>BGZK01000645.1:0-326123 GCA_005406025.1 Eumeta japonica | reverse complement strand
AGCAGCAATATTCACAGATGAGTTGTAACTGCTTTTAGATAATTGCTTTTAATATTTTTTTAATTTGGTAATTCAGTATTTTTACCATTTGAAAATTAAAAAATAATAATAAAAAAAAAACACAGAAAAACAAACGAAATAAAAATGTCTGAAACATGTCATTAGAAAAGTAGGATGTGAGATTACATGAGCACTGATAATGTTATCAATTGTGAACAGTGACGTTACATTTTATTTATTGTCTTATGCAATAGCACAAAAACTTCCATGAGCGATATGATTGCTCTTACATTTTATCATTAACATGTTTTGTATTTTCATTTTGTTGTAAATATACAAATACAGAATAATAATTTTTGTGTCATATGACATACAGTATAAATATTGTTGGACATTTTAGATTTTTTCAATAATGATCCATATGAATGAATTCACATTTTTAATTATTGTTTGTTTATTATTTACACATTCATTATTTATAATTATGTATTTTATTATATATTTATTATAGTTAGCTTTGTTATGAAAAGAAAATTTCAATATCGCTTGATATTTCTTTTTGAGGAGTAGACTTGATAAAATGAGTAATAATTTTATTTAGCAAATTTTTGTTTAATCTACCAATGCAAAATAACATTATTAATATTAAAACTAGGGGAAACTTATTATAATACAAGGTAAATGCAAAAAAAATTATAGTTAACGAGTTTTTGACTTAACAAGAGCTTCGAGATACATATGGCTGTGTCAACAAGGAACAAACATAATGTTCACAGCTGTGTTACTTACAAAGTTTCATGAATGTGTTCATTCATTGCATGTATACAAGATAAAAACAATAGATTAGAAGCCCCAAACCCGAACATTCGTTTTGGAATTTATTGCCATTATTTTGGGGAATTCCAAATAAGACGTCATTATATTTTACCAACTATGACTTACGGAGTCTCCTTTTTGAAATTCAAGTTATAGAGTATAAATATGTATTATCAATACTTCGTAGGGAAATAACATTTTGTTTGAGTTACAAAGTCTAAATAATTCAAGATACCGCATATTTAGGGGTTCATCGGAAGGGAATGGCAATTTTTTTGACTTACTGAGGATTTTGACTTAACGAGATTCGAGTTATTGAGATTCCACTGTATATAAACATAAGAGTAAATATAATAATTTATAAGTTTCTTTAGGAAATTTCAGGGGTATCATAAGTTGAACCTCCATTATAAATATTCAAGTTTTTGTTATTTCAACAATTGTTTTCCTATTTTAGGCTGGAGTATATGACCCTAAACGCGTTTTAGGAGTTACGACATTGGATGTTGTTAGAGCGTGTGCTTTCATTGGTGAAATTAATGGTGTGGATCCTCGCTCTGTCACCATTCCGGTTATCGGTGGTCATTCTGGTGTCACCATCATCCCATTGCTGTCACAAAGCAATCCCCCTGTTAAATTAAATGACCAGGCAAAGATCAAGGCATTGACAGAGAGGATACAAGAAGCTGGTACTGAGGTAATTATTAAGATTTAAAAAGTAGTTCCTATAATTTATTATTATAGTGTTTTTTTATTATCATAATTTTTATTATCATGGCATTATATGATTTTTTTTCACCAGGAATTGTTAAATAAAATTTAAAAACACATCTGTTATTAATAATTTTCGTAATAATTATTGTATAAATTTATAGAAATATTCATTTTGCAGTTTAGGTAAAGTAATGTGTTCATAAATATTTATTTATTGAGAAGATTAACACAATAATGTTGTATGTACTTTAGAATATAAACATTGCAACATTATTGAATTCCACATTAGTACTTTTGAATTCATTATCTATGAATCTATATCAATCATTAACTATGAAAACAAATTGAGAGTCGAAAGGATCAGCCAAACAGTTATAATAATAAATATTTTCATTTTTTCGTATGTTTGATATATAAATGTAAAAATCTAACTACAGTGCGAAGTTGTAGATTTATTTATGTTATATAGGTATGTGATATTGAACATAAACGCTTCATTAGAGAAACATCTCTATCTATTCTAAATATTTTCTCGCAGGTGGTCAAAGCAAAGGCAGGTGGTGGTTCAGCCACGTTGTCGATGGCGTTTGCGGGCGCGCGCCTCACGGACGCCGTGCTTAGGGGACTTAAAGTAGGTTTCCATTGATTTTCGTTTAGGTATTACTCTTTCCATAGCACTTGATATAATGAGTATTTCGTAAACAACAGATTTGAAATATTAGTTATGTCTTAGAAAATAATGGAAGGCATCATTAGAGAATCCCTTCTCCCGTTCATGTCCCAGGCAGTCCCATCGTATTTGAGGGGGCATAAGTTTCCATACTGGGGAATCAGGAGCTCTAAACTCGAGCGGTGTAGCTAAAACTGTAGCGGTGAGGTTTGTCACCCGTCGTGCCTAGTTCCCCTGATGGGGCGAAACATGGACCATAGAAGTCTGCTTCGGTACTCTGAATGTGTGTGTGAAGGTATGGATGATAAAATCGGTGATGTCTGCGAACTGATGAAAGACAGGCCACTGGATATTCTATGTGTGAATAAGACAAAAAGGAAAGTAATGGTTGAGCTATCGAACATGAATCCTTCAAGACTTATTGGTCTGGTATTAACCAGAGCCAATAAGGATGCCAGGGTGTTGGCTTTATCTTATCAGAAAGATTATCTGAATGTGTAAATGGCTATGATGTATAAATCAAGACTCCTCTGGCTCCGAGTTAAAATTGGACTGATACAGATTTTTATTTTAGGCATATATGCCCCAGATATGTCCAGGATCTCCATCTCAATATGCCTCAGACATCTCCATGCTTGAGGAGCGGGAGGAGTTTTGGGCTGACATGAGAGATGTGTTAGTGAAATGTGACAGAAATGAAAGGATCATAATGTTAGGTGATATTAATGGTTCTGTGGGTGTACAACAGGATAGATATGAGAAAGTCTTAAGTAAATTTGGAGATGAAAGAGTGAATGATAATGGTGATTGTCTTGTCCTATTGTACCAAGAGTTTAACTTGTGTGTGATAAACACTATGTTTGACCACAGAAGGATACATTCATACAATTCGTGGAGAGGAGACGATAAAAGAATGAGACTTCATAATTATGGATGATCGATTGAAAAACAACGTTATGGATATGAGAGTATACCGTGGCGTCAACGTTGGCCTAGACCACTACTTAGTGGTCTTTCGATTTAAGGTTTTATGTCAGCATTGGTGACACCATACGGAAATAGTCACTATGGAGCTAAAACAAATAACAGTCACTGAGCTTCATGATCAGATGACAATACTAAAGATAAGTATGTAGTGCGATTGAAAGACAGTTTGGGTGAAATTAAATAATATGAATGTCTAGAACTTTGTATTAGTAAACGAAGCAAAAAAGGTATGTGGAGCGAATAAGAGAATAAAAGTTAGTAACAAAGATAATTAATGGAGGAGTTTCGAAATGAGGAAAGTACTTGGTGAAAAGAAGAAAGAATGGCTGGTTTATTGTCTATAAAGGCCAACCATAGAGTACAAAGAAAAGACAGCTTAAATGATAAACTAAAAAAGGTTGAAAGTATATATAAAGATGCGAAAATGGGAGCTAAAAAATGTATGAAAAAAAGAAAGAATGAAATAAAAGAACATTATAGCAGGAGATTCTCAGATAATTTTTGGAAAAACCAAAAACTTTTTTGGAAAGTTGTGTGAAAAGCCCAGAATAATTCTGAGACATTGTGTATAAATATGATTAGAGATGATGATGGCTATTTATTGAATGAGGAAAATCTTGTGAGAGAGCTGGAAGAATAATTTTACAAAAGTTTTTGCATTGGAGGATACAGTTGCAGATGACAATGTTACTGCAATTGATTGATGATGGAAATGAAAGTGAAATTACGATGGATGAGATTATGAAAGCATTAAAACATATGAAAAATGGAAAAGTTGCCAGATATGATAGGATTTCATCAGAGATGCCGAGGGGTGGTGGGAGTATAGTGCCAAGCCTGCTATACCGGCTCTTTCATAAATGCTGGAAAAGCCTTAGGGTACCTAATGACTGCTGCAAATCCGTCATTATACTCCTCTATGGAAAGGCTCAGCAGGTTTGCACAGATTGCCGCCCCATAAGCCTCAGCATTGTCGGCAAACTGTATGCAAAAATCATTATTGAAAGAGTTGTGAATGAGACTCAAAACTAGATGTGGTATATACATGCAGGATTTCGAAAGGGGATAGGGTGTACAGACCAAGTTTTTTTCTCTGCGAAACATTCGGAAAAGGTTTTGGCCAATGACTAAAAGGTTTTTTATAGTTTTGTACATCTAGAAAAAGCTTATGATAAAGCGAGAAGAAATGATGTATGGAGAACTATATCCATGCATGGTGTGAGTAGCAGATTGATACAGGCACTGCAATCCCTATGCAGGGGGGCTCCAGTGCTTACATTAGAATAAATAGGGCATACACTGACCGGTTTGACGTCCATAGAGGTGTTTGACAAGGATGTGTAGCTTTACCGTGGCTATTCAATCTATACATGGATAGCTGTCTGTATGGTTTGAAGGAGTATGAGTGTAAACTAAGGATGGATGAGTTGTCTGTCAAATGGCTCTTGTATGCTGACAACTGAGTAATCCTTGCGCTCGGAGTGTGAGCTGCAGAAGATAATAATTAAAATTAATGATTCTGTTAAGAAAGAGGTATGAAAGTAAATGTCAACAAGATTCAATATGATAGAGATGGTGATTTCTGCATAGTAAGTGTGGAGTGTCTCTGAGAGATGGATGTGGGAATAGTGATGTTAGACAGCGGTGTGGTTTGAAGAAGAATGTGGTGACTTGAGTAGAAAGAGGTAGGTTGCAGTAGTTTGGCCATGTGGAAAGGATGAATGAAAAAAGACTGACAAAAGAAGCTGTAAAGTGAATATGTGTGATGGAAAAGGTTAGCAAGGGTCGCCTTAGAAAATCTTATGCGGACCATATTGTTGGCATATTAAAGAAGGGCGAAATTTTGAGTACCCGAAACCTATGAACTTGCATGAAAGGATTGATGGATGTTAGTGAAACAAGAGAAACATGCAAAGATCGTTATGTGGAAATCTATTGTCTCTGCCTACCCTCCTGGGAAATAGGCGTGAGATTATATTATTATTATCATATTAATATGATCAACTTAACGTGCGACCAGTGTTTGATAAACAACAATGCAATAATTATGATAATGTATTTTAATTAAAAATTATTTTCGTAGGAGTTTAGATTATGCTCTAACTGCCGTTTTCCTACTATCCTTATGTTGAATTGTTTTTGTGAAAAAGTATTATAAGACTTTTATTAGCATAAACTTATTAATGAATATTGATGTGTTATATTCAATTCTGCATAAAACGCATTAACTTTTTTTTAAAGAACTTTAGTTTTAAACCACCTGAAAATGATTCTATATCGATTTGTCATAGTCTCATGATGTTACATTCATTAATTTCCAACTGATGCCCAAACAAAAAAAAATATTTTCTATGATGTAAATAGATTAAAGCATAGAAAACTTTCCATTTCCTCTTGGAGATGGAAATTTGTCTCTCGCCATATCCTCATGAACTTGTTACATTGATTAAAAAAAAAACTATGATGAAATGGAAGGTTGTGTTGCTTTATCATAAATCATTCTTTAACTCTCATTTTTAAATCCATTGCATAATTATGTTTCTCATTTTTTCAAAACCTCGTTTTTGACATGGCTTAACACATTAAACAAGACTGATTTACACATTGCTGTAATCTGTGGGGTTAGAGACAGCATTTCTCAATTTCATGTTTTAATTTTTTAACAAGTCTATATACACTGGCAGCCGTGATATATCATTAAAATTATATAAGTAGCTGTACAATTTAATCCTTTTGTAATGATTACATTGAATAACATATTTTTTTTTAATCAGGGCGATGCAAACGTTGTGGAATGCGCGTACGTCAAATCTGACGTAACGGAAGCGCAGTATTTCGCAACGCCCGTCGTTCTGGGCAAGAACGGCGTCGAGAAGAATCTCGGATACGGTAAGCTGAACGAGTTCGAACAGGGCCTTTTGAAGGCGGCCATCCCTGAACTCCTCAAGAACATCAAGACTGGCGAGGACTTTGCTAAGAAGTAAATTTTTGGGAATGTAGAGGTTAAATCGATGGGACAAATGCAGGTTTCATAGTAATTTGAAAAGGCGATAAGCTGGTGTATTTGAAGGAGATATTAATGAAGTTGTATAAAAAGTGACTCAAATAATGCTTTATGGAAAAATATTAATTTTGTCCATTTCAATATTGTTTTTAATATTTGAAATGTTCTTATAACTAAGAATTTGTTAAAGAATGAAAGAAAATAGAATGTTTATTTCGGTATACCTCACAACTGAAAATGTATTTGTTCTATCGATTGTTTTAAAATTATACAAGACATGTAGTGAAATCACATATAAGTCCCATTCAAATTTAATCTATTAAATTATTAAGTAGTTCAAAGTAGATATTTTATTTTGTATGGGATTTATATTTTAATGAAAGGTGTTAGGGTGAGGTTCGAAATCGTGTTGAATATTGCGAAGAATAATTTTTAAATTATTGACAAAAAAAATTGCCTCTTTTTTTGTTTGTATATAGTAATAAATATTGTTTTCTAAATGCCTAACTTATTGAAAGGTTTTTATTGTATGTAAATTATAAAATCAGTCAAAATATTATGCAATTCAATTCTTGTTAAACGTTTGCAGTAAGTGAACAGTGTTGTTTTACTTATCATTTTTTGTAGGATTAATTGTAGCACCATAAATCATTACCAAAGCTGCTAACAAATAAATAGGCAATAATTACTGGTCAATCTACAAATACGAAGCATTGTTGCCGCTATGTCCTTGCTAATAATTAAATTATTATGAAGGAACATTGTTGTTTTATTTGAATTACTAGTTATTCAGGTGATGACAAAGTGAATTTATTATTAGGTATGTGAATACATACACAAGGTACAAAATATTCATTTAATTTATTATAGTGCATATGGTATTATGTATCTTTATTAGACCAACTTTGTCATAGAAGCTGTAATATTGAATAAATAGATTCTGAGAAGGTTAATATTTTGGGAATTGCATAAGTACAACCCTATGCTTATACAATAGTAGATGTTGGGTCATTGGCCAAGGGATAAAGCAGGGGCTGTAGTTCTACTGCTAGAATAGAATCATTCACTGTTATATTGTCATTGGAGATCCAGAAAATTCTTAAAAACATGCATAAAACTTGTTATTTAGGAATTTGATATATGTATAATATATGGCAACCAAAGACATTTTGAAAATATGTTGATAAATTCAAGCATTGATAATTTTGAGAAATATACAAATTAATAAAAATAAGTAAAACTAATATTTTTATAGTTATAGAATAAAGAAAAGAGAAATAATACAAAAATATTCATGTAACCAAGTTACTAAATCAAAATTTCTATTGTATGGTATTTAAACTATCAAAAATCATATTCTTAGGTGTCCAATCTAGATCATCAATTGTTATCCATACTAAGGTAGCGTTGAGGTAACTACAATGAATCATAACTGCGCTGATGTAATGCCACACAGTTCTAAGCTTTTGGAGTAGAACATTTGTACTATGTATGGGCAATACAACTTTATCTCTCTCTTAAGTTATATACCACTTTACAGTCTTTGCTGACAACAGGGTTGTTGTCGGCTTATATTGTTAGGTTCTCATATATCAACATTTTTGATATATGAAAACCTAACAATATGATACGATCTATTCATATCATATAATGTTGTGATGTGATATAAGTCACATCAAATTCATGAGTATTCTTTTTATATCAATTATTTTTTAATTTTGTTTAATTATCTTATTGTTTGTCAATAACCGCTGTAAAAAAAAGAAAGATATTATGATTATTTATGGAAAAATACATACCTAATCTTTTCTATGCTATGTAAAGGTTCCTTTGTGCTTGCGAGATAGTTTTAGAGAATTTTCCGTCATCTTTTAAATTGATATGTAACAAAAAATCACTTTTTCGTTTCTCATCCTCCTTTTAATTGTTATTAAGACTAAAACATGTTAAAAGGAGATGGTGGGACAGGCTGTTAGTCTGCTGCGTACTCGTATATTTTTTAAAGTGACACATGACTTTAATAAACTTTTTTTTCTTATAACATCTTACATTACTTATTTTCATATACGAAAATTAAATGCACTTTATTTCATTTAATTTTGTTGCATATTTTAAATGAAAACAATGCACATAAATTAGTTGGTCTCATTTAGTATATTAGCACCTCTATACAAGTCTAGTTATCTGCCATATTAGTGCATGCAATGAACCTGTTGTTTTATTATTAAATATTGTTTTATCAATTACAAAAAAAAACCACTTATTCGTATGAATGCTCATAAGCATTCATACAAGTTAGTTAGCATTCATACAAGTGCAGCTAATTCATCATCACTTTATAAAGTTGATTGGTGATTAGTATGAATGATTACTTTGTACAAGACGACTTAAAACACCAATGAAGAGCGAGATGTATTTTTCGTCAAAACACATAGCTTTTGTTATTAAAATTTGTATTGCTAATTTTTGAACTCTTGTGATTATGTAACAAAACACAAGCATCGATATTATTATTAAGACATCGGAAATATAATACAATGGTAAGACACCTCGTTACATGTACATAAAAGTGTATTAGGGTTCCTTATGTAAAAGGTTCCAACGGGATCCTGTTACTAAGCGCACGCCGTCTGTCCGCTCGTCTATCCGTCCGTCTTAAATTTAAAGATCTGTATTTGTAATTTTCACACAGTTTATTTATGTTATTATGGCGAATATCTTAACAAATGATATAAAACATTAAAGTATGAGGAGGAGCTCAGTAAAGAAACGCATTTTTTTCATAGTTCTTTTTTATCGTTCTCTGTTCTAAAAACTGCAATGTGTACAAGCTTCTAATGCAATGCAAGCAATGTATTCAAGCTTGGTGTGACTTTAGAACGAGTTATAACATAAATCGTTAAAACTGGTCAAGACAGTCGGGCGTGAGTTAAAACGCTTGAATGGAGATATACGGCGGTGTGCTTTAAACTTGTATTTGCAATAGTCAACTGCTGCTGTTAAAGTTAAAAACTGAACAGGTTATTACAATAATGCTAATCTTAGAGATATTGGCATTTGTGACATTAGTTTAATGTCATAAATGTCAATGTTTTTATGATTTACTTAGTCAAGTGCCAATTGTGAAGTTGAAACAACTTAGTTGGACGTGTTTAGTTTTTAACTTTAATAGTTAAATATTAATTATTTCAAATGAGAGTTTGAAGCCGCTGATAGACTTTCGCCAAATACATTTTGGTGGCATACCACGATGGAGTGCGCGACCCCGACTAAAATTTGTTCGATTTTATGACAAAGCTATTAATGGACAAATGTGATCGGCTATACAATAATAAAAGAAATAGCTGTGTAAAATGAAAATAAAATGGGCAGTGTTCTTATAATCATTTATTACTATTAATAGTTCTACATAATAAAATTATTAAGACCTTTTTAATTTAACATTTACCGTCAAAACTACAACGAAATACATATAAGTTAGCCTTCCAAAATGACCTAAACTAATTAAATAACTAAAGTAAATCATGATAGGATAAATGTATGTGAAAATCACATTGTTAATAGTGTTAGTAGCCAATAGTTGTATTGTTGTCAATTATATAATCCCATATAATACACCTAAAATCAGGGTCTATTTCATAATAGTTAAGTTACCTATTCGTTGACTTTCTTTATTTATGTGAGAGAGTACTAATTAAATTTTTAATTCTCATTCTGCCAAAGAGAATAAACGCTCTGCACTAACGTACGCAGTAAATTAAATACCGATAGTAAGGTATACCGATGAAGGTGCCTAACATAATACTAATCTAGGGAAGTTGTCTATGATCCAGGTATATTCAGATACTAGGCAAATTCCTTAAATGTCAGCGGAATCGATCGAAGGTATCCGTCCACACTAATGTGTCCTGAAATACCTATTAGTATATGATTTTAAAGGGACGGCCCTCCGACCTGTCCCGGGTGATCGTCCCCAGCGTTTTTATGAAAATACATCACTGAGCGGTTAAGGGAAAAAATCTAATCTATGTAATTAAAAGAAAGATATTAAATCGCAACATCTTCATCAATCCATTATAAAATGCGTAGGAGTTGCTTATCCCGGAGCACTTTAGCTATGTGGTATGTGTGCAAGGGCGTATTCAGTTTTTGGCCCAAGAGGGCAATGGGGTAAATAGGAAACGTAAGCCAAGCCCCTCGCGGCTTACGTATGACGCGGCGGGCCCGTCTTGGTCTGCACAACGCACCACACGGCGATATTAGATATCTACACGAAATATTAGGTACATGTAGTACAGGTGATACACCGACGCGTACAGTACAACGTACGAAACTCTGCCGCTGTGAAGTTAGTCACGAAAGCGTCGTAATGGCAAAAAAATTGGCATGCGGGGAAGAAGAAGGAAAGGTCGGGGAGAAGAAGGAAGGGTCAGGGAGCGTTAAACCTGCGCATTACAACATTCGCAGGCAATTAAGAGCGGCAAAGTTTCGTGCGTTGTACTGTTTCACGTATGGGTGTATTCTAGGTGGGTGGGATTGGGAGGGGGGGGAGGCAGCCGCACTCCACTGCCCCCCCTGGAGTACGACCTTATTGTGTGTGCAATTTTAAATGGTCCTGCTAATTCCAAATTAATCTCTTGATGCGGTTGCAGTCTATTGGTTGAAATCTGTTACAAGGTAGTACTTAGAGCTGGACCAAGGTAATCGGCTTATTCGTCACACTGGTTTGTTGTTATTATAGTCTTTTTAAATTCACTCAGTTGACAATTTTTAGAAAGTTAGATGGGTATTTTGCTTTTTATTTTTTGTGCTCTAAATATTTTTTTACTCTTTTATAACTATCTCTTTAGTTTGATAAAGTGTTGCTTTTTTATTAGTTCCTTTAATAGAAATAATAAAAAAAAAACTAGTTATTTATTTTTAGTGTGAACTCACGGTTGGCAATTACGTAACATGCTCGTTAAAGCAAATCAAATTAGCCCATACTCTAGACGTTTACCAGTAAACGATGAAGATTTTCACAACCTACCTTCCGGTTTCATCACCAAAACAGTTCTATATTCAACCTTTCGGTTTCATTATCAACTTCTCGTAACCAAGTTCAATCTATTGGACTTTTCAAAATTAAACCAGTCTAAATTCGAGAGGTTTGCGAATAGCTATCGAAGAGTTCCGCGATCTATCTTTTGGCTCCATCATCAGGCGCCCGTTAGTAAGTTTAATGGATTTGACTTATTAAAATAAGCCCTATGAACTCCAAGCTATGTGGTTTACCGCTGTATATTAAAGAGCTCCATTTTCCACTTTCCGGCTACATAACAGATCCTTTTCACAGTGGAGTTATCGCATTGCAGTAGTCAAAACGAACCAAATGAATTCAAATTAAGGTGTTTACTAGTAATTAAAGAGTTTTACTACCCACTTCCTGGTTCCATTATCAGAAAAGCTCGGTAGTACCAATTCATTAGATATGATATTTCATATTGTACAATCTTGTAGAAAGGGTAAATATTTATCTGAAAGGTAATAAAAGCGCCTAAAATGTATAATTGGTTGCTGTTTTATTTTCTTATACAAATAATTCTCTTAATTTGCGATATACCCTCAAATGGGACCTGTTTTCGTATAATTCTATATAGATCTCTATCATAAGCAGCACTAAATAGGCACAAAAAACTGTAACGCCTCGCCAAGGTCGGGTTTTGGGATGGCCAGCAACGTGTCCTAAAGTGTTGTTTTTCATTCTGAAAAGGTCAATAGAATATTACTTATTTTTACTACATTGATTTTTATTAAATGTTTGAAATACCATGTTTTTTTTTTGTAATAAAAAGGAATAAAATACGTAATAGTATTGACAAAACCCATAAAAGTATCTGAATGTATTAACACATAAAACATCTAATTTGCTGAATACTCTGAAAATCATAAAATAATAATTATAAGAGTAAATCAAATAGCAATTAAAATTATACATATTCACGTCACGGACACAAAGCTGCACATGTGTGCAAACAATATTTATACACGAGTGACTAAAATATACTAGAAGAAAATTAATTATAATAACATACTTATCATATTTTTTTCTTACTTTTCTCGAATATAGATATAGATTTCTCGAAACTCGAATAAATGTAAGTTTTTCACGAATCGATTAAAACGTTTTTCGTCATTGTATTTCGCATTTACTGCGTCGGTGTTTATGGCAAAGTATCAAGTCTATTTCTGTTTCAAACTAGATACTGAAGAGTGAACGAACGACACGAATGTTTTTAACTAGAAACTTTTCTAATGAGAGACGACAGTACCTAAATTTTTAAAGACCGGTTAAAGGGGGCTTGAAAATTGAAAATTTGCTCATAAACAGAAAAATCAAATTGTACGAAATAGAGCGGTCGATGTTCAGGCATGCAAAATGGATGTCCGATTATGGAACGTTCGAATTAGAAGAATCGTTCATAGAATAATTGCATGTTAATAACTTGAACATAGATATTAGGTGTTTTCTACTACTACACTAGTACTACATACACTATGTTGGAGGAAACCTCTAAGAACTTTTGTATTATTAAATTGCTTACGTCGTTTCATTGTCTTTCATCTTGAATGGCCTTTTGCTTTTTACTTATCTAGCCTTGTTAAAGATATTCATGAGATAGTAACTGTTTACAGATAATACCACTTTATTATTCAAAGTTAAAAAGACATCCATCCATTATGATTATCTGAACATTGTTATCTCCAAAATTGGACAATGGTTTATTGTAAATAATAATTTACATCTAAATAGGAAGAAAACAAAATGTGTGAAATTCTCACTTCCTAATGTGAAAAATGGATGTGGAACTATTTTAATAAGAAACGAGGAATTAGAGCATGTTGACACTATTGTATTTTTAGGTGTTACTTTAAATAATAAACTTCAATGGGATTATGTCGGTGCGAAAAGGCTTAGCTTAGAAAATATATTCGATATTCAAACCGCCAAATTGGTTCATTTTGGCTGTTTCCATAGCTTGATGTCACATTGCATCCCGCTTTGGAGACATGCTGTGGATGTTCACAGAATTTTCGATTTGCAAAAACGGGCCATTCACGCAATTTCCGGGCTGGGATCTGGTGTTTCTCTTAGAAGTAAATTTAAAGAAATTGGCATTTTAACTGTGGCGTCACAGGTTATTTTCCAAAATTTAATATATGGAAAAAAAAAAATTTAGAATATTGTAATAAAAATATTATAGATATAATTTCAGTACTAAAAATAAACTATGTTTACATGTTAGCCGACTGCATAGGGTCACGAATTCATTTAGGGGGCTTTGGGTGCGCTTGTTCAATAAGATTTCTGAGGATATACAAAATTTACCCTTATACAAATTTAAAGTCTTTATTATGCAAACGCTTTCAAACGCTTTGCGCAAAAGTGTATCATATAACCTCTGAATATTTAGAGGATAAATGGACATAATAATCTGGACTTCCTACAGGTTTGTTTTTCTTGCAATAGTTTTATATATGATTGTATTTCTATATTATTTTGGTTTGAAAAAAGTTTTCCTTACGTTTCTTGCTTGTTTTTTCTAAGGGATAACTGCCTTACGAACGAGTGGTAATAAAAAAAGATGTGACATGAAAAAAAAAACTGTAAGTTCTTTAAATGTTATGACGTATTTCAAGTGTTATATTATAACCTACGAAATAAACATATTTTGAATTTGAATAAAACGCTTCGGATTAAGCCTATATATATATATAGGAAAAAAATTAAAAATATTTCCATGTTCGTCCGTCCGTTTGTCTGTCTGTCATTAGTTTAGCTCAGAGACTCTCAGTACTAGAAAGTTGTAATTTGGCATGGGTATATATACGATAAAGTAGTACAACAAAATTTAGAAAAATGATCCTCGATCTTTACTTAAGGTGAGGATTTTTTTTTCTCGGCTATCCTGTGGTGTGAGGTATCGGTGGATAGCTCATTCAATACATTGCGGGTCCGTGAAAACCATTTTTCGATTTAGAGATCTGTTTGAGAAATATTAAGCTTTAAAGTGCTAATTTTCGTTACCATCATGTCCCCCCCATCTCGACAGTTAAATGGTTATGCTTCAATATATGAAAAAATTAATGTCAGTTATATATATATTATAAGGAAAACTATAACAGCTAAGTAGACTTTACAAGTTAACGAGTAATAGTCGACCAACTTATAAAATATACTTGGACAAGTAAAAGGAAAAATTTCGTATAAATGCCATTCAAAATGACTTAATGACGTTGTCGGTTTTGTAAAATGATTAGTAAATATATATATATATATATATATATATATATATATATATATATATATATATAAAAGTTTATGAATCAGTAAGTAAAATTTATAAGTAAAATCGTAACATCCTTAACACCCGCCTTTATATGGACCCGTTTTAGACGCTATTAGCCGTTAAACCGTGAACTCAATTAATAGGGTCATAGTGTAAAACAAGAAAGCCCCCTTTTAACTCACTAATCTGTGATAGACGACTACGGAACCTTATACTGCATGTGACCCGACGTATGTACTATGAAAACAAACATCACTTCGGCTGTCTGTTCGTTAGGGCGTTTTCGTAACTCGGGAACCACTTATCGGATGGCATGATTTTTTTTAGTGTTGAAATACGTTATCTGACCAGGTTTTAGTGAATACTAGCATTTTGTCTTCGGTGCGTGAACATAGAACGGATTTGTTACTTTTTTTTATAACGTTTAGCTATTTGTATGAATAGTAAAATATTACTGTAATCCATAAACATAAGGTAATAGCAAGATCTAAAATGTTCTGGCATTGAAATCACGAGTAGAACCGATTCGTGATCAAGAGCCAAATTGGGATCATTCTCACATTAACATAATTTATTAATAATACGTATAATTTCAATGTAAAAGTATCTATTCCTTTGAGATGATCTGAACAGATTCGGATCGAGGTTGGAATCTGGATCGGGATCGACAACAGGGACCGGAATCGAGATTTGGACCGAGACCGAGATCAGAATTGGACTAGGATCGGAGTGGGGCGTCGAGATCGACCGGGTTCGGAAACTAGAAGTATATCGGGATCAGAATCAAGAGCGGGATCACAGTTAACGGCGTGATCGCTCGATATGAAGGATTAACAAATTAATTCTATATCAAAGCAGGCGAAGCCGCGCACGAAAGTTAGTGATCTCATAAAAACATTTCCAAGATTATCTGACATGCGAATTATCCATAGACACTTCCATTTACGTTTCCTCTACATCGCGACTTCTACATTCCATATAAACCCTCCAACGAATTTTTATCGCCGCTTTTAACCCGAGTCGCGTCTTCATTGCGATAAGATAAAAAAATCTTAAGTTATATAAAAGAGGATTATTGTATCGATGTTTTGTTTTCGAGAGTTCGCACATACGATATGGACATGTTTGTTCTTTTGATAATGTTAAGGTACGTTTTGTTTTAAATATATATGCAATATAAGAAAAATTGAATTTCTGATATTCGCACCGTTTTCCGATCTAATCGCTTTTAAATGTTCAAAGTTGTCCTTTCGTCTTTCGTTTTAGGAAATTTTTATGTTCATTCGGTCTTCAGCAGTAGTCTCAGAAGATTACACACGAACACAACTTTGGTTTACTAAAAGATTTTTGATTAAATAAAAATTCTTCATCTTTTTAATTTACAAAAAAAGTGAAGAATTATCATTCTCAACTATTGCTACGAATATGGAATTATTATACTAATTTTTTCCGAGGCGCAAAAAGACACACTTGTAATTTTGTGACATTTTAAATGATGAGCTCTTAAACTACATTGGCCTTTACCAACTCCCAACAGCCTCCAGTGGCGGACGGGGACAGGCGATGTCAACTTCACTATGCAGCAATTCCCACCGGAATTTCTTTTTGGGATCTCTTCATCGGCGTATCAAATAGAAGGCGCGTGGGATGTTGATGGTATGCTTTAAGGAATTGAAATTATTTTGCAAGACGTGAGCAGTTACATAATTTGTATATATAACTCCTGATGTCTTTCAAAAGTTTTGCAAGAGTTATATATAGTTTATTTTACAGGGGAATGTTTCATCGCCATGCCAATTAGTTGTTTAACGGTTTATGTGGTTTCTGGATCTCATTTCAGATTTTTTAAAGTGTGAAGCTATTGTATAATTTTCTATCACGAGCGCATGATAATAATTTTGAACTTTATTAGGTACTGCCGTTAAATTGATTTTAAAGTGAACAACATTTATCTATATTTAAACAGACAAATCGCCTTCGATATGGGATGTTAGCACACATGCCGACCCGTGCTGGATTCCGGACTGCAGTAATGGCGACGTGGCGACCAATTCGTATCGTCTATACGAACGAGACATAGAAATGGTAGGCGAGTTGGGGGTAGATTTCTACCGTTTTTCTCTGTCATGGCCCCGATTGATTCCGGAAGGTCTATTTCGTAAGGGTAAACACAGCGTTCAAGGTGTAGCTTATTATCGGAAAGTAATTGAATCACTACGGAATCGTGGTATCGAACCCTTGGTCACAATGTTCCATTGGGACTTGCCTCAGCGTCTTCAGGATTTAGGAGGTTGGATGAATCCCCTAGTTGTCGATTGGTATGCTGATTATGCCAAGTTGGTCTTCGAAGTGTTCGGAGACCAAGTCAAATATTGGATTACCATTAACGAACCATACATATTCTGTTGGTTCAGTTATGGCACAAAGATTCTCGCGCCACGTTTAGATTCAGCCGGCGTGGGAGTTTATCTGTGTGTGAAGCACGTTCTTCTTGCACATGCTAAAGCTTATCATATCTATAACGAGGAATTCAGAGCTAGTCAGAATGGAATTGTAGGGATTAGCAACGCATTGTATTGGTATGAAGCTGCAACCGATTCTGATGAAGACAAACAAGCTGTTGCCGACATGTTGGAATTTGAGGTAAAAATGACACTATATTAAATCTTAATAGTTATGTATCTACCAATGAGACCCAAGGAACTGATCTGCAGGCCTAGCATGACACCTTAGATAAAATTATGTCTATAAGTATATCCATTTTTATTTATTACTTTGGTTTGACAACGATAGTCCCATAGAATTATTGTTCTTTAGGGCGTCGTGCTAGGTCTGTTAGTCCGTTTTGTTACTTACATTGAGTTTACTTAACAAATATATTTGATTGCGGCTTGTTACTTGGGTCAAGCTGATTCCCATTGACTAGTTTGTTCTCTTGTACGTCCCAGGACAGCCTTGGGGAATGTCAGTTTGCGCGGGAATTCATCTTTCCGACGTCTAGTCTCAGGTGTCAAAGCGCTCGGGCCGCGATTATCTACTGTCACTATTGTGTTTAGTATTTTCATTTCCGTTAACGTAATTTTTGTATATAAATCTGAGATGATCCGGCACCAGTCGCGTTTTCTTTTTAGTTTACTCGTCCCCGCGTGAGCAAAGTATCTTCCGATTACAGCCGGCTAACGAGTCTGTATGACGCCTCTCGCGCATTTCCGCCTGCCTCCGCGTATGTCAGTTGTTTTTTGTTTATGAGAGACGAACTATAATATTAAAGAAGGGAAAATGGCGCAAACATCTCCGATTCTCATTTTTTATGAACTGTCAGTATATCTCCTTGTCATTCCTTAGTAAAAAAGATATTTTTTCAGTCTAAATTTAATGTGTTTTCTCAAACGAGTCGTCTCCGAACGATGTTGTTGGTCTCATTGCTCATTTTTTTGCACAGAATTTCTGTAAACAAATTTCTTAAATTACAGAATAATGACATTATGAATATATAATTTTATATCGAAACTGCGCATGTATTTGTTTACAGAAGTATCATAAAATTACCAAAAATAGCATTTTGCCGTATGCGTGTTAGAATTTTTAAGCCACAAGATTTGTCATTTAACTAAGATCAAATTTTCATTGCATTTTCAGTGTGGCCTGTATTTAAATCCAATATTCTCTGAAGAAGGTGATTTCCCTGACCTAGTAAAGCGACGCGTAGCAGAAAAAAGTGCTGAACAAGGCTTTCCTCGTTCAAGACTGCCACAGTTTACGGCAGAGCAAGTTAATTATCTGCGAGGTTCTTTCGATTTTCTGGGTATCAATCATTACTCCACATATCTGGCGTATAGGAACTACAGTGAAGACTACACCAATAACTTTGGATACAGCTACAGCGGTATCCCATCACTTCCCGACGACATATCGGTTCATTTGAAACTCCACCCAGATAGACCTACGTCAATCAGCTCCGTACAAGTAAGTACGAATAACATAATGTAACTGTGCAAAGTTGAAATACGATATTGCCTTTACATTAACAACAATATTGTCGTAACATAACAATGAAACAAATGGCATGTATCAATATCAACTGTTACCTTGTTTATTTGTCCATTTGATTTAATCACATCTATGATTCTAATTGGAAACGTCACTTGAATTTTATGGACACTTGTTTATCATAATTTCAATTTTAATTATTTACTTATATGT
This sequence comes from Eumeta japonica, assembly GCA_005406025.1. NCBI lineage: Eukaryota > Metazoa > Arthropoda > Insecta > Lepidoptera > Psychidae > Eumeta > Eumeta japonica. The sequence goes on along the minus strand of BGZK01000645.1, from coordinate 307,399 downwards.
CTGTATCTAAACTTCTTCACCGAGTGTATTTACATCATCATCTGTCATCGTTTATTTTTCACCTTTCTTTCGTTCCATTTGGGTACGGGCCTTTTCGTTATTAGGCCACTCTTAAATTAACGTGGAATATGTCGGTAGTCAATCAATAAAAACTTTTTCTTTAATAGCAATTTTTTGATTTTACGTTAGGTTTGATTGCTGAATTAATGTTGGAATTATCTCTCTCGTGGATACTTTGGTCGCTACAATTGATCAATATAAATTTGGATTCTTCCATTACCGTATTTTCCTTTACTTCCAAATGAGTTCACCGAGTTCAAATGCATGAGTTGATGACGTAAGTTTCCTCTATCTGCTCATTATGACCGTCACGTCTAAATTGAATTAGAATATTAGATGGTTAGATCACATTTTTTTATCTTTTTTTCTAATGGACGTAGTCCTTATATTAGACAACTAATCATTCCTAATATTGTACTATATATTTCGATAACAGTCTAAAATTTAGTGACAATTACTACTCGATAACGGAAGTTGGGCATTACATGTGGCAAAGTCTTAGTTCATATCTGTAATATATAATTTCGAGATGTCTTCTTATTACTTAATTTTCTCGTTCAAGTCACACGATACTTTATTAAAAGGACTTAAATTTTCAATTCGATGTTTCTTGAAACGCACACAAAAAGCTTTTTATAAAGTTAAAGAGGTATATGTTAATGTAAACAATATTAGAAATTATTTATCTTTTACATTTGTGTCCTTATACTAGTACGCGCCTGAGGGTCTAGAAGCCTTGTTGGCGTACATCAGGGAGAAGTACAACAATCCTCCTGTGTTCATCACGGAAAACGGTTGGCCCGACAGAGGAGGCCTGGAAGACGACGACCGATCGGCGTACATAAAAGGGTACGTCCAGGCGGTGCGCAACGCCATAGATGAAGGTAGCAACATGTTAGGATATTCCGCCTGGAGCCTCATGGACAGCTTCGAGTGGAACAGCGGATACACGTAAGTTGATTTAGGACGAACAAAACCGGTAAATAGCCTAGTTTAATACGTAAAAAGGTGTAAACGATAAAACACAGTTTGAATAATTTGAGACCAAAATGTGTGACGTGACGCTAAGTTCCATGACGGCGATGGCCATAATTGCGTATGTAATTTTGAGGTAATTTAAATGGAATTTTATCCTATACTCAACAGAGCTAAATACGGCCTGTACGAGGTGGACTTCGAGAGCGAAGAACTCACGCGCACTCCGCGCAAATCCGCCTTCGTGTATCGCGAGATCACCCGCTCCAGAGCCGTCGACCCCGCCTACGAGCCGCCGGCAGATAGACACGCGCACGATCTATAACTTATGACAATGCAATGCACAAAATGGCGTCCCATGCTTGAACTTCTAGTTCTCTCATCTCTCTCGCAGTTGCAACCGTTTTGTTTAACAATACTTCGAAGATTTATGGAGCTCGATCATTTGATTTTTGACGGTTTCTTGACTTCTACGATACTATGAGAAATTTTTATTCAATAAATTAAACGTATTTTTGTTGGTTTATGCATAGCATTTTATTGTTGCGTTAAACTTGTAGATACCATAATTCATTCAATCCGAAGATAAGAATGGATAACATGGTTGGTTCCCTTGTACCAAGGAAAAGGTTTGAAATAAGAAGTAAAATTGAAATTCGATAAAGAAATAAGAAAAAATAAAAGGAAAGAAAACGCTCTTGTAACAGCCATATCTAATGTCACATGATATTTTCTTTTTGTGACAAAATGGTGATGTGAAAAAAATTCTTTTTTCGCAAACGAGAGTAATTAGTAGTATTCAAGTTAGAATCTAAAAATAGCTTTAGCTTAGCTTGAGACTAAAATTGTATAGTCGGTTGTCAGTATAGTTGAAAATATATTCCAAATGTATGCAAATGGACAAAAAACCTGTAATTTTTATCAATGAGTACTAAAACAATTTATTAAGTGTTAAAAAAAATAAATTAAATAGGATTAATTTAACCTCAATCACGGTATGAAAATAATGTTTGGTGGCATAATTCCTCTTAAGAAGTTCCAAAACGCATTTTTTGAAGTCGGCTCATACTATCATTAGAGATTTTTAAATCGGGCCTAAGAGAATTGTTTACGATAATAGCGAAGATGTTCTTAACGATATGTTATTTATTCTTATTTAAATAAATATGTTAATAATATTAATTTTTTATTTTCGTTAAAAGTTTGCTTTTTGAGTTTGTCTAAATAGCTGCCTTCCTTGAAAAAATGCGTTTTACCATAAAAATAAAAAACAGTAAATAGTATCATTTCATATGATTTTAAGGTAATTAATCGTATTGATATGCTTTTAGTTTTGAACAACAAATACACTAACGTAATATAAGCTGCAGATGGCACCACATAAATAAAATACATAGGTAAACTAGACGTTTCACGCATGTACGGAGCTCCGACCTGCATCTTGTACGTAACTAATTTAAATACGGATTAATAAATTATAGCGTTTTGACTATCATTTTGGTATTTTAGTTCAGTTTTTTTTTGTATATAAAGAACCCTAAATTTAAAGAATAAAGATGGCATCCATTGATAAATAAACATAATGAATGAGCATGTCCAGCGGAAGAGAGAGATAGAGTCAGGCGAGCGAAAAAGAAGATATCACTCTATTCTTTTTGTTTGTATGGCTGCATCCATTTAGTCGCCGGATATGTTCATCTATGAATGTAGACTTTATATTGATTGAAGAATTGCGGCATATTGATTCGATAATCATAAATATAAAACTCAACACACTCAATAAAATAATAATTATTAAATTAGAAACGAATGTAATAATAATAAAATAAGGATTTTTCATTTATGATATATTTACTTTGTGATTGGTAGTTGGCAACTTTCGGAACGAAGGTATTATTAAATAATGCTTTTTTAAAAAACATAGTTTAAAAATTGCAATTTTATTATATTCCCAATGATATATAGATTTTTATTTAATTTTGTAAAATATATACAGAATGCAGGCCGGATATGAAACACATCTTTCTGCAATTCAATGTAATTAATACATGCCACTTCTCGCAAATGAAGATATTTATATTATCTCCGCCAAGCTGAGCAAGTTCGGTTGTTTAGGTAGAGGTACTTTAAAGTTAAAGATAGACGCTTAGCAGATACAACAAAAATTCACATAAACTTGGTCTCAAATTGACTGGTGATGTCAACTGCAACTTTTCTGATAAAAACTCAGAGTCATTGCTGTAATGTCTTTTCGATGCACAGAATCTACAACAAGATGCAATATCACTATCGATTACGTTTATGATACTGATTTATCTTAGATTTGTATGATAATTGTTAATAATAAAATGTTTATTTTCACAACTTATAAAATTAAAGTATATAACAAAGTACTGGTTACAGGAGTGTAGTCTAAATTTTTGTGCCTTTAGCGTGCTATGCAGAAACAGATTCATTAATTAAAATACCGATAACTGGAATTTTAAAGGAATGCTAAAAATTTTGCGTTTATGAATTTTAGACTTAGCAAGTATATCGAGTACCAACGATGTAATTGCTAAAATATTCGATTAATAAAGGCACAATTTCTAAATACATTTTTTGAGTTGAAAAGTCATAGTTAAATAAAAAATTCGGCTTATGTTTTATGATAATAAACTTTTCTTTCAAGCAATGAGTTAAAACATAAACAGACGTATGCTACAGAGATGTGTTACTTAGAAAGTTCGTTCACAATTGCACATGTACAAAGACAATAAAACAAATGCAACAAACATTCATCTTGGATTTTATTACTATGAGTTCGGGAAATTCCAAGTGAGACGTCATTATATTATTCATATCGCCTGCATTGAAAATGCCTAGTTTCATGCCTGTTGAGCCGACAGAAACTAGTCAATTTCAGACCAATGCGACCGACCCCGGGCAGCAATTAGCAATTCCTGCCCGCAGGCAGGAATTGATCTTTTTCTGCCCGCTGAACGAAGTTGCAGATTTATTTTCAATCCTGTCAGAGTATCTTTTGTTTATTTCATGCCTTTATAATTGTCATTCTAACCGTCAATTGTATTGACATATTATAACCATGTGTCATGATATGTCAATATCAAAATCAAAATATTTAAAAGAGTACAATAAATTTTTCAGTACAGTTGATATGAAAAATATAGTGTGTGACGCGGGATGAAACACGATTTCAGACCGAGTGATGTGAGCCCTCGCTTCGCTCGGACAACCAACTTCACTCTGGTCTGAAATCGTTTTGTTTCATCCCTAGTCACACAATATATGTACTATTAATAATTTTGATTGACGAAGTCTGCTTTATGAAGTTAGAATTACCTATAGAGTGTAAAAATGTGTCATTAATACCATCTAGGGAAATGACATTTCGTTCAAGTCACAAAGTCTATGGTAATTCGAGATACCACATATTTAGGGGTTAAGCGGCGGGGATTGGGAATCATTTAGTATTATTGAGAATTCGCATTGAGTTTTGAGTAATTGATATTCCACTGTATTAAATAATTATCATAATCTCTAAGCATGGCGCGAGAGTAATTGTCGTTAAATTCATGAGTTTTCCAGCTTGTTACCACAACAGATGACGTCGGAACAAAAATTAAATCAAAAGCAACGTAACCAATAACACGGTTACTGCGAGTCGATTTACATATTGCATATTAAGCGAGGTGGGGGTTCATGGCTTTTGTGCACACAGACAGAAGAAATTACGCCAATAAAAAAAGCTTTGTGTGAATTCATAGCCTGAAATTATTAAAACAACGATTCTCGTTATCTCGCTACAGACAGGCGTTAAACGACAAAGGAGTTAAATAACGCTGTTGAGAGTTATCGAGCTGTCGGAACGTTTAGAAGTTTACGCTCATTTCGAAAGAATGCGTTTATGTGAAGTAAAGAATTTTTAAACTGTATTTAGTTCTTGTTAGGTGTTGACGAAGAATAGACGAATCGGTCTTCATGTTGGCACTCCTGCTTATCTGGTATGTTCTATCACAACCGTTATAATATCTTTAAGTGATCTTATTACCTATTGCAAAAGATTCGTTAAAATTAACTAATCATTGTGTTTGTGACTTTGTGCGCGTGGAATATGTTTTTAAAGGCATACCGATTCCCGTGAGCCGATTTTGATGAAACAAAGCGTATATGTTGTCCCGAGCTACATTAAAGTTATTTCTTAAAACTTCATGGAAATTCGTCAATTGATTTTGGAGATAAACTGTTTAAATATACAGACAAAGTTTTTAAAAATAGTCTCTTACACTCCCTAGATCGCCCGCATTGAATTTTTGCCAAATATTTTTTAAATGCATTTTTATTGTACGTAAGTATAGATTTTTTTTTTATTTCAACGTACCAAATGATTTTTTTAATACAATTAATTGGATACAATGTCCCATACAGTGCAGGATGGTTGAGCGGGCTACACGGCAATTCAACCGGGCGGCCGTTGCTCGAATTTCCCCCGGAATTCATGTTCGGAGTGTCCACTGCGGCGTACCAGATCGAAGGCGGCTGGAAGGCTGACGGTAAGCCTACAAATAAAACAACAGTTATGTAATGAAGCGATAAATCTCAATTTTTATACATACAAGAATAGCGTATAAAAACTCAGTTCAATAAAATAACTAAGAGTTTTTTTTAGGTACAGACTTTTTATTGTGATTATTGTTATCTTTTGTCAATAATAAAATAAAATTGTTTTACTTAAGAATTCGATACAAAGCAAGTGATCGAAATTAATTTATAAACAGTAACTGCACGCACGAGTGAAACGAAATGGCATTGAAAATGGTAAAAAGTCTATGTACTTTCAAATAAGTACTATCTTCGAAATTGTGAGAGCTGTAAAATATAAATATTGTCAACATAAAAATTAAAATATTTTAACCTGATGTTGTAACGCAGATAAAAGTCCATCGATATGGGACGTGAGTGTCCACAAGGACCCGTGCTGGATCGCGAACTGCAGCAGCGGCGACGTGGCCGCCGACTCCTACCACCTGTACGAGCGCGACGCCGCCATGCTGGCCGAGCTGGGCGTGGACTTCTACCGCTTCTCCATCTCCTGGCCGCGAGTGCTCCCCGAGGGCCCTGGACGGGGAGGAGCCCGCAGCGCCGCCGGCTTCGCTTATTACCGTCGGCTGATTGCGCAACTAAAGCAACGCGGCATACAGCCTTTCGTCACCCTCTACCACTGGGACTTACCGCAATACCTCCAGGACCTAGGTGGCTGGACTAATCCCCTCATAGTTGACTGGTTTACTGATTACGCCAGGGTCGTTTTCGAGGAACTGGGCGATGATATCAAGTATTGGACGACTATCAATGAACCTTTCACTTTCTGTTGGTTCGGATACGGTCTAAAAACATTTGCTCCACGAGTAAATTTACCAGAATTGGGGGTGTATTTGTGTGCTAAACACGTTGTGCTCGCTCACGCTAAAGTCTACCGTATCTATAGAGATGAATTTAAAATGAGACAAAACGGGAAATTAGGCATTAGTAACTGCCTACATTGGTACGAACCTGTTACGAAATCCCTAGAGGACATTAAAGCAGTAAACGACATCTTGGAATTTCAGGTACACCTCTTATTTGTACTTATGATAATATTTTGTCCGGCTTTTATGTTACATTCCATTTAAAGTAATTAGATCGCAAGTTAATTGTAAGTAATTTTGTAACACTTTTTTTTCTCGAAGTTTTACGTTTTCACTATTAGAACTGTGAAAGCGAAGTTATGAAATGATTATTGACAGAAATCGCGGACTATTGAGGCATGTATTCCCGTAATCGTTTTATTTCAGATTGAGGCGCAAGGGCAGATGAAGAAGTCCGAAGTATAGTATATATATATATATATATATATATATATATATTTTATATATATATATATTTTCCTCCCTTGTCGCACATTTCGCGACAGCCCTTATATTCTTGTTCTCAGATTTATTCATCATGATTCGTGCAGCCTTTCATTCAGGTTGGCAGGGAATTTATATCTTATTTACTAGCTGCTTACATCTATATATATTCCTTATTATATATATATATATATATATATATATATATATATATATATATATTGCCAGTTATAAATAAGTGGCTTTTGTTTTAGGGCGGATTATTCACGAGCCCCGTATATTCCAAAGCCGGCGATTTCCCGGGCATAGTCAAGGAGATCGTTGCCAACAAGAGCGCGGAGCAAGGCTATTCCGGTTCGCGGCTGTCGCTTTTAACGGCTCAAGAAGTGGAGTACGTTCGCGGAACCTACGATTTTCTGGGGGTCAATCACTATTCGACTTATGTCGTCTATCGGAATGCGACGGCCGCTAATCGCACGTCGAACGCCGTGTACGGCCTTGCTGCGGCGCCTTCGTACTTGGACGACATCGGTGTGGGGCTTACGGTGGATCCCAAATGGTTGAAATCCCCCGTTTCTTCGACATCGGCGGTAAGTCGGTACCTTGTGCACTATTAACGACGGCCAGGTATTAAAATAGTACGATCAATGTGCATACGTGAATGAGCGAACGATTAAGCGTTTTATATACACACTGTTGAGTACGACGTCCACGATATCGTGACACCGGATTCACCATTGTAATGAAAATGTCCGGACGACGTTCGATGCATAGTTCGGTCTCGTGCATAATACACATTGATAGTTTGACGAACTCGCATCTTGTTGATAGGAACGCGTCAGCACCTCAAAATACAATTAAATAAGAATGGCGTTCAAACTGTTACTCAAGATGACACTTTTATTTTTCCTTTTAATTTTGAGGATGGCTTAAGCACTCACTCAAAAAAATAAACCACCAACGTACCGGATGCGTTGTTCGATAATATGGAAATAGCGATCAGGCACAATGGCCAGCGTGTGACAATCGACGGATACGGGCAGCGCGTAAAGCGCTCTTGATATCGCACTACATTCATTCTCGTTTTTAGGCATGTCTCATGTTAACCGTTTAATTTTTGGTTTATTTTTTGGGTTTAACACCGAAAACTGTACCCTTTTGTTGAGACTATAGAATCTATCCATCCGCGGACAAATGCCATTTGTCCTCAAGTAAAGACCGTTTCAGTCACCAGACCGCATTAGGTCACTGAGCGGTGACTTGAATCTTACTAACTAAAGAAATGGTTTGTTTACATCTATTCATGATGAAAATTTTGATTTGTTTTTGAATCAGAAGTATTTTTCTTTTGACGAATTCAAAACGTCACCAAAATGTTATTAACATATCTGAAAACTTTATGAAAATAACGTGAATGTTGTGAAATGAATGTGAAAATGTGTGAAAATTATATTTTTAAATTTAATTTTATTGCAATATTATTGCTGTTTTTGAAATTGAAATATTTATTTCATACTCACTTCTGTCGATAGTCCCCAATGACTGCCTATTTTTTTTTTAATTTGTGTCGTTAGTTTTTATTTTATAGGATGAAAAAATACTATTATATAAATTCTATTTTTATTATATAAACTCTATTTATATAAATTCTAAGATTTATTATTATTTTGTTAGGTAGCTTGATTCTCATTTTATTCCCAGCTGTTTTCCTGATGTACAGCAAAAGGTTGAAAGACGAATACGAGAGATGGGCGAGAAACCTTAATATATTTATATATCATATAAATATGATATATAAATGGAATACAAGGTACATTTATGCACACTATTACAATGAACGGTTCACACGGTTTGAGAAACATCGAATATGCGTACGAAAAAAAAAAATATCGGTTGGTTTTTTTATTATTTTTTCGACTTGCGCCCGAAGGGTTACAGATGATGGTATAAAATATCATCATCTATACAACATTAGACACTTTATTTGAATTAAGTAGGTAATTATTTTTGAACTGAATAAAAATCTAAATATTCTGTAAAACTATTACAAGTTTCTATCTGTTGTTGTTATTAAGATCGACCAAAAACGGCAAAAAAATCACGTTTGTTGTTTGGGAGCCCCATTTAAATATTTATTTTATTCTGTTTCTAATATTATTTGTTATAACGGCAACAGAAACACATCATCTGTAAAAACTTCAACTGTCTAGCTATCACGGTTCATGAGATATAGCTTAAGATATGGTGACTGACAGACAAACGGACAGTGGAGTTTTAGTAATAGGGACCCATTTTTACACTTTGGGTACGGAACCTTAAAAAAGCTTGTTTAAGAAAGTATTATACCTTACTTATATCTGCTTGTTTACGATAGAATATGAATCATGAGAAATTATCCATTTTCCATGTTTTTTTCGATTAGTACTTTCCGTCAGGATTTTATAAACTGTTGACATACCTGAGGAAGAAATACGACAACCCGCCATTGATCATCACCGAACACGGTTGGCCGACGGCGGCGGGCCTCAAGGACGACGATCGGATTAAATACATGAGGGGCTATTTGGGAGCCCTGCAGCAAGCCGTGCAGGACGGCAGCGACGTGCGAGGCTACGCCGTCAGGAGCCTCATGGACGGCTTCGAATGGACCAGCGGCTACGTGTGAGTCAGCACCGCCGGTATTGTACTAGGGACCGTGCACGCGGTGCACGTAACAAGAGGCAGCACTGCTGTGAAGTGCGCGCACTTTGGTGTTAAATTCATGCTTAAAAATATTGCGATAGTTAATGGAATAATTAATTCATAATTTGAGAAAATAAATATATACGGTTTTGGATAGATATAATCACTACTTGTTGTACTCCAAGCGAGTTGCACCTTTGGCTACGTCGTTCATATATTTATAATTTTTCCACGAAGCACTGCAACTACTTATCGAAAAATAATAAAATTTCACTGACTAATTTTATTTACGCTTCTAATACTATTATTCGTTTATCTTGTTATGTAACAAGCCTTTATTGACGAAGATATTGCGAAAAACTCATAAGTTTATTCAAATAAAAATAAAACAATAAACCACACGTCACATTTTTTAATACTTTTGTCCAATGATATCAATATTAACCACCAGTCCGAGTGACAGTCTAGACAATGTTCATATCAATCTATGGTCTAGACGCACAATCCCTATACCGTATTCATAGTCCCTGGTCTCATCAATTTAAGAGAGTTGTAAAATCGAAAGCTCCCCCGGCACTGATTTGTATCCATTTCACCGACAGACGGCGTTTCGGTCTGTACGAAGTCGACTTTGAGAGCGCACGGCGCGTGCGCGAACCGCGGAAGTCCGCGTACGTGTACCAGGAGATCATTCGCTCCAGAGTGGTGGACCCGCGCTACGTCCCGTCCAACTACACGACTATAAAGAGGCTTCAGCTATAGGGAAGATACCGTACAAAGTGTAGCTGTTCATGGATCTGAAATACATAAAGCGCGTTGCAGTTTTAAAACATTAAATGCATTATAATTTAGCAAATTATGGAAGAATTTTTCAAATTAAACTTGATTATATGTTTTATTTTATTTTCTATCCCTTTAGATAATAATGTATGTTGACCATCCTCTCCAGTGGATATCCTGACCGTTACCTCGTTGAACGCCGTGGTACCTCTCAATACCATGTGATCTTTCTTCGTAACCTTCAAGTACGTGTACAAACGATTTAAGGGTCTGAATAAACAGAAGATGTCCTAAAATTCCATAAAGGTTCTTAGGTTTACTGATCACTGTCCTATCCTTTGTGTATATGACGTAAACTTAGTACCAAGCCATGTAACTTTATTTTTTTCGATATAAATATTTATGCGAATGAAAATATTTTTTAAGACGAAAAAACTTTAGGCCGTCACGGGACATCCAGAAGATGTAAAACGTTTAAGTTAATTTTAGAATTTGTAATTAATAAAGAGCAACAGAGTAAATATGTAGTAAAATAATAAAAAAAGATAAAGTTTATTAATAAAATCAATATATTTTTTCTAATATATTAAATATAATAATAATCAGAGAATATTTATAAATAGTAAATACAATATGATTGATAATATATCATTAATTCGAATATTTTAGGAATCTGTCAATTAGTTAGTAATAATAACAAATAATTTCAAGTCAATTTTATTAACTTTAATAATAATAAATTTTAATAAGGTGACGTTGCAGTAAATAAAACATAATATAATAATAAATTATTTTTAAATATTCTAAATTATATGTTAAATAAATCAATTAAATAACGAATTAATGTCAAAGTTTTTTTGGAGACAACAAATTCTAAGTACAATAATAACATCAAAAATGAATAATTTATGTAATAAAACAAATTTAAATTAAAAATATAATTTATTTATTTATAAAAAACTAAATAAACATTTATTAATATATATTCAGTGCCTTTTGCTCACTTAATCGCACGTCTCTCCTGTATAGCATATCTATATGTATGTATATCTCTATCGCTTGAGTAACGTCACGCTTCGCTATCACCACGCATCAGCCACTCAAACTCCCCACGCTGACGCGCGTATTAATGTTTAACATCAAACAGAAATACATTTTTTCCACAAAGGGTTTTGTTAGGTACGATCAGTGTCGTATTTTTGTAGTAAGACCCATATATCAAAAATAAGGCTTCAATTTGTATAAAACTTAACAACATTCACATTTCACGATGAGAATGGATGTCCCATCCCATCGGTGATGTTGACATTGCATATAACGTTAATGTGATATGGGTATTTTACACGTCGTGATCACTTATTGCATAAAATTATATTCCTAGAATTATGGCCTCTGCCCTCTCCAGATGTCCTATGCTTTCGTACAAGTTCTAGTGGCCCACTCATTTTTTCATCATATATCCTATTTCTTGGATATTGGATTCCTTGGACCAATGGAATTGCAAGTGTCCATGGGTTCGCTACATGCTCGTTTGCTCCTTGGAATGCTATAAAAAAAGTTATAATATAAAGTCTATCAAAAGGTTTGCTTTCAATATTTAAATTCAAATTTCGTTATTCAGTAAAGATTATTCATATCAAAGAGTAATATTTTATTTTATATACAATATTCACGTGTCCAGTTCCCCTACGTCATTTTATTTACTTTAAAATCTCACTAGCTGACTTTTGAAATACTCGACATTTGAAATGGCCCTTTCAATGACTGCAATTTTAAAAATTTGTCTCTACAATGTAAAACAGTCTCAAATAGCGTTGTGAGTTTGAAACCGATCGACTTATTCCTTCGCAAGCTGTAGCATTCGTCCAAAATAGCAATATAAGTCTTGTAATCGAGAGAACCATCATTCCAAAAACAACGATACGAAAATCAGTTCAAAATTGCGTCGTGAGTGTGGAAACTCTTTGATTTTTTAGTGGGTGTGCGTATGGTGCTTTAAGAATAAAGTGATGAATTAAAATATTTATTACAATAAATAAATTAAGATTAAACGTACCGAAAAATTGTTAAGTAAAACAATCCTGGTTTATCGATGATTAAACGAACCTACGTAACATCAGCAGTTGTGTAAACTACTTAAAGACACTGTCTGCAAAATGTTTGAATATGAAAAGACATTATCTACTTTTCTTCTGTGCTTACAATGTAATTATTCGAATGTATTGTAAACACATCCAATTCTTACATTGAGTGTATATTCGTTTAAGTGGAGTGCATGTGCAGGTGTAGTTGTTTATATTCGTGGCCGGGATATAATTTGTGATTAAATTTTAAACACTTATTTATTTTATAATCCTTGAACACACTCTACACCAACAATAATAAATTAAGGGTTAGAAGACACAGTTACGTTATTATACATATATACGAGACTGATTATTAAATTACAGATTAGTTATTGATACAGTTATGAAACTACAAATTAAATTTAGGAAATAGAAACTAATCCTCGACTACCCGTGTGGCGGCGCGTGTTTCCATAGCCGTATGCCGGCATGACATTCGTCCCGTTTGTGTATATATATAGATATATGTTACGTATGTTTGTTTGTTTGTATGTGTGAAAAAATAGAATTTAGGTAAGTAGTTCCTACGCATGCACGTGAGTTGGCCTCTGCTAGATCGAATACTGTAGAGTAGCTTATTTAAATGTCCTTCTTCTATTTTATGTCGATGCAACATAAATAAACGTAAAATTCTATCCATATATTTCTTTACGAAAAAAAAACAACAATTATTACGCCCAACATGATTTGGCCCTGTTTGTGCCTATGGTCGATAAAGTACGTAATGTACAATATATTGTCATACGTTATTTTTACTCATCAGCTCTAGTTTACCTTCTACCCTCATTTAATTTTTTTCCCGGTTTTTTTCGTAAAAAGTCATTATTACAATAACATCGATAAAGTGTGGGAGCCTCATAGTATATGTAAACAATTTCTTGATGTTTAATAACCAATAAAATATTTTTTTTTCTGAAAACTGTATTTCTTTATATCTCGGGAACTAGAGCTGATAGAAAAAACTGGTAACAATTTTGATATCACCATGTAAGACATCCTTAAAATCAGGTCCCCGGCACCAAAATCGTTGTAGGCCTGTGTTATGGATATATGCGAATTAACACCTCACACAATGGAATAGGCATATTTACGACTCGCATAAGATGGCATCTTTATTTTTTGCGATTTTCAAATTAATATCGATTTTTACGTAGGTATATTTCAGAAAATATTTTTATTGTTCCGCTTCGAATCCTAGTAAATCTTTTTAAGCTCTTTACAATGACGTCCGAATTGACGTCTTTGCTAAATGAGTTCTTACGTTACATTCATTTATTATTTTACACAACGCTAATTCACAACAATCAAGAAATGAGGCACTTACACTAGTCCGATGACGTCATGGATTAAACGAACGCTACACGGTAAACACGTACAGACATTGTCTATCCATTGTGACCTCAACCCTTGTTATCGATTTATCAGTCTCGTAGTAATTAGCGATTGCAATCTAACGGTATTTTGTGACAAAAAGGTTCGAACGTCTATCACTATACTTAACGAGCGAAAAAAAGGTTTTCACGTCAATATCTATCGGAACGCAGGTTGGGTACCGTTACTCTAAAGGCATGTAAGCGGATATTTCGTGCAAATCGCATGTCCGTAAAATTTATAGACAAACGTCCTAAAATCATAAAACTATAATTTTTTTATTGCTAAAACTAAAGTACGCTGCTGTTACTACCACGTGGGATTACAATGAAAGGTGACAAAACATTTATTAAATGTCATATTTAATTGCTTTCAATTACCATCAGTGCATTTTTACCACAAACTAGAAAAAAAAAACAATAAGCCGTCACGGGACGCCTGACAGATGTGAAACATCGAAACTATGCTTTATTGAAAGTTTGCATGAAAGGATATATATATTTTAAATAAATTTAAATAAATTTAAACAATTATTAAACTGACACATATGGTACGTGTTTTGTTTGATTTATTTTGTTTTATATTTATATGTATTGTCTACTTTCAATTACGATACAATGTCACCAATAACTTGCGATTGTTGAATTCTAAAAGATTTAGAAATAAAAATAAAATACTCTGCAATTATGATAAAGAGAGAAAACGACCGAAAAATAATGATCTTACTCTTGACTTGAATTATAATTACTTGTTGACAGAGGCATTTCAGTACACGATTATAATGCTTGATTTTGTTATGATATTTGATTATCATGTAATTTTACTTCTTAACAATAAAAATAGGCTTTATAATATTTTACGCTTACGCTATAAATACACTTCACATAGCGATGCGTCGGTAGACGAAGTGCTCCGACTGTCGACTATCCGAATGACGGCGGAGAGACTCGAAGTGCTCCGAAAGCGACGCGTGAAGCGACACGTGTAGCGAAGCGTCTCCACGCGTTTGGTCTCACTCAGTCGCCGAAAAAGATGTCTCATATCAAAGGGCTCGCGTTGAGACGCTCACAATAATGTGAGCGTCTCACGCATCATTTTATATGTCACACAGGACAGTTCGCCAAACTTTTATTTAATTTTCTATTTTGCCTCCAAAATGAGTTCAAATTCAATATTCATTTATTTACGTTACAAGTCCGTGTTAGTATGTGCGCGAAATTTCCAATTAATCAGTGCAGGAGATTTGGGACAAATTAACTCTGCTTCAAGTGATCCCATAAGGATCCCTCTTTTTCATTCCGACTTACAAAACCCTAGAAAAGTATAAAAAGAAATAAAATAAAGACAGTTGCTATAATACAACAAGATAAGAAGCTTCAAAATTATAGAGAAGAAAATAAGGAGATTAAATATTAGAAGGATATTAGTGCTTAACATAAGCTGCGAGATGTGCTATAGAAATATTGATAAGAAAACTTCTGTATGGTTTCAACTGTTATATTGGTAAATTGAAACAAGAGAAAAAGAAAATAATTAGAGTCAATAAAAAAATTTAGCTAACATTTGATTTTGCAGGCCGACCCCAAAAACTTCACGTACCGCTTTGAGGATTAATGCTTTAGAGTTCTACATGGACGAAAGCATGATTGCTCATACTTTCGAGTTCAAATTAAAGAGTTCTCGTTTAAAATTATTAGACGTTTTCGAAATTGCCTAACTGTTGTTATTCAAATAGTTCGTCAAAGATGTCTCTTGAACAGGACAATCGCTTTGAACGACGCTGGCGACATTCAATGCAATGCATCCCTATTTATGTTTTAGATATCGATCCGTCACGAAATTTCAAAGTAATTTTGAAAAAACGATTTCTTTGAAATCTTTGATTTAACAACACTTACGCCGTTCGTCTTAGCTTTATAAGCGCCAAAATAGGTTATATGTTAAAAATCAATATTCTGAAGGATCGAAAAATTATTACGAAGTATACGCTAACTAGAATAATAAAAAAGAACGAAAAAGTAAAAACTCCAGAACTAAGAAAAATCATCGAGACGCTTGGATATATTAAATATCTAAATACAATAGTAAGTTTATACGGAACTCTAAGCATGGGATTCTATTTTTCGACTTGTCCTTTTTTAGACTAAGTAATGCCTGTAATGAATTTTATAATGCTTTTGTACAAAAATCTAAACTAAATACGCCAAAATAATAGTCGAAAAACCTTCATTTGATAACGATGCTTTTAAATTACAAATGTACAGGGTACGAACCAGGACTATACATTAGTGAAAGAAATGTCTTCTTTAGTATGAAAGTTAACCATTATTTAATCCCTGATATGGGACATGACTTGGTAGGTTTATTTTTATGTGCAACTGTTATTAATAAAGGACGATTTGGACGTGACTGAACAGCTGAACTATTCAAGTTAATATATGAAAATGAAACCAGAACGTGATCCAAGCCTGTCTCATTACTTTACTATCAACATCTCCCAAATTACTTCAGTCATTGTAAAGGTAAGGGCAAACAGATGCGGAAAAATACATTCAAAAGGCAGCAGAAATAAAAATAACGTACTCAGAAATGAGTTAGCTTCCTATAGCGAAAGAATTTTCAAAAACAGGCCCTTTGGTTACTGAGCTTATTCCATACAAACAAACAAGGTTACAAAGTCTCTTGGTTATATTCGTTTAGAGTATATCGTATTCAACAAGTACTTGCTCAAGGGAAGTATTTGTAACGATTAAGGCGCTTATTACATATACGCACCTCTGACTCAGCATTATAAAGCGTAGCTTTTCAGCGGTGCCAGGTGTCCTAATGCCAAAGTAAGGCTATTTATCTGTTGTCTCTCGTTCCACAAGGTGAATCGTGATGTCTATTTCGATTTTGGAATGCAAATAGGTGTTTTACTTTGTGGTTGTGATAAAATCAAAGAAGGTCTATATAGTTTGCTTTTAAACATTTATTTAAACATGTATTTCTTCGAATAACAGTTACTTTTTCTTCTCTGAGAATGAATCTGTAGAATTAGCAGGACTCCATAGTGGCGTCGGCCGGCGGCTCGTAGCCGGGGTCCACGGCTCGGGCGCGGACGACCTCGCGGTACACGAACGCGGACTTGCGCGGCGTGCGCTCGCGGCGCGCGCTCTCGAAGTCCACCTCGTACAGGCCGAAGCGCGTACTGTGAATACAAACCAATAAGTTGGTAGAATTGAGTATACAATTTATTTTAACAACGATTTCAAGTAAATGTAACAGATTCTGTTGATCAACTTTTTACACTTCAAGTAAATTTGTATTAAACAGTACAATATATCCTATGGTAGAACACCATAGGATATATTGAAAAAAAATGGTATAGTTTTCTTGATTTTTTTAAGATAAACGTGATCTTGTCATCGCATATTTTAATTAGGTGATCTCGAAATGGGATTCCACTTTTGCTCCCTTGAATACCTACAGTTTTGATGGTAGATGTCGGTCGATAAAATAACTTATGTTTAAAACTTTAAAAATGTATATTAAATTATATAACAATGACAGTGATAGTAAGAATTATAAAAATATCTGAACTAAATGCAGAAGGACCTGCAAATTTTAATGTTTTTCATTTTCTAATATTTAAAAAATAAAGAAATTGTTATAAGTATTTAGATGATTTACACCTGCCAGGCTTCTCCTGATAGCTCATTTTTTTTTATTTGGGATATACACAGTTTAAGATGTCGTGTAAAAAACACTTAGCTATTTTCAAAGCTAAGGCGGCTAGACTCAAGAGTGCTGCACATTTAATCAATACGGAAAGTAAAATTTTATTTTTAATTCAATCTAGTCAAGAAATGAGTCTTCCGCGCAAAATAGTTACAAGCCTTTAAATATGAACAATGGCACATTCGATTTGGAATGTAATTCTGAGAAATAATTTATTTTATTTTCCATACAATAGTCATTAACAAAAAAAAACAAAGGGTCTCGGTTTTTTGAGAAAGATTCGAAAAGTACAAACGATAACATTTGAACAAAATATCTTAAAGGGGAGAAGATTTTTAATAAAAAAATCTCATCTTCTAGAACTGCGAAAATTTATTGTTTATTAAATTAATAATTTGTTATAAACAATTGCTGAATTTCATTTTATTTCTTTTCTAATACAAAAAAAAATTAACAAAAACATCCATGTATTGCAAAATGTTGGATTTTTTTTTTATTTTTTGTAGACTAAATTTTACGCCTTACTGAAGTCGAAGCAGCCACCTGATTTGTTAAGTAACTGTTAATAAATTTTGCAATTTTAATGGTGCTAGAAAATCCTTCGAATATATTTTTCTAGACATCATTCTGAATAGAATGAGCTATCTCATATTTTAGAAGCTCTATCACTATTTAACATAGTTATAATATAAACGTATATAGTAGTATAGACTACTAACATTACAACTGCCTTCATGCGGTTCTAAAATTACGTCCTATCTAGCGGATCGGGAGTGCGATCGGTTTACGCGTACGGCAAAAAAGCTCAAGTCTGATAATTCTGTCGATGACATATTTTATGGTGGGTCTTCACTGGAAGCCGGAGGGTCTCTTAAGGTCAAAAGCAATACCCAGGACTTTGATAGTATTGGTTAATGCTGTATTTCTTGGTGAAATCCTGTACCTAATGATGCGCAGTATTCGTTTATATAATCACGGAAAAAACTTACAAACTCTAAACAAACTATGGGAGTACTCGTACTTATTATTACAAACAACCACAAACATATTCATTGCAGAACGTGAATGTCGACAACAAGGACGTAGCACAATTTAGGAATTTATACAATAACAATATATTCGTTTACTGTTCAACAAGTGCAGACATTCCAACACAAAGCAAAACTTTACGGGCAACCAGTGATAAAAAAACAAGCTCTCACTGCAACGCGTTCCAAAATAAATAAAAAATACATTGCGTTTGAATTGTTTATCCAAAACAAATATAGCCTATGGTGTTCTACCATAGGATATATTTGTAACTATTTTGCGTGGAAGACTCATTTCTTGACTAGATTGAATTAAAAATAAAATTTTACTTTTCGTATTGATTAAATGTGCAGCACTCTTGAGTCAAGTCGCCTTAGCTTTGAAAACAGCTAAGTGTTTTTTACACGACATCTTAAACTGTGTATATCCCAAATAAAAAAAATGAGCTATCAGGAGAAGCCTGGCAGGTGTAAATCATCTAAATACTTATAACAATTTCTTTATTTTTTAAATATTAGAAAATGAAAAACATTAAAATTTGCAGGTCTTTTTGCATTTAGTTCAGATATTTTTATAATTCTTACTATCAATGTCATTGTTATATAATTTAATATACATTTTTAAAGTTTTAAACATAAGCTATTTTATCAACCGACATCTACCACCAAAACTGTAGGTATTCAAGGGAGCAATCCCATTTCGAGGTCACCTCATTAAAATATGCGATGACAAGATCACGTTTATCTTAAAAAAATCAAGAAAACTATACCATTTTATTTCAATTTCCGTATTTCTACTAAGCGACACACTATGTAAAAAAAAAACTACAATAAGTAGTTCCGATATAACTACTTCGGTCATACTTCTGGTATGTCTTCATGAATATTTAATTTAAAACTCTTCTTACAATGTACGTAATTTTATTTTACCGACCTATATCCGCTGATCCATTCGAATGTGTCCATGAGGCTCCAGAATGTATAGCCCCGGATGTCGCTGCCTTCTTCTAGAGCCTGTTGCAGGGCTTGTAGGTACCCCCGTAGGTACTTGATGCGGTCGTCGTCCTCCAGGCCTGGTCCAGTCGGCCATCCGTTTTCGGTGACAATGATGGGAGGATTGTCGTATTTTTGTCGCAGGTACGTTAACAACTTATAAAAACCAGAAGGATAATACTGCAAAAATCAGTTAAGTATTCTTAAATACTGATATCATAATTATTGTAAATACAAATATTGCGTACATTTAGAGAAATTGGACCTATTTTTTAAATTTATCGGATCAAGTTTATTTACAATAAATATCTTTGATTTAACCAACCCCGTCTTTAAATTTCAGTTTTATTATTAATATAACTGAATAATGCTAATTTACCGTTGCAAATGACGAAACTGAAGATGTTGGCCATTCAGGGTTCAAAGCAAGTCCGACACCCATGTCGTCCGGGTAAGAAGGTGCTTTTATGCCGCCATAGAAAAAGCTTGTAGAATAGTCAGCGCTTTCATTCCGGTACGCGAGGATTGTGAAATAATGATTGACACCGAGGAAGTCATAAGCGCCGCGGGCAAATTCTATTTCTTCGGAGGTGAGTTCAGGCAGCCGCGATTTAGAGTACCCTTGCTCGGCACTTTTCTTTGCCACGCGTTCCTTCACTATTTTGGGAAAATCACCGCATTTCGCATAAATCGGATTCATGAACAAACCTCCCTAAAACAAAGATATTTACAACAATAAATTATTTATGCTATAGCATAAAGCAGATAAATAATGAAAAATTAACCTCAAAATCTAACAAGTCGTTTACGGCTTGGCTGTCGTTTTTGGAGTCGGTTGCCGGTTCGTACCACGTGTAAGGAATGCTAATACCAACTATACCGCCTTGCTTCTCTTTAAATTCGCTGTTATATAAATGATAAACTTTAGCGTGTGCTAGAATCACATTTTTTGCACATAAATAAACGCCCACATCTAAAGAATTAACTCGTGGCGCGAAAAAGTCGCGACCATAACCGAGCCAACAGAATGTCCATGGCTCGTTGATTGTAATCCAAAATTTGACGTCATCACCGAGTTCCTCGAAAACAACTCTCGCATAATCAGCGAACCAGTCAACTATGAGAGGATTAGTCCAGCCACCTAGGTCCTGGAGGTATTGCGGTAAGTCCCAGTGGTAGAGGGTGACGAAAGGCTGTATGCCGCGCCGCTTCAGTTGCGCAATCAGCCGCCGGTAATAAGCGAAGCCGGCGGCGCTGCGGGCTCCTCCCCGTCCAGGACCCTTGGGGAGCACTCGCGGCCAAGATATGGAGAAGCGGTAGAAGTCTACGCCCAGCTCGGCCAGCATGGCGACGTCGCGCTTGTACAGGTGGTAGGAGTCGGCGGCCACGTCGCCGGAACTGCAGTTCGCGATCCAACACGGGTCCTTGTGTACACTCACATCCCACATCGATGGACTTTTGTCTATTTAAAATACATTTAAATAGACAAAATAACTCCATTAATATGTAAGCAAATAAAGTAAATGATAAAATAAGGATTAGTTCTATTTTCAAGACATTCGTATGTAAATGTAGCTGATTTTAACGTATTTGTATTAATAAATTGTGCGCTAACCTTCGAGAAAATATTTGTACTATAAACATACATAAAACATACCATTTCTTTTTTTTTTGCTAATGAATAATTTCAAGTTCTACTTTTGCATTACATTTATAACCAGATTACAGTTTTTAATAAAAGCATACAAATCGTGATCTACTTGTGGCTCATTATTTAATCCTAAATTCTATCGAGTTTGTTAGGGTTATGGACGTAATTTGTCCAAAATTGTCATACCGTCAGCGTCCCATGCGCCTTCAACCTGGTGCGAAGAAGAAGACACCCCAAACATGAATCCTTCGGGAAACATGCGCAGCGGCCGACTCGATGGGTCTTCGCATGACCCGCTCGTCAATCTTGATAAGCTGTGAAATTGGCCAGAGCTAGCTTTATGCTATATCCACTCTTTCACAATGTTCCTAGATATATACTATCTGTATACTAGAAGAACTGTGTAAGATATTTTTACTACAAATGCCAATGGGATATAGCGAAAAAAGAAAATAATTATTTAACAAATTCTTCTAAAATGCCTAAATTATTCGCTGCGAACCTCTGACGTCGATTTGACTCTCCTCACCGTGAGTTCGTACGTAGTGAATAATTTGTGAACGCCGTTGGGGAGGTAAGGATCGCTACATACGTATCGCTTGCTCAGAGAACGACACCAAGATTCAACATTCAATCAATCAAGATTCAATAATTGATAACACTTCAAGTTTTTTATTAGGTGTGAATAAGAAAAGAAAACGGAGAAACTGCTCAACAGAATGTCGGACCATGCTATGACATGAGAGGGTTCCGAAGCTATTATTGAAAAAAAATGCACCACAAATGAAAAAAGTATGTTATTACACTTTTCGCATGTTTCTCGCACGTAACAATTATAAGCACTTTAGTCGCCTATAACTAGAAGAACATGTGTGTTGAATATTCGACCTGTTACTCTTAAAATATTGTAAACCAAAAAGCACCAGCAAAGGAGCATATTTTCATGGTACTTACGTCCTTTTTTTGAGAAACGCAGTTTTCCAGCAATAATTTAGTATATTTTTTAGCATGTTCAAAATAATTTTCGTTGAAAGTATTTATTAATCGTTACTGTCGTTATTTTTTCATATTTTTTGTAAATACGGTTTAGAAAATAGGGTGGGGGGAGACAATTTCTGCTACTTTCGGAGCGATTATTTCTAAAATTATTAACGTAATTAAAAAAAATTGCATAAAAAGTATTTTTAAAAGAACTGTCGAAATATGTGCTATTCGTTGATGTTTGCTGAAAAAAATTTTTTCAGCTTGTTACATGTATGGGATGCCCACCCTAGAAATATTTATCTTTACTACCAAACTAAGTATCGGCTTATACAAGACAGCTACACTATAAATTTCATCAATATTCGTCTTGCAGTTTTTGAATAAAATGCCTGTGACATACGAACAGACGGACGGACGTACATGACGAAACTATAAGTGTTGCGTTTTTGCCATTTTGGTTCGGAACACTAAAAAATAGTTGATCCTTCAGGCCCTCCCTGGAACTTCCCGTTATTTTCGAAGTCAAAGCACTAGAAAATATGTATATCAATAAGTTATTAAAGTTTTCGAAGTCAATAATCAGTACTCATTGATTCAATGATTTGATGAAAATTTTTGGATTGCGTTATTTCGCAAATGAATTAATTGATTTTGATATTGTTCACTATATTTAACAAATTTTTCTAAGATCAAAAAATGTGACTGAGTCACAAATATGGGTACGATATAATTTCAGAAGTTTTTTATAGATACTTACTAAGTTACTTCTAAACAGAAGAAACATTTTTATCGAATTTTCAACTGCAGGTTTTTACGCATAAAAAAGTGACTAAATCCAAAACAATATTCGAAAATAGATTTGGGAGTTAACTTAAATTAAAAAAAACAGATTTCGCGGTTTGCAGGACCTCCGGGTACATTGAAAATGAATTCAATAACAAAAGGAATGAAAATAAAAATCGGCATTAAAATAATATTGATAATTAGGTATACATAAATAATAAATTGTTCTTAACTTTTAATATATTTTTCTTTCTAGATAACAAAAAAAATCTGGTAAATATGCAAAAATTAACGATTTTGGTCATTATAAACTAATATGACTAGGTAGGTACACTCGTTCACAGTCGACACAAGTCGTATGTCGTGAAATAGCTGATTCAAAAAAAAAATCAAAATTCTAAACGTTTTCATTATTTAAAAAAAAAATGAGAAAAGCACCCCAGATACGGAGTCAATCTTCAATATAAAATTGTAAAGGTAAAAAATGAAATGTCTAATTAAGTTTATAAGTGCTCGTTAGAAGCCCTCTAAAAACACCTCTTTCAGCCTTTTCTTTTTTGCAATTTTCTCAAAAAATTATTAAACTTTATCTACATTTCTTTTTTACCGTCACACAACACTTGTCCATATCCATTTCTTAATATCTCAATCATTCATTCATCCTAAGAAAAATATATCGATTTTTAGGTTCTTTTGGCTTCATAGACACAAAAAAAAGCGTGACAAATTTCAAGTGGTTTTATCCTATATTATAGTTTAAATTTTAAGTGATATATTATTTATCAAAATAAGCGACCATGGTTTTAGAAATTTCTATCATTTCCACAATAAAGATTTCTTTATTTACATCAGTTACATATTCGAGTGCTATATGAGATTTTTTTACAACAAAAACAATACGGATAAGCGCGAGCACGAATCACACGCTGAGAGTACAGTACACAAACTTAATTATGTATATAAATGTTTCATCCATCAAGAGCCTGTTTTAGACACTGATAATGTCGGGATATGGGTACAAGGTATTTTGGTATTTTTACTTAAATGAAATATGGGAAATTTTGTAAATTTTAATATTTCATAGCAGGAAGATGTAGATATTCTGTCATATTACTAGTCTGCATCACGGTCCATAAATTAATTTCCTATAAAGTTTGTAATAACAAAATAATTTTTTTTCATATGATACAACTATAAATTAAAAATTTTCAGGAATCAAATTAAAAATAGTTTTATTTTATAGGTGATAGGAATTATACTTGAAATGCGCCATAAATAATTGTTTCTGAAATTAACATTAGTACCAATCTCAAATGCTGATTTTTTTTATTTGTGATAAGAGACCCTTCTTCTTGTCGAATTTCATAATTTTATGTCAACGGGAAGAACACCATAGCTTTTGATTTACTTGCGAGTTTCAAAACGTAAGGCATAAATGGCCGTATGTTGACCGTGTTTTTCAATTATTTTGTGTTGGAACCTTACATTTTGGCATCTGATTTATTACAGCTTCAAAGGGCCTCAAATATATGTATTTGATGTTGATTTCACTTTGATACATCCACGCGTTCCTGACAAAATGCGTTCTTAACAAACAGACGGACAACGAAGATATATATATTGACTAGTTTGACTACTAGTTTGACTTTAAAGTATGTTGTAAACAGAGTAGTCATCTTCAGATATATTTATAAGTTAAACTCTCATCTATATGGATGCGACTGTGATCAAGCAGAAAATATTTTGTGAATAGATGAAGAAAGAACGAATTTTTGATCAAAGTAAGCTGTTTATTTACATGCACATGCATATTGAAGGTTAAAAACAAGTTTGTCCATTTGCCGTCGATTTGGAGATTTAAGAAGGAGATGAACCGGTGGGTGGCTTCTTCAGATTTTTTTCTGTATACGAAAAAAAGAGGCGTGGTTTGATGACCGCCTATTCAGATTCAAAATACCTTTATTTCATAGGTTACAAAATAACACTTGAAATATGTCATAATTTTTTGCGAATTTACACTTTACCGCTCGTTCGGAAGGCAGTTTTTCCTCAAGAAGAACGAGCAAGAAACTTAAGGGTAGCTCTTTTCTAATTTGCCTATACGTAACCAAAACAAATACAAAACCATTAAGAACGAAACAGCCAGGTAAAAAGTCGAGCCGGTAAGAAGACTTTAGTCGACTAACATGTGAAATCGGTTTGTTTCTATTTATGGTATCGAGTTTATTTCTTTCAAACATTTCTAATTTTTTTTTACATTTAACAAATTTTCATAAATGAATTAATGGAACTATGGAACGTGCCAAAAGTGAAATGTGAAGAGTGGAGAAGCACCTGTGGCGTCCGATACGTCTGGCCGCTCTTGTGTTCTGACACGACAGCGGTTCGATACCAGCCAGGCGGTGGATTAACAGCATTAGTTTTAGTTGCATTAAATCAATTTCTATTTTAAAAATTAAAAAAAAATTGGTGTTTGACCTTGTCGGGTAGCGCCGTTATTGCCGCATTGTTCTGGGCCATCATTATTGTCAACAGTTATTACTGTTTTTTTAAACTTGAAAAGCACGAAAACATAATAATATAACGCATACAAACACGCAAGCACGTGCCCACGCGCACGCATCCAAACATGCACACATTCCTACGAAAATCGTTAGAAAAGCTTCTTAGGAACTCGAAACGTCGATTTATGCTGAACTTTTCATTTTGGAATAACCTCCCTAATTTTAAGTAAATTTTCAAGTTCCCTAGCGGGAAATGAAAAAGTAATAAAAAGAAACAAGAGTATGTAGATGTGCGGTACGTGCCTACAGAAAATGTTTACAATTATCTAAGCAATTTTTATAACATTGGCAATATAAATTTTACAAAATTATAATTATATCATAGTAATAATTTCTTCTTCTTTGGAAGTCAATTCGGAATTAAGTTCCATGCCATATGGATTGGATTTTGAGCATTTCTGTCCCCCCATTTCTCTTTCCTCTAAAAACAAAATTTTCTATATCTATAGCATATTCAGGAAAATAATTAAAACAAAATTTCTAAGATTGATTTCCGTTCAGTAGAACACTACTCAAAATAAAATTTGAACATAATATATTGATATCTAAACATAAAAGCTAAGTATTTAATTTTATACCTGATGTTCAATATCACGCAATATTACTGATCGTGTAATTTTCTATTTTAGTACAAATATTATAAAATGGAAATTACACAATTAAATTTATTTTTAAAGAAATTGATGATTAAATTAATAGTTTAAAGAAAGTTAAGATTTATCATAAAAGAGTGAAGGCAGCTTCTCGTTCGAAATTTTCATTCAAAATAACTCAAATGAAATATTTCTTTTCAAAATCAGGCATATTATTGATCAGGTATCTCCTAAAAGGAAATATATCTAGATACTTTATCTACTAATTTTGAGAATGGGGCGGGTTGAGCGCAAGGCGATTCTGTCTTTTTCATAATCAAAGTTACGCGAAATAAAAAGCGGATTAAAAGTTTAGTATTTGAGAAGACAGAACGCCACAACAGTTGTCACGACGAACAAATGGAGTGATAATGAACCTATAGCTTGTGATTTAAAAAAATTATAGGTTTTTAAAAAGCTTTAGTAAAGGTACTAACGACACCGATTAGTAGAATAATGGGGCAGAAATCTGGAGAAGACCACACAGAAAACTGTAAAATTTTAATGGAATTATGACGAAATAACGCATGGAAACAAGTTTAGCTAAAACAGTGCTAGCGTTGTTTAATGGTTTACATATCCTAGATTTGAGAAGACCACAGCAACGAAAATCTAATTGCTGTGGATATATCTTTAAAGAACTGTTCTGTGCATGTGAATACAAACATGAATTAAATAAAAAAAAGAAAATCAAATAATTAAAAGGCTGATTAAAAGAAAAAGCACCATAAACTTTCGAATAATAACAGTGCAAAGGAGAGGTAGTCCATTTACAATTTATTCACATTGATAAAATTTTACATTAACAAAAAATTGGTTTTTCTGGTAAAACCTTAATAATAATAAATTTATAATAGTCAGAACATTAGAATAAACATCAACCCACGAACTAATAAAATTAAGAAATCTGCTATTGATATCATTATTTAGTAGTGATACATATAAAATTATACTTACCTTAGCAATATTAAAAGAAATGCTGTCATGACGGCCATTTTTAGCTGGATTGAATCACTGACTGAATTTGATGACAAATTATGCTTATTTATATGAAACACAGCAGCTGGTTTTTATTCAATGCAATATACACTTATGCAGTTTACACTTATGAAAATATCAACATGCGACTGCTACTGGAGAACAATGTAACTGCAGAGGCGCTCTCTACAGGTAGAAGGTCGAAGTCCCAAGGTGGTAAGGGAACAGAGCTGAAGTGAATACACGAGGCGAACGCATGCGTCTTAATTGTCGCAGTGCTCAAGCACGACAGCTGTCATGAGACTGAGTGCAGCGTTCATGCAATAAATTCGTGGTGACGCAACGTCCGAAACGTAGCTAAAGGTGCACTGCATACACTGTACACACTAGCTCAAACGAGGCCCAGGCGATTGGACCAAATACGGAGTACTACAGTACAACTTACGAAACTCTGCCGCTGTGAAGTTAGTCACAAAAGCGTTGCAATGTCGTAAAACAGGAACGCGGAGAAGAAGGAAGGAAGGGTCGGGGGTGTTGTGCTGCGCATCGTATGATTCGCAGGCAATTCAAAGCAGCAGAGTTCCGTGCATTATACTGTATAGGCTTCGTGTTCAAAGGGTATTCTATTCTATAGGATGTTATTTCACGGAAATTTATTATAAGACCCTTGCCTGTGTCGTGCAGTAACATGCAGCGTGCAACCTACCGCTTACCCTTAAATTTGTTCTTGCACTACAAATCATCATCCAATGAAATGAATAGTGATTCAAGAGGATTGGGACATACATACCTTAGTAAGTGCTAATTTTCTGTTTATGTTAACTGCCAATTGATTTGATATAACTTTCTCGTACGTTTTATACCAATCAGGCATATCTTCAGGAAAAATCAGACAGTCACATCTACTAGGGTGCCACGAGCATTAAAGCTACTAACAGGTGTGCTCCCGGCGACCTTGCTTGACGTACATTCATACAGTAAGAGGTACATCAAAGGCGACAGAAGTCCTTCCACCAACAGTCACAGACAGTCACTAATAGATATGTTTATCTGTTGTCATAGTAGAATAATTGTTCACGTTGTCGCCTGCAAACGTTCAATAATGCCGGGTCGTAAATATTAATTTGGTCATTAAGCATATTATCTCTCATTACGTTTTAATTTCTGTGTAATACGACGTTTCGTAATATGGAAAACTAAGAAAATCAAAAGAGGATAATTTCTTTTATCTGATTACTGCGAAGCAAGGAAAAATAATTAAATTTTAACATACTTTATATGTATGTTTTTTGTAGTAATTTCGAGGGGTAAACGAGCAATCGAGTCATCAGAAAGTGACGGTGGTCACCGCTGCCCATGGACACTCGCAACCTTAGAGGAGTCACTGGTACATTGTCGGCCACATTTATTTCATTGATCGAGTCGGTCCATTATCATGCTGCAGCCAAGTTAAAAACAGAATAGCTCTATCATATGAGTATGTATTTATGTTCCACTTTAGCATCGCTCTTAGTGAACCGATAAACGAGGTGCCTACCGGTTCCTTCTTATTGTGCAATGGTTACAGGCTAATTCTTAACCTTACTATGGCGAAGCAAAGAAGGGTCATGGTTTTCACACCCTATATATGTGTGTATGCTGCTTTGGGGACATGTTGCGGATGTTTACAGAACTTTAATTTTGTAAAAGAGGGCCATTCGCGCAATTCACGGCTGGGACCTCGTGTTTCTCTTAGAACTAAGTTTAAAGAAATTGGAATTTTAACTGTGGTATCACAGTTATTTTATCAAAATTTAATACATATTAAAAAAATTTAGAATGATTTAATGAAAATAGTGAAAGACATCATTTCAACACTAGAAACAAGGATGAGCTGTGTTTACATGTTAGTCGATTGCATAAGGTCACAAATTCTTTTAGGGGGCTCTGTGTGCCCATGTTCAATAAGATTCTTATAGACATACAAAACTTATCCTTATACAAATTTAAAGTATATATTAGGCAAACACTTTGAACAAAAGGGTATTATACAATATTAATTATTTAGAGGATAAATGGACATAATGACCGCGACTTCCTACAGGTTTTTTTCCCGCAATACTTTTATATATGATTGTATTTTTATATAATTTTGGTTTGAAAAGAGTTATCTTCGGGTTTCTTGCTCGTTTTTTCTTAGGGATAACTACCTTATGAACTAGTGGTAATAAAAAAAAGATGTAATATTATAAAACTCTACAATCTTTAAATATTATGAAGTATTTCATTATATTATAACCTACGAAATAAACATTTTTTAAATCTGAATAAAACATTTTGGATGACGCTAGTATAGATAAGTATAAGAAAAGATTTAAAAATTTTGCCATGTTCGTCCGCCCGTCTGTCGGTCTGTCTTAGTACTAGAGAGTTGTAATTTGGCATGGGTATACGTATTATCTACGCCGAAATTGACTTGAAAAAAGTTATCATCAAGCTTCTTGTTCTTTCTTCTCGAGGGACAAACGAATGGTAATTGGAAAAGTGGAAAAGAATAAAAAATAATTAATAACTGTAAATTATTTAAATGCAATGACGTATTTCAAGTGTTATATTATAACCTATGAAATAAATATATTTTGAATTTGAATTTGAATTTATGTATATGTGTGTAAGTATGTATATAAGTAAGTACGGACGTATCACCCCTAGTATCGTTTCTAGTGAACCGATTTTGACAAATAATGTGTCTATCTATTCGTCTTTATTTTGCAATGATTATAGGCTGCTTTTTATGCGACTACGGCAAAGCACGAAAGAGTAATCATCTTGAGAAGAGGAAACCTTACGTAAGTATGTACGTATGTGTATATATTATGTGTGGCGTCCGTCGAATGTCCTTACATATTTACATACAAATATGTATGGATGTTCGATGCAGGCTCAGTGGTTAAAAGCGTTACACTGAAATCAGAACGTATCGGGTTCGTTTCTGGCTATGAACAAATGATCAATGAGTTTTTATCTTAAGCCAAATCAAACAACAAAGCAGCCCCAAAACAGTATTGGGCCAGCCTGGAAGACTTGAAGCTAAGGCCTTCTGCCGGAAATAAAAAGAATGTAGGTGAGTGTACCTCACCTCAACAGTAGGCTGATTAAAAATCTGACGGGTGGATGTTCCACTCTAGATGGTTTATGAAAATTAAAACAAAATAAATTTATTTAACTACGTAGTGATGTGGTTTTATCAGGCTATACACGAAACGTAATGTATGTATCATCATCTATTTCTGTGTTTCTGCTAAGTTACTTATAATATTTATATAAAAGAGGTGACGTGATCGGCGTTTTAGAGTTCCGCGTGTCATAGGCCTTTCATTGTCGTATTAAGTCCATATAATTTAGATAATAACATGTAACATACCAAAAAAGCAAAAAACTGCAAGTGTATCGAGTTTGATGCCAATTGAAAGGTTTTGATATAGATATTCCGAATTCATGTATAAAAAAATATGTTATTACCCTGTGACAATAAGATATGTATGGATGTAAGCGAATGCATTCACGTAATTTAGTTTGCATGAGTTTGGAACCCTTTTATGATTAGTATGTAGATTACCTAAAAATTTCAAATAAGAATTAAAAAAGGCCTAAAAAATATTAACAAGCTAAGTGTCTCATTGAGAGGTAATGATTACTGACCTATGAGACCGTAGGTCCTACGTTGTCCCACTTGCGGGCGTGAGTGTTCTCTTAAAAGTGGATAGGGGGTCTACCAAAAGACTTTTACTTAAATATTTTTTTGGACTATTAAATAACATTCTAAGTAAACTGTATTCAATAAAAAAAATGTGTGTGTATTAGTGTACACACGTAAGAAGTGAAACTTGTTTATGACATCATTTTTCGAAAAATGATTTACTATTTAAAACTTCACAGAAATTGGTTGAATAAAGCTAAATTAGATAAAGTTTATGTAAAAGGCTTTTATTATCATAGACATGGATACAAAAATAATACAATTATTTCACCTTTCTGCTACTAAGATTATAGCATTTCATTAATTATAATAGAATTATTACTATTGTTGTTATCGTTATTATATATTTTTTGTAATTAATGGCTTAACTCACTGATATTTACAATCAAAAACTAAGGTTAATCTGAAATAACCTTAAAAAAAATAAATACCGTAATCACACCCACGTGTTGAATGTATTAGAAAAAAGGTTTAATTACTTACTTCTGTTAGAAATCCACTGGAATTAGAATAAATATCTTTTATTCTTTTTGCCAATAACTTTATAAAATTTCTTTCGCTAATCACTTAATTGAAATATTATTTTTCACGTCATTATTGAGTTTCAGAAATAGAAATGTTCAGAGTTTCATGTAGGAGACTTGGTAATGGTATATGTACCTAGAAGGGTGATAGGTAAAACTTTTCAATTAATGCGATGTTATAAAGGGCCATACAGAATTGTAGGAAAATTATCGAACGCTACATATAAAATTGAGTCACTCAATGAAAGAATGTGAGATATAGTTCATGTATGTCGGTTGAAAAGGTTTCAACTTAGATAATAGGAAAATGTAATATATACAAACTGTAAGTAGATCTAGGGTGTTGACAGAAAGTATATGTGACAGGTGGCCTTAGTAACAATTATGTTTATGCCACGATGACATTAATAACATTGAATAAATATGGCGCGTAACGGAAAAATGTTACCTAGAAATAAAGATGGCGCGTAACAGAAAAACGTTACATTGTTATAAAATTTCTCACATACGCCGATAAAGAAGTTTCACTTCAAATATTTATTTAGTACAAATACTTAAAACAGTTTCGGGGCACTTATTCCTATGGTTTCTGAAAAATATACCGATGGACGTTGTAACACATAAGCATTACAAAGCGTAGCTTTTCAGTGACGTCAGGTGTACAAAGGCCAAAGTAAGGGTACTTAAATTTTTTAAATGCTCTTTCTACAAGATGAACCGTGATTTTGGAATACGAACAGATTTTTTTTTATTTTATGGCTGTGATAATGAAAGAAGGTCTATATAGTTTGCTTTTAAATATTTATTTAAAGATGTATTTCTTTGAATAACAATTACTTTTTCTTCTCTGAGAATGAATCTGTAGAATTAGCAGGACTCCATAGTGGCGTCGGCCGGCGGTTCGTAGCCGGGGTCCACGGCTCGGGCGCGGACGACCTCGCGGTACACGAACGCGGACTTGCGCGGCGTGCGCTCGCGGCGCGCGCTCTCGAAGTCCACCTCGTACAGGCCGAAGCGCGTACTGTGAATACAGCCAATAAGTTGGTAGAATTTAGTATACAATTTATTTTAATGACGATTTCAAGTAAATTAATAATAATAAAAAGTACAATTTAATTTAATAACGAATACCGTTCATATAACTTTTTACACTTTAATTTGTAAAACTACATTTACATAAGACAGGTGATCTGCCATAGGATATACTTGACTGACATAAACTTTCATCAAGGGTAATATTTAGTTTATGCTTACAACGCGTGGCAGCGAGAGCTAGTTTTCTTGTTATGCTATGTCCGCCCGTAAAGTTTTGCTTTGAGATGAAATGTATTCAATTGTAGAATAATAAATAAATATTTTTTTTCTATAAATTATTAAATTGCGCTACGAACTTGTTGTGTACAAGTTCGTAGCACAATGTTATGGACAAGCATTTTACTGCACAACTTCAAGTTGTGCAGTAAAATGCTTGTACGGGGCAAGTGCGGGTACTTTCTCGTATATATAGAAGGTTTTGCCATTGATTTATATGTGAATACTGCTCATTGTCTTAAGATTTCACTCAAGATTTCAGCATTAACCGTACTGTTAAACTTCTGAATAAAGTCTTGGTTATTTCTTTTGTCCGCGAAAGACGTCCATCTTGCAGTGAAATTTCACCATCGACAAAGGCATCACTCACAGGCTTTCTACTGTGCATAAAAACCCTATGATGATCATGAAGAGTAAAATAATATTCGTCTCTATGAATATGAACTACGAGTATGAATTGAATTTGTGATAAAGTGCAGTTTTTCCTTATAATCACCCGTATATTTTCCGAAATTTGGGTGTCCTTTGGAAGCGTCTTTCAATAGATTAAATAGCGCCTCTACGCTTTATCTTAAATTTTCCTAAACGCGTTCGTTGTGAGAAAATAGCAACCACACCATAAATTGTCCCAATTTCTTCCTAGAGATTGTCCATGAATTCATTGGATAAGCAGTGTGAGAATATATCACAATGCTTGTCCGGTAGATCAAGGTTCTCGACATCTGGATATTCTTTAACATTCCTCGATCTTATTAGAGAGAGATATTGCCACAACCTTTGAAGCATCCGCAACGCGTTCGTATATCAGGTTCACAATAGCTACCTATTACTAAAGATATAAAGATATATATAAAGATAGATATACTAAAGATATAATACAATTATTGTGTCTTTTATAGAGATTCTAATATTGCGAACTGCACTCGCAAGCTAAATCAGAACTATAAAATAATTCCTGTATAAAAAAACATTCGAGAATAGAACTCTCTAAGAGTAAACAACCCACCCTGCCCCTGCCTTTGCTTTTGTCGACCTTTTTGATATGTGTTAACATTTTATTTTTAAAGGGATTTATTATGTGACGTGGAATTGCAATAAATCTTTTTTTGTTTATTTCTGACATGACATGTTTACGACTTGTTTCTGCCGGATGATTTATCAATTCGATTCGGTATCGATTTGTTTATATTTCAAGAACATTCTGCACGGCCATTCGGCGGGTATTGAAGTGCGGGCACACAGAAGTAGTTTTATTTCTGCGATCAGTGCGTCTACAAGTTAAATGCGATCAATAACAAGCGTTCAACTGTTTCCGTAGCGATTTATTGTGACTTTGTGTTTCTGAATATACTTCTTGTTTTTTACACGTGTTTTTTTTATCTGATTTCTGTCTTTGAATCCCTTATTTCGTAACAATAAAATTTCTGATATTTCAATTCTATGAAAATTAGGAGCACTAACCGCAACCCCGTCTCATCTAGGAGAATATTTTTACTCAAGTCCCGTTTTGGATTTCATCCAATTAGATGGCCCAATTTTATCGCAATTGTAGTGAAAATTGTATCATCTGCATGTTGAAAATGTACCACAATTAATGTTTTACCTAAATCGTAGCCTTCAATAATTCCAATCATGCCCGTGACAGGTTCGTCGTTACAAAATAATGTCTAATTCTGTTCGTTGTGACGAGCTCCTAGCGATGAAAAAACCCTGAGAACATGTGCCAATCAACATTCGGACCACAATAAAATCAGTCTGATTGCACATCAATACCGCTTTTGACGGCACGATACTCTTTCTTAAGAAACACCACGGGTTGGTCTAACGTTGGCTGCACTTGAGGGCCGCTGCCGAGCCGCTGTTCAAAATGCACTTTAATTCGGTGGAGAGTTTGGTTGCTGCTATATGAAAGAGTAGGTAGAATATATTTTTTAATTGTTCATATCAAAGTTATAATAGTTCAAAATTTTCTTTAAAAAAAGTCTCAAAACTTAAAGTTTATAATTTTATAGTAAATAAATAAAAAAAAATGTGTATACATATATATATATATTAAATATGTACATTTTTCAGTAACTTCTAGCCACCCTATCTCGATTAATTTTGATAATAGCGAAAAATGTAGACAGATATTTTTCTTTATAAAATTTGGTGCTCTGCAACTTTTATTTGAAGTTTTGTTTTCTCAGAAAGTAAAAAAATTTTTTTTCATCGCTTCACATGGGTAATTTTGTAAAAAGTCTTTTACAGATTGTTTTTAGATCTTTCAAAGAAACTTATATCAAAAATTCAAGCATTTATTTCAATATCGTATTTAAAGAATTATTTTCTTGGACTAAAAAAATGTTTTTTGTATATTTTTGATATTGACAAGACACACACACGTCCACACATACCACACTCGCATATACACAAGCGCAAGCACAAAGAGAGAAAGAGAGAGTGAGAGAGAAAGTGCGACAAAGAGACAGAGGGGGCAGACTGAGAGAAAGAGAGAGAGGCACAGATATCACTCGGAAAATTGTTAAAAAAGATTTCTAGGAGCCTAAAAAGTCAAAATCTGGTGAAAATTCGATTTTCAAAAATCGGACTGAAAACGATAACTTTCTAATTTTATGAAAATTTTTCAAATTTCGTAGCGGAAAGTTAAAAAAGTGAGCTATCATAGGATGCCTGGCAGATGTGAATCATCTAATCCACTTTACAAGGTTCCCTAATTAAAATATGCGATTACACAATCACATTTATCTTAAAAATACTATGTCTAATAAATTTCTAATACACACACACACAAGGATACTATAAAATATTTTCATCTTTCATATTTCCACTGAGCGACACAGCATATAAACTTTCCAATAAGTAGTTTGCATATAAATATTTAAGTTATACTTCTGGTATGTCTTTATATATTACATAAATATTTCATTTAGGATCCTTCTTATAATATATGTAATTTTATTTTACCGACCTATATCTGCTGATCCATTCGAATGTGTCCATGAGGCTCCAGACTGTGTAGCCCCGGATGTCGCTGCCTTCTTCTAGAGCCTGTTGCAGGGCTTGTAGGTACCCCCGTAGGTACTTGATGCGGTCGTCGTCCTCCAGGCCTGGTCCAGTCGGCCATCCGTTTTCGGTGACAATGATGGGAGGATTGTCGTATTTCTGTCGCAGGTACGTTAACAACTTATAAAAACCAGAAGGATGATACTGAAAAAGACAGTTAAATAATCTTAATACTGGTATTCATAAATACTATAAATGTAAGCATTGAATTCCTTTAGATCAATTGGCCCTATGTGATAAATTTGACATATGAAGTTCATTTGCTATAAATATTTTGATTAAAATAATGCCGTCTCTAACGTTCTGGGCTACTACTTATAGTAATAATGAACAATATTTATTCACGGTTGCGAATGATGAAACTGACGATGTTGGCCATTCAGGGCTTAAAGCAAGTCCAACGTCCATGTCGTCCGGGTACGAAGGTGCTTTTACGCCGCCATAGAAAAAGCTTGTAGAATAGTCAGCGCTTTCATTCCGGTACGTGAGGATTGTGAAATAATGATTGACACCGAGGAAGTCATAAGCGCCGCGGGCAAATTCTATTTCTTCGGAGGTGAGTTCAGGCAGCCGCGATTTAGAGTACCCTTGCTCGGCACTTTTCTTTGCCACGCGTTCTTTCACAATTTTGGGAAAATCACCGCATTTCGCATAAATCGGATTCGTGAACAAACCTCCCTAAAACAAAGATATTTACAACAATAAATTATTTATGCTATAGTATAAAGCAGACAAATAATGAAACATTAACCTCAAATTCTAAGATGTCGTTCACGGCTTGGCTATCATTTTTGGAGTCGGTTACCGGTTCGTACCACGTGAAAGCGTTGCTAATACCAACTACACCGCCTTGCTTCTCTTTAAATTCGCTGTTATATAAATGATAAACTGTAGCGTGTGCTAGAATCACATTTTTTGCACATAAATAAACGCCCACATCTGAAGAATTAACTCGTGGTGCGAAAAAGTCGCGACCATAACCGAACCAACAGAATGTCCATGGCTCGTTGATTGTAATCCAATATTTGACGTCATCACCGAGTTCCTCGAAAACAACTCTGGCATAATCAGCGAACCAGTCAACTATGAGAGGATTAGTCCAGCCACCTAGGTCCTGGAGGTATTGCGGTAGGTCCCAGTGGTAGAGGGTGACTAAGGGCTGTATGCCGCGCCGTTTTAGTTGCGCTATCAGCCGACGGTAATAAGCGAAGCCGGCGGCGCTGCGCGCTCCTACCCGTCCGGGGCCCTGGGGGAGCACTCGCGGCCAGGAGATGGAGAAGCGGTAGAAGTCCACGCCCAGCTCGGCCAGCATGGCGGCGTCGCGCTCGTACAGGTGGTAGGAGTCGGCGGCCACGTCGCCGGTGCTGCAGTTCGCGATCCAGCACGGGTCCTTGTGGATACTCACGTCCCACATCGATGGACTTTTGTCGTCAGCGTCCCATGCGCCTTCAACCTGGTACGAAGCAGAAGACACCCCAAACATGAACCCCTCAGGAAACTTGCGAAGCGGCCGACTCGATGGGTCCTCGCACCATCCGCTCGTCCATCTTGATAAGCTTAGTAATAATATAAAAAGAAATGTTGGCATGACGGCGTTTTATAGTTGGATTGAAACACTCACTAGATTTTATGAAAAGCTATTCTTATTTATATAACAATGTTTGCACATCTGGTGGTTTTTATTCAATGCTATGTATAATAGTTTATACTCAAGAGGAGATTAAAATTCGATCAGCATTTGGGAACCGTGTAACTGCAGAGGCGGACCCTATACGCGCAGAAGCCGGTCGAAGGTCCAATGTGGTAAGGATACAACGCTGAAATGAATACACGAAGCGAAACTACGTAGCTTGATTGCCCCACCATGGTAGTCACTGGGCGACAGCTGTCATGAGACTGAGTGCAGCACTCATTCAAGGAACACTGAAGACACCAGACGCACTAATTCAGGAGATTGGACTAAGTACGAGTTATAGCGATGGTGGTACTAACCAGATAACTACGCAATAGAGGCTCAGAAGTTACTTTTACTTTAGGGCGAGAAGTGAAGAATCTTATTTGTCACTTCTCTTCTTGAAATAATTTTGAATTGGATGCCATATGCAAGGTGTCACTCCAGTTCATAATATAGAATTGTTTTATTATAAAAGGCTGGCAAGAGTGGACTGTATGACTATTTAAAGAAAATAATAATAATTAATAAATATTGATTCTAGTAAAAATGTTGTTAATGTTTCTTTTCAGTTCGACTATCCATTTGATACATCAAAAAAACCAAAATAACAATTGCATAACGCAAATAAAGTCAAAATTTAAATTTCCACTTTGGGAGGCTATTCTCGAGCCATGTGAAAATTGTCACATGAGACATATTTTAAAGAGATATATAATAGATTATAAATTTAATAGAATGAACTTAATAACTAATACCGAATTAGTGTGGTTATTTGACATTTTTCTTTATACGAAATGATAAATGTCAAACGAAAACATTATTTCAGTATTCTCAACTTCCTAGCTGTGGGAATTGTCAAACGGCGTTTATGTAACATGAAATGGGTACAACTAGCACACGACACCAATTGTCACACGTCAAATTTAAAATATCAATATGATGAGTAATACCTTATTTTAATGAAATTATAACTAGCAGTCGTCCCGCTACTGTCCTCCAAGAGACTTTTTATTCCACATCGAAAGGCTTTAAAAGTTCACATTTTCGTTTTAAATATTATAAGTATATACTCATACTTATTAAAAATTCACAGTCTCTAAATGGAAACTATTTTAAATTTCCATAGGTGAGTGAAAATACTTTTTTTATCTATCACACGTGACATGTTTCATACTTTTTTATACAGAATATTATGGAAATTCCTCGTTCAAAAATTGTCTCATGTGACAATTTACACATGGCTCGAGAATCGCATCCCTCTCTTAGTGTTAGCACCAAATAGCGTATATTGAGGGAGGCCTATGTCTAGCAGTGGGTTCATATAGGCGGATGTGATTGGCGTTAACAGAAATTATCTTATATAGAGTGCAAAAACATAAGTTAAGTTTTGGATTATAGAATTTGGGGACACTTAAAGGGGAATTTATCCGTGGTAAAACCATATTGTGAACAACTTGGCCGCATCACAAAAATAGATTAGCTGTACTTGTGAAATGCCATACTCTCACAGAATGCGGATGTAAAGTAGCAACTTCGGCGATCATTTCGTCCAGTGAGTTCCGGTGGTCCACTCGCCTTTTCCAATTTCCATCAACCCGATTTCCCTCCATTGGATTTCCTATTCCCTCCGAATGAACTGGCAACGCACTGGGGTGAATTTTCTGGGGTTGCGAGTACACGTGAGCCATGGTCACTATCTGCAATTTGATGGCTCGCCTGCTCGTTTGCCTCTCCACTATGCTATAAAAAAAAGAGAACTGTTTTCGTTTCTAATACACTAATTGTTGAACAAGATATTTTGTCTCATAGTGTACTTAAACGTTCCGAAAGCTCATTCAAGCACCACTACAAATATATAAATTGATACACCGGGATTTTAAAGTATAGATCAATAATATCTCGAAATCTACCAAATAATCGCCTTAATGCTTTAAAAAAATTATTACTGCCAGGAAATGTCAGGGTTCAAAATACTTTGGGAAAACCTAGAATTAGAAGAAGACTCTATAGATAATATACTTTAATATTCGAATCAGAGTGGACTGTGTGATTCAGTCGTGTCAGCTGAAAATCGAGTTACAGCGACGATGAAAATAATAATCTACAAGGTACTAATATGAAGTTATTCTTAGAATATGATGAAACATACTAAAGAGATATTAAGAGAAACGTTACCATGGAGAATAATGATTACATTTAAGAAGACGATAAATGAATTCATATAGTAACACTTGTGTAAACAACTTATTAAGCGTTATCTGAAGTTCTTTTGTCATAAAATGTACATATTTTTTGCGCGTCAAACTCTTACATCGTATGAATACTCTCATAATTGGAGTACAGGAACGTGAACTGGGGTCTGTTAGATGGAGTCCTGTAAAGGCAACTAAACGGACTACATTTCGAAGACACAGTTTCTCTTCCTCCATTTTAAAAATTAGATTTTTCGTCCAGTCATTTGAAACAATCAACAAAGGAATTTAAATTACACATCGAAAAAAGAAAAGAAAGACATTAAACATGATAATAACAGTCAATAAAATAGTTAACATGAATTGACTCAAATTTTGCCAGATAGTGAGTGTAGTGTTATACTAGTCTCGATTATTATAACAGTTAAGAATTGATAACTAAAACTAAGTCTTGAAAGTGAACGTGGAGGAATAAAAATACAATGGTTGAAAGTAGGCAAAAAGTCATTGGCGTAATCGTGAATTCCTCACCAACTGTTATCATATTGTCTTAGATGTTTTGATAATCTCGTATGCTTTGAAATATTTGGCATGGTGGGAATTTCATCAGCGTTATAATTAATGCCCAAGTTTAAACTGGCCATGCGTCTGAAAGGGATAAAATTTTAATAGGCTAAGTGTTTGGGTGGGGGTTGCGTTTATGGTGATTTCTTTGTTTATATAGGTTTGTTGGACTTTTTCTCGATAATATATTACAAATGCATTCGTATTTCTTTTCATTCGGGTAGAGAGAAAGCCTTATCTCAACTCAACTAGGAATAATGAAATTTTTAGCAGTTTTGAACATCAAAAGTTTGCTTTTCAGAGCAGATTCAGCTCAGTGATATATGTGTGCGTGAGTGTGTTACTACTACTACAGACAAAGTGAGAAGCTTCTTTTTTTTAAATTGCCTGGTAGATTTTAATCAAACAAGCTCTTTATAGTTTGTGTTTAAGCATTTAATAAGGTATCTATTTGTTACAGTTATCGTAATCGTTTCCTTTTTCAAAATGAAGTCGTATAATTAACCGAACGTTCGAAGTGGCGTCGACCGGCGGCTCGTAGCCGGGGTCCACGGCTCGGGCGCGGACGACCTCGCGGTACACGAACGCGGACTTGCGCGGTGCGCGTTCGCGGCGCGCGCTCTCGAAGTCCACCTCGTACAGGCCGAAGCGCTGACTGTGAACACAAGTTGTCGAGGTTAAGTCCATAATTTATTTTCACCATGAATTCACTATGTATAACTCTTTACGTTTGAAGTCAATTTGGGTAAAGCTTGTGTTCTGCCAGAGGATTTTTTTTTTGCATGAAGTTGTGCGTGATCTCTTTTGTTTTTTTTTTGCGACGCGTGTCTGGGTGCGTTCGTCTGCAATAATATGCCCATAGTCGATCTAACCATTTTAGTTTGCTTTTTTTTTAAACAGTCCAAAACTGAATAACTTATGTCGATTGTGTTATTTGTTATATTGTACAACGGGCTCGTTGCGATCGTTCAATTTGCGCAGTGAACGTATTTGTAATTGTTTATATTGGCAAGTGCAGGTACTCCCGTAATTCATATAAAAGGTTTTTTCCATTAATAATACATGTAAACACTGCACATTACTCCAGAACTATACCCAGAACTTTGTCAGCATCATTTAATTTAAAGTTAGTTTAATAATGTTTGTCGATAATCTGAAAACGAACAATAATCTTTAGTTCTGGAGGCAAAGACGAACCCAGACGAACCCGAACCCATTTACAAATTATGTACGCCTAATATGTAAATGTCTTCGTGAAGTGAGTTGTGTACATTAAAATAAGCGCGAGTAAAACGGTTTAGGTTTTTGATTTGCCTCATTGCGTTCCCTGGGCTAAAAGCTAGGTACACCCTTGTCTGTGGGCTTAAATATTTGCATCATTTTCCTTAGTAATTTAGTAGTAAAGCGTGGTGTGATCGTGCATGTCTTTTCACGATTTCATCTGACAGCGATACGGTCTTTAATTTTCATATTGATCATTTGTTAATTGATGATATTAGAGCCTTGTATTTTATTAGTTCATTTAATATAGGTTGATAAAAATACACTAAATAATATTCGCGCTTGCGAGCCATCAGAAAGCAGATAATCACTGCTAGCCATGGAAGGAAAATCCTGGGGCGTTATAAGGATAACGGTTCAGCGCAAACATCTGCCAGTAATGGGGTCATTACTAAATGATAGGAAATATTTTAGATATGCCTTTTAGTTA
Source organism: Eumeta japonica (assembly GCA_005406025.1). Classification (NCBI taxonomy): domain Eukaryota; kingdom Metazoa; phylum Arthropoda; class Insecta; order Lepidoptera; family Psychidae; genus Eumeta; species Eumeta japonica. The sequence continues at coordinate 265,399 of BGZK01000645.1, read as the reverse complement.
TCTATCTGCCATGGGTTTATAGAACTTTGATGGATGCCTTCATTAGTGGATTGGCTGTCCAAACTTATTTGATAGCTTAGCGCATGCGCGCCATACGTACATACGTATTAATTAATATACACGTTGTATACACGTATAAGCCAATTTTCGAGTCGGCGCAGAGTCAAAAATTGGCTTGTACGTGTAGTCAGCGTTGGATGGAGAACTCGTTCCGACCTTAGGTTATTATCAATGAAAACTCTAACACAGCCAGAGAATTGTTGGGTTGTCGACGTGTAAATGTCTGACAACTGGCTGCCCATAATGCTTAGGTATTGACGCTCTTCAGAGGAACATGAGGACGATAATTACGTTGAGGATACAGTTCTTCAAGTCGGACTGTGGTAAAACACATTCATTCATTTTGTTCCATGTATTATTAAGTAAAAGGCGGAGCGTTGTACGCAATGGTGTTTCTTATTTCACATCACAGTGTTATATAGGTCAGAATGTGCCATGAATTGTACTATCTTAGCACTTTATGTTGAACATATTTTTTTGTAATGACCTGTATCCATTGTTCCATTCGAATGTGTCCATGAGGCTCCAGACTGTGTAGCCCCGGATGTCGCTGCCTTCTTCTAGAGCCTGTTGCAGGGCTTGTAGGTACCCCCGTAGGTACTTGATGCGGTCGTCGTCCTCCAGGCCTGGTCCAGTCGGCCATCCGTTTTCGGTGACAATGATGGGAGGATTGTCGTATTTTTGTCGCAAGTACGTTAACAACCCATAAAAACCAGAAGGGTAATACTGAAAAAACAGTTAAATAATTTTAAACACCGATAATCATATATCATATGTATAAATATCTTTTGCATAAATATTGAAATAGTTTTCACTGAAAATTGCATAAAAAAGTTAATATGCCTTAAATGTTTTTGATTGAAGTAATAGCGACTGTAATCTTCAAGGTTACCCATTATTACAATAACTGAATAATATTCATTTACGGTCGACAATGGTGAAACTGAGGATTTCGACCATTCAGGGCCCAAGGTGAGCGCTACGTTTATGTCGTCCAAGTACGAAGGTGCTTTTGCCTTTCCGTAAAGAATGTTTTTTGAATAGTCAGCACTTGCATTCCGGTACGCGAGAAATGTAAAATAATGATTGACACCGAGGAAGTCGTAAGCGCCACGGGCAAATTCTATTTCTTCGGGGGTGAGTTGAGGCAGCCGCGAGTGAGAGTATCCTTGCTCGGCACTTTTCTGCGCCACACGTTCTTTTACGACTTCGGGGAAATCGCCATGTTTAGAATAAATAGGATTCGTGAACAATCCTGCCTAAAACCAAGATATATACAACATTAAATTATATGTATTATAATGTCAAGCAGATAAATAATATGACACTTACCTCGAATTCTAAGATGTCTTTCACCGCTTCGCTATCATATCGAGAGTCAGTTGCTGGTTCATACCATGCGAAAGCATTAGTAATACCAATTATACCATTCTGGTGCTTTTTGAATTCGTTCGTATACAAATGATAAACTTTAGCGTGTGCTAGAATCACATTTTTTGCACATAAATAAACCCCCACATCTGAAGAATTAACTCGTGGCGCAAAAAGGTCGCGTCCATAACTGAACCAACAGAATGTCCATGGCTCGTTGATTGTAATCCAAAATTTGACGTCATCACCGAGTTCCTCAAAAACAACTCTGGCATAATCACTGAACCAGTCAACTATGAGAGGATTAGTCCAGCCACCTAGGTCCTGGAGATATTGTGGTAGGTCCCAGTGGTACAGGGTGACTAAGGGCTGTATGCCGCGCCGCTTTAGTTGTGCAATCAGCCGACGGTAATAAGCGAAGCCGGCGGCGCTGCGGGCTCCTACCCGTCCGGGGCCCTCGGAGAGCACTCGCGGCCAGGAGATGGAGAAGCGGTAGAAGTCCACGCCCAGCTCGGCCAGCATGGCGGCGTCGCGCTCGTACAGGTGGTAGGAGTCGGTGGCCACGTCGCCGCTGCTGCAGTTCGCGATCCAGCACGGGTCCTTGTGGACACTCACGTCCCACACCGATGGACTTTTGTCTATGTAAAATGTACGAATGAGCTCTATTAACATGTAAGCAGATACAATAAATGACAAGGATGAGCTCTATTTTCAAGAAATACGTGTGTAAATGTAGCTAATTTTAATCTGATTGTGTCAATACATTGTTTGCTGACCTTCGAGAAAATGTTTGTACTATAAACAATCATACAACATATCATTTATGTTTTTAATAACAAGTAAAAAAATCAATTCTATCTTTGTAATTACCTTATGTTCCACACCGATGGCCTTTTGTCTATGTAAAAGACACAGACACGGGGGCTGCTAATTATGTGGCTGGAGTGTGAAAAAGAAATAAACATCTATCATTTAATATAATTTTATTGCTTTTCAAAATATTCACCATGATGATCGATGCACTTTTGCATACACTGAAACCATTTTTTTACAGCACTTTTTCCATTCTGATTGAAATATCTCCAAAACGTGCATTTTGAACGCATCAACGGTTTCTTCGTGGCTAGCAAAACGTAGACCTCTTATTTATTCTTCACGCTTGGGAGTAAATAGAAATCGTTGGGCTGTTCGGCGGATGACCCGTCAACAGTGGCGGCGCTACACCACTCGTGGACGTCGGCGACATCAGGTTTGCGAGGCCTCTTTTTAATAACTTGTAGGCAAAACTTTTTGCGAGGCCTCTTTTTAATAACTTGTAGGCAAAACTTTTTTGTTTGCGAGGCCCCTTCAGGCGCGAGGCCGTCAGCGGTCGCCGACGTCGCCGACGCCTAGCGCCGCCACTGCCCGTCAATTCGATCTTTTGACCTTCCAAAAATCGAGTTGTTTCGGTTGACGTGTGACCGCTAGCATTGTCATGATGAAGAATGATTCTGCGTTCTTTCTTATTTCTTCAAATACTTCTGGCAACAAATAGTCGTGTTCTATTCCGAATGAACCGTTACGATTCTGTAACTACATGCCCATTTATACCAAAAAAAAAAATAGGCAACGACTTACTTCAAAGTGCTTTTGGCACGAATCACTTTTATTCAGTTCGGCTCATCTTGGAACACCCACACCGTTGACTGTAGTTTATTGTCGGAATCATACGCATAGATCCAAGATTCATCACCTGTACAGATATTATAAATAGTTTTTGACGCACCACGATTGTATTTCTTTATCATTTTTTTGCACCAATCGACACGAGCCTGTTTTCAATCAATGCTTAAGTTGTGCGGAATCCAACGCGTAATTTTTTTTTACAGCCATATTTTCGTGTAATATCTTATGTACGCTCGTCATATTTATGCCCAGAAATGGCTTTATCTCGCGATGCGAAATGCACGTTTTGGGCATATCTATATCAGAATGGACTGGTTTGCAAAAATGCATCGATCATCATGGCGAATATTTTGAAAAGCAATAAAACCATATTAAATGATAGATGTTTGTTTCTTTTTGATATTCCGGACACATGAATAGCAGCCCACGTAGAGACACGCGATTTTCAAAATGACGCCTCAGTGGTAAAACAATATTCTACAGCCAAGGAGTACTACTTTTAAATGTTGAATCACTTGTTGATGTATTGTTCTGTATGTGGCCAGTTACGGATACATAAATAGTAGCCCTCGTAAGCTTTGTCTATGTGTAAGCGGACAAATTAAACGACAACAACGAATTCTATCGATAAGTGAAGTGACTTACCTTTTTAAATGTAGCTGGTTTTAAAATATTTTTATTTCAAAAGTTATTACTAAGTTGAATGAAATTTTTTCAAATGTTCAGGACAAATATACGACATATATTTAAACCTTAGAAAAAATTCACCAACTCTATTGTAAATCGGCGGTCATTCAATTTAATGCGAATTCGCGCCATACTGTTTCACGTAAACATAACAGTACGTGATAGCGGCAAGAGTTGTAGGAAATTTTGCGCCGATTGATAACGTACTCGTATTACAAAACATATTGACGTCAATACGCGCCGTCTACAAGTACATTTTGCTGTCAATTTTATCAGTCGTAGCTTTGATTGACGAAAAATTGGCGATGGTGGCATGTTATTAACTATCCTAAAAGTTCTTTGCAATAGAATTTCAATTTTTACAATGATCAAGAGTTCTCCGTCACGCTACATGCACTTTTAGATTTTTTGTGACGTCACAAAAAAAAGTCCTGGAGCGATACATATTCTCTTCACAAACACGTTAGAATTATTATATTGCAATATTTTAAGAAATTTAGGTTTTGTCTTAGTAATCAAGATTGTAGTTAATTTCATTTTTTTTTCGCGTGTCAGTTAATTTTTGCAGGGAGGTATAACGATGCCATTTAAAATTTTTGAAAAATTGTTCTGGGTATCTGAATAAAAGCTATTACTTTCACAATTACTTTTTCAAATTTTGACGAAGTTCGCTATTTTTTTATTTTAATTTTTATAAAGAAGTAACAAAAATTTATCCGTTTATTCCTTACAATATTTTCAAGCCTATGTGCACTATTTTTTTGTAGTATACTTTGAACTACTATATCTACTGAGAATATAGCTTACTTTCTGACTTGAAAATACAAAACTGGCAACAAGATTTCCAAATTGAAATGGAATAATCTAAACTAAATTAAATAAAATAAGACATAGTTCGTTTATTCGGTCACGAATGGAATAATTTATCATATTATGTATGAAAATTCTTTCAATTATTTTTATTTCCTGAAAGAACCAGGCAAAAAGCAGGTAATACCTGAATGATGAATTGAAAAATGAAAAAGTAGGAAAGAAGTGAATGACTGCTGCAATTGAAACTATTAAAATTAAGTTTTAAGAATTCGATTTTATGTGTGTGTGCGTGTGCATGTGTGTGTGAATGTGTGTGTACATATGTGGGTGTGTGCACTATATGCATCATACAGTTTATATACAATTATTTGTTTTATGAAATCTGTTGGTATTAGTTTGATAGTTTGTTCTAATTTTCAGTACCGTCAGCGTCCCATCCTCCTTCCATCTGGTATGCAGAAGAAGACACTCCGAACATGAACCCCTCGGGAAATTTGCGCGGTGACTCGCTCAATGATTCTTCGTTCGTCGGTCTCGATAAGCTGTAGAATTGATTAGATCCGGCGTTAAGTCTAGAACACGGTTGGGAGAACACTCGTGCTGGGTGTCCCAGATGAAATAATAATGACCGCCTTCGACGTCCGATGCGTCATCGCTCTTGCATACTCCAACTTAATACAGTCTCTTTAACATATATTTTGATTAACTTTGATTAACAGAATATAAATATTTCTCATACAAGTTATACTTTATCCCTTAATAATAAAAAAAACCTTTTAATTTACTTATAGCATTTTCGAGGGTAAACGAGTATGCGATTTACTAGAGAGTAGGTGGTCACCGCTACCCATGAATACTTGCAACCCTAGAAGAGTAACCAGTGCATTGCCGGCCTCTTGGGTAGGAATAGTATATGTATTGTATTAGATAGGGGAGTGAAATTATGGACGGATAGTAAGTTGATGGAGGAGAGTGAGGTGATAGAAGGGGAAATAGACCATTGGAACTCTTAATTATTGAATGAAATGCAACAGCCGAACCTGTTACTTCACGTCTGTATTCTGCGAGAGTGTGATATTTCACCCGTAGAGCCAGCCCATTTTCATGCTGCAACCAAGTGACCCACTGCACGGTTGTATCTCATATAAATGGTAAAAATAACTATGGTGGTTCACCTTCAACGTAAATCTATTTGTTCTAATGAACATTTTAGAATTGATGGCAAAATCCTATGATTGAGTAAACTAAATCGCGGTGCCTGTATCGCGGTGGTCTCCAAAAGAATAATGGCGGTGGTAGCACTTGCGGAGCAGCAGGGCGAGGTATGAAGTGGGCGCGTGATTGATGTCAGCGGTCTAATTTTATTGAACACCCTGATGGCATCGGAACTTTTCCAAGAGTGAGCCCAGTTGGTATATTACGATCGCCGACGTGTCTCAGTAGTGATGTGAGGAGAAGAATATCGGGGAATCTGGCTCATTTGTCGTCTCCTGAACATCTTAATTCTCTGAAACGTCTCGCTTCGCTATCGCGAATTAAAATATTCAGTAGACGACAAATGATCCGGAGTACCCAATTTTTTAGGGGTTTAAACACTCACATTAGATGTAGTCGACATATTAAAGTACACGACCAGCGAACCAGAGTTCTCAATTTTTTTAGGGGTCTAAATACTCACATTAGATTTGGTCAAAGAATTGAAGATATTCAGTAGACGACAAGTGAACAAGATTGCAATTATTTTTTTGGCTAAAAAAAAGAACGCCTGCATACTCACCAATGAATGTAAACAACTTCACGGGCACCACAGATAGACTTTTATAAGTATGCAAATTTATTATCTATGAAACGACAACTCAAAACGCGTTACAGGTTTCAACAGAGAAAAAAATTTATACTACATAATATCTTCATAGAAAAATAACTACACGTACGAGACGTGTAGTATAGTGCATCGAGCCACCTCAATTTAGTTTTATAAGGCTGTGTTGTATTCTAAACACAAAACAGGATAAGTCTGTTGAACATTATTGAATTTACTTTAAAGTACCTTTTGATTTTTGTTCATTACAACTACATTGTTTCAAACAATATAATGATATAAGAACGAGGTATGTATTTTATCAGAATCGCAATGAATTTTCCTATAATTTTTTCATTTATGACATGTTGAATTATTTAAAATAATAATTTAAGCATTAATTTCCACGTTTTTACTCAAGTTTCTTTTATTGCAGCAATATCTTTATCAATTAAAATATATTATTTTTATAAAATATAGTTTTAGACCAGTATCAACCGAGCGTATGAGATTTTTACTCAAGTTTGTTTTATTGTAGCGAAATCCTTTTCAATTTAAATATGTTATTATTTTTTTTAATATTATTTCAAATAGTTTGGCAATCGTGCGCATGAGAACCTATATTTGAAGGTCGCGAAGAATCACAGCACAAAATTAAGAATCTGCACACTCCCGCAACCCGAAGCCGACCGCTTCAGATTACTGCTCTGATGCGCACTCCTTCCGCTAGCTCGCTGGTACACTTAACTAACTTTTGGTAATGATCAATCCTGATTTATTTGAAATAGTCTGTAACTATGAAAACTAATAATGAACTACAGAATTAATATGGTACATGAGAGATAGAGACAAGAGACGTCTCTATCTCTCATGTATCATATTAATTCTGCATGCATACGATACATACGGACTCGACATCTTCTGAATTTATCTCTCGTGTGCCATATTAACTTCGTAGTAATGTAGTAAAGTAATGTAATAAAAATAAAAAAAAAAAAACTATCGCGTTCAAATATTTCCTATATAACTAATTCAATAAACTAAAGGGGTACTGAAGTAGTACTAACATTTTACAAATTTACAAAAACTAAAAATAAATGTTTTAGAAGTTTTTGTAGTATAATGATTGAATAGTTTAAATTAAAATAAATATTTTGTAACTTATTTGTTTCACTGTACCTACATACGTTAACAGTTAAGTACTATGTTACATGTGAATCGTTGTCACCAGATCTATAATAGTTATGAATTTGGACGAGTCTCAACTTGCCTAAATGATAATTACGTTAGGATGTTCAAATCTATTTCTCTTAAGTTTTAATGATTTTTACAGGATTAGGTTGAATTCTAAACCATGAGATAGTACGTTAGCTTTGCGTCAAAAGAAGCGTACATAAGTCAAATCAGGGACCTTGGAAACCACAATCTTCAGTAAGCGACCTCCGCAAGGAGATTAATATTCATACTACATAGAACTAAAATTCTATTAGTGTTTTTTCAAGAGGAGAATGAAACAACCATGGCAGACACTTAAGTAATTAAGTATGTATTCGTTATTAATACTTTATGAATGAATTTGTGACAAAAATTATACAATTTAAATTTTTTTTTCCACAGCTTATTGTATTTAGACTTTATATTTTAAAATAGTGATATATTTTTTTTTATTTATTAAAGATATACTTATCATTGTGAGTTTCCAGGCATTTGAATTTTACTAACTATCCCATCTGTAATTAAATATAAATAATGGCCATTATGCGGGGGCTGTCACATGCCATTGCCAAAAATATTCGGTGTACGAAATTTTTAAATTTCTATTAAAAATAAATTTAAAATTTAAATTAGTTAAATATTAAAAACACTGACTACCATTGTTTCTTGTGGAGTGCACTTGCATACTTATTTCCAGGGCAAAAAAATGGTGCACGCACTACGTTATATCCACATTACAAACAAATATTTGAAATAGATGGGATGAATTTTCCACCTACTAATAAAGATATTTGAAAAGAATAATCCGAAATTTACAGTAAATATTTACGGGTTACATTCAAAAAATAAACTTACAGGACCACTCTATAAAACAGAATATCACAGTACAAATCATGTAAAATTATAAATAGAAAAATCGCTACATGTTCATTATTCTTTAATAAAAGATTTTGAACGTCTTATTGGACACCAGATGACGAAACATAGAGGCAAAATATACTTTTGTGATAAGTGTATGTTATTTTTTTCATCGTACGAGAGTATCGAGTCGCATAATTCTGCGTGAATAAAGACCGTGTTACCCAGTCCCGGTACACTGTTACAGCCCACTCACTATGAGACTTTACAAAGAATTCCTTTTGTTATTTATGGGGCTTTCGAAACCATCTCATTACCTGTTAATAATACCCAGAACTGTGACATTAAATACACAGAATTAACAAAAAACCATGTACCGATAGCATTCGCATATTATATATGTTGTGCATATGATTCGAATTTAAATAAATTTATTGCATATCGAGGTGAAGATTGTGTTCAGATTTTCATATTAATGAAATGCATACAATTAATGCAACAGAAACGAAAAAAATAAATCCATTGTCATCCGCTGTCATATATGTAACAATTTACTGTTAGGTTACGTAAATCCCGACCTCGACCACAGTACAGGAGAGTACAGAGGGGCAGTTCATTCGTATTGTAACTTACTTTTAAGGGCTTGCGCGTTCATACCGCTTTATGTTGCATAACTTAGCGGGATATGATTGTCATTTATTCATAAAAGAGCTTAGCGAATCTGATGGTCGGATTGAGGTTATATCTAAAGGGAACGAAAAATATATTTCATTTACCAAATTCATAAAGAATATAAACAATGAGCGTGAATCATATATTCCTGTGAGATTTGTCGATTCTTGTCATTTTTTTCAACACGAGTTTAGATAAACCGTCTAAAATATTAGAAGATGATCAATTTTTGAATCTCAAACGCTTTTTTCCCGATGACAATGATTTTCAATTAGCACGACGTAAAGGAGTGTATCCGTATGAATATATTGATGGATTAAATAAATATAAGGAAGCGGTAATGCCACCGAAAAAAGGTTTTTAAAATACTTTAATATCAACTAATATTTCAGACGATGATTACAAACATGCTAATTATGTATGGGAAAAATTTTCCATGTGCAATTTAGGACAGTATACTGATTTATATTGAGTGTTTGGTGTTCTACTATTGTGCGATATATTTGAAAATTTTCGTACTGTTTGTCCAAAAAATTATAAACTAGATGCAGCTTTTTATGTAACCGCTCCCAGTCTTAATTGGTACGTAATGCTTTTAAATACTGGTGTAAAATTAGAGTTAATTTCTAACATTGAAATATATCAAATACTGGAACAAGGGATCCGCGCTGGATTATCATAGTGTTCTTTACGTTCTGCGAAAGCTAATGATATTTATACTATAAAGGCTACAGAGAAGATAAACGAAATACATTTCTTTTATATTTAGGTTGCAATAATCTATATGGATACGTAATGATGAAAAGCCTACCGATATCAGAATTCAAACAAAGTGATGAAATACTGTCTTTTGATATGGAATTTGTCATGAAAATTCAGACGTGGGGTATATATTAGAAGTTGATCTAATCTATAAAGAGGACCTCCATGACTCCCATAAAGATTTATCATTCGCACTAGAAAAAATGAAATCTCCTGGAGGAAAGACTTTTGAATTGATAGCAAATTTGTATTATAAATATAACTATGTCACACACTACATGTTTTTAAAAGAGTGTTAAAAACATGGTTTGACATTAAATAAAATTCATAAAGTTCTTTCATTTAGATAAAGTAATTGTTTAAAATAATATATAGATTTGAATATACTCTTACGTCAGTCCTCACAGTCTACGTTTGAACAAGATTTTTTAAAATTATATAACGATTCAATCTTTGGAAAAACTGTAGAAAACAAACGGAACCAAATATCTGTAACATTAGTTGATCAGTGGAACGATAACAGAAATAACACAAATAAATACATAGGTGCTGAAAAATTAATTGCTCAACCAAATTTTCATAATGTAACAATATTTTCTAAAAATTTTGCAGCTGTTCAGTTGGAAAAGTCAGAAATTTTACTTGATCAACCTATGTACACAGGATTCTTGGTACTAGAATCAAGTAAGACTCATCTTTACAACTTTCACTATTCTTTTATCAAAGTTAAATACGGTGACAAAGCTCAACTGTGTTACACCGATACTGACAGTTTATTATATTGCATAGTACTCACAAATGACCGTATTTATGAAGATTAAAAAAAAAAATCTTGAATTATTTGATACTAGCAACTTTAGTAAGAATAACGTTTATGGTTACCGTAAACAAAAAGATACCAGGTCTTTTTGAAGATGAATTAGGAGGGACAACAGTTACTGGTTTAAGGTCTAAATTATATTTTATTAAAACAGAGAACGATGAAATTAAAAAGGCAAAGGGAGTCAACAAAACAGTGCAAAATTTTTTAACTAGGGACGAATACAAATCTACTCTCAAAACGAACACTACGTTGCGCACACGTATTCATGTATTTAAATCAATCAAACACACAATATACTCACAAGAAATATATAAATCCGTATTGAATGCTAACGATGATCAAAGATTAGTAATAGATATGTATATAATACATATCTTTTATGTATATAAATATAATACATTGCCTTGGGGACATCACAAAATATTTTAAATGTGCTACATAAAAAAGATTTGTTTTATTGTTAGATTAAGTTCATGTTACATAACTAAAACGTGCATATATAAACATATGTCTTTGTTTTATCATTAAAATTTGTGTATTACTGCATACATCATTGTTTTATTTCACAAGAATATAATTAGTCAAAAGGTCTACAATTCTTATGTTGAATCATGATTCGTTATAATGATAAATACTGTTATCGAAGAAGAAAAAAATGGTTTGGAATTGACATTTTTGAGTAGAGTTACATGTACTTGGTTATCAATTCTGTGGTCCTGGAACTAAACTCCAAGTTCGATTAGCACGAGGTGATATGAGTATTAACCCGTTCGATTCAGCTTGTCGTGAACATGATATAGCATATTCGAGAGAACAGAGAAAATGTTCGTCTTAGAAACCAAGCCGATCGTGTGCTAGCCTCAAAAGCGATGAAACGAGTATTCAATAGAGACCCATCGATGAGTAAAAAAGCGGTTGCGTTAGGCATTGCATCCGTAATGGCCGCAAAGGCGAAATTTGGTCTCGGAATCAAAAATAAAAGTAAAATAAAGAAAAAAGGAAAAAGATCAAAGAAAATTTTTAAGTATGTTATTGATATAGCTAAACCATTTATGTCAAATGGGTTCGATCCTATTAAATCTGCACTGAATTGTGCTCATAATGTTATTCAACAAACAGGAGGAAAAAGAAATATTAAATGCCCTATCATTTTGCCTCTACCGTTAAAAGTTGGAGGAGTTCTTCTTTTTTGATACCATATTTTGCTGGATTCAGCGCAGCAGGTGCTTTGACTGGTGGGGCTGCTGGGATCTTGAAAGCAGTTAACAATGCTAAAGATGCTGTAGAACAACTTACAGAACAAAAGACGTACAACGAAACAATGTAAACGATATCTTTAGGAAAAGGAATATACCTTAAACTTTATAAGAAGGGTTTGGATATTTATCTAAAGCGTTCAAAAAACTATTAAAACTACCACACCGAGCTCTTACAAATATTGTTTTAACAAAATATGGTAGAATTTTAAATATTCCTAATTTTAGAGGTGTTTTTATGAGAAATGATTTACTTAATTCATTTCCTTGATTATATGAATCTGCTGTTATACTTGGTTATATAAATCTAAATAATAAAGTTGGTCCTGGAATTCATTGGGAAGAGGAAATTAAAAAAAATCCCTATAGACATATTAATCAAACACTATGGTCACTACATTCATTTATTGTCTGTTAATAATCGGCTACCCGAATCAGTCTTAAATAATAATGATGTAAAGCCGTTTATACTGGATGCACTGTTCATTATTACACTAAGAATACATCAAACAATCAAGACTTCTTTGTTCTATAATTATATTTGATGATATTTTTTGTGAAAAACATAACAGTGTAAAGGAGTACTTTTATATGGGAAGACATGGAGACGTTGATTGCTTTTATCTTTCGCAAACTTACTGTTGTATTCCTAAGCATTTGATTCGTGGCAATGCCAAAGAACTAGAACTAGAACGACATGAAATGATTATTATAAAAGGTATGTTAAAACACTGTATAATTATTTGCGGATTATTGCGGTGTAGGTATATGTTGTAATATTGCAACCAGCCAGCCAGCATGTTTCCAAGGGAGTTGAAACTCACTCAGAATCAAGTAAAGCAAGAAGTGCAAAATAAAAAAAAAACGCTGTGATGTCCCATAACCAGACATTAGTAAAGATATTCTCTTTATGAATTAATTTTCTAAGATAACATTATGTCAAATTAATGATTTCTTGGAATAAAACTTGGAATTTGTTTCGAAACATCCTTTGACAGTTAATTAATTATATATTTTTCTTTCAAAGTATCGAACTGTAACTTAAATAAATTATTTTCGTAAATGTCCGTATCATAGATGTTATATCATTATTACATTTATATTCAGAAATATTCCTCTTTCTTAATCCCACAATTTCTTTGTTTAGAAAACTAAGATAAAAATAATGTTTGTAACAAAAGACTAGTACCTCGGTAAGGTAATGAGGCAGCAATATGCGGCGGTCTTAGCAGTAAACTAAAAATATTGAAAACGCGACAAACGAAACGTCTCATGAAGGTACGTTGACTTAAAAGTCATAGGATTGCCTAACAGTTCAGATTTTCAAGATCTGACATGGTTTTAAATAACGGTTAATATGTGCATAAAAGTACACATAAAAAATTTATGAAATGAAAAATAAAGAAAATAGATCATATAATATGGCCTAAGCATACTCATCTTTCGAATTATGATAGCGTGAAGGAGAGGCGAGGGTGTTGTTTTCCTCATTTTTCAGGTGAAACTTATTTTTCCAGTAAAACATTTATAGTAAATCTATAAAAAGTAAAGCTAATTAAATTACTTATAAAATGCAGTTCTCTAATATTTATGTTAGGTATACAATACTGTAGAAAAATAAAATTGGACATACCTTAGCAATATTAAAAGAAACGCTACCATAGCTGCTGTTTGTTGCGAGATTGAGAGAATGACTGAATTTGTTTAAAATTTATTCTTATTTATATAAACATATTTATTAGCACAACTGCCTGAGTTTTATTCAATGTCACTGCATTTGCTGTAACAAATAGAACGTCACTACAAAGCCTTTGCGATTGTAGCAGTAATGCACCGATATTCAAACGTTCACGAATATTTTTATGTTTTCTACCGTAAAAAGGAAAATCTCAGAACTCTTTAAAATATTTTATCAAGTCATTCTTTTTGTATCTTTGGAAATTTAAACAGGTTAATTAAGTTTGCGGCTACGGTCTCTTGATTTATAACCCGACGAATTAGGGACTACTAGCGACTAAGTTACAAATGTATCTCAGGCATGATGTTGAGAAAGAATACTACGATTTCCTTAAATTATTTCCTTGTGAAGTCAGCATGAAAGAAACACCAGATAATTGCGAATAGGACTCGCATGCTAAAAGTTTTTTCAAACTTAATGAAGTACGTAGATGTTTCATTCAATAAAAATCTCGACGAAGTTTATCTATTAAGCTACCAATACTTATTCGATATCGGTCATGGGAATTTCAAAGCTGTTTTGGTTTTTTCATTTTCGTCGTGACAGTTTTGTAATAATCCGAATTTTCGAAAATCCTAAATTTTAATTACAGAAAGATAAAAAATGTTTCCTTGACATCGCTCTATGGTACGGTCCATACTTCGACTAAGAAATTGGATGGGAAATCATTTAAGAATTTTTATTTTTTTTCTTAAAATATTTCACGCTTTCTGTAGCCTACAGATATTACTTTAATCGTAAACCTTATTGACTAAATCGATAAAGTTCTTGAAGAAGAAGGGTAACAGAGTTCTTTTTAAAAAAAATCACAATAACCAATAGCTATTGTGCACGATTAATTTAACCATGTAAATATAAAGCGCAAATGTAATAAAAAAACGAATACGCCTAGAATAATATATATATATATACAACTTACTTCTGATGCGGCACCCAATATGGATGAAAATGCATTTGATCTGGCGACAACAAATTTATGACGACCATTATATTGTCGCAACATTATTTTTCTCCGATTTTAGTTATTCTGGTGTCTAGATGGCGTTAGGAACTTCATGTTAAATTTTGTTTTTGTTGTAGCTAAATAAATATTATAATGAATACATGTGTATAATTTTAGTTCCGCTGTTTGCCGTCAAGATGCTAGTATACGGTCCTCGTATATACTTACTTAATCCTCAAAGTGCCTTTTATGGCGGCCATTACCACGTTGCCGATACAATCGTATCGTTCGTCACTTGTCATTCGCGAAGCGAGTCATTCTGTATACGTTGGAGGTAGCTCTACTTATGTTGATATCATTTTTAGATCTGTTCAAATGAACAGAACGTCCATTACAATTTATATTACACATTGATAATTTTGGTGAATAGACTACGATTACAGTTATTAAGTCATGAATGGAAGCAAAAGGATTGATGGCTCTTGTTAAACATATCAAATTATGTTTTATTAGATTATTTTGACGTTCTTAATAGCGAAAATATTTATGTATCAGTATTATTTGTTGCTAATAATCTTTATGATGTGATGACCTGTAACTTTAAATCGGATTCAAATTAAAAAAAAAAATGATTGAATAAATAATATTATACAAATCGACTTTGTTTTGATAATTTTTTTTATTTTAACAGAAAATAGTATGTACAGACAAATTATTTATTTTATCTTTGTATAGGATATTTTCATTCATAAAGATTTTCATATCGATTTTCAATTTGATTCAAATGCAACGAATAGACAGTAGCTGTGAAAAAAATAAATTGAACTATAAAAAAACATAGACTTGGTCTTTATTAGGTCGATATTTATAATATTTATTATGTATCATTAAATATATTATACAAAGAATAATATTGAAGATGATACAATCATAGACGCTTGCCTGCAGCATGCATTAACATGCAGCATGCAACCCACCACTGACCCTCGAATCTGCCTCTCCACTACGAATCTCTATCCAAATGATTGAATATTGATTCCAGAGGATTGACAGATATCGAACAAGTAAGCAACTGTTAATGTTATAAATATCTTAGTCCACTAATTGTTATAATGTTAATTTCGATTTAATTTTGATGAATGATTCCGGGTTCAGCGATGGGTTGCGTACTGCACGTCAATGCATGTTGCGGGCAAGCGTCTATTATGGATTTCAGCGAATCTCACACAATAGAATATTTGTATAATATTTAAATAATAGAATAGAATATATACAGCTGGCCGCGGAGTAGGAGTAAAGTGAAAGGCGCTCGGCAGAGCAACCAAGGCCAATATAGCGGCGCCCATGGCTCGCATCAGCTGACCGTAGAGTGTATAGTGTAGAGCGTAGAATATAATACAGAATCAGAATATAGAACATGGAACGTGGAACGTAGAACATTCCACGTTCTAGACTCTACATTCTACACTATATACTTTTCACTCTATATTCTATTCCATATTCTATTAATTATGTGGATTATTTCTTCGGTGATAGAAAATCACCGATAATATTTAAAAATTAAAGATAAAATACTTATTTATCATATATTGATGCTCGTAATGATTTGAATAATCCTAGATATTTTTAATAATTATGAAAAGCATGTACATTTTAAAATCTTAAAAATGTAATAAATAAAAAAATAAATACTTAAAAAGATTATCTAACTCGCGACGAGATTCGATCGTATAAAAACATCGACGTATTACAGATGGACCCTGAATTGGGAAAAGGCGATCGAAGAACGGCTCCACATTTACACGTACACTTTGAGGCGCACATCGTGTTTCTATTTATTCAAATACGCTAATTGGCACAAGACGCGAACAGTGCCAGTACTCTTTTGTTCTTGCCGAAGAACGTGTCCGCTATGTGTCGAATAGTCGCGCCTCGCGCATACTAAACCAATCTAATTTTGTTGAACAAATTGGTTTTGTGGAGCCATTTTATTTGTTCTATAGGTCTGTCTGTATACATAGATGTATAAGGTATCGCTGTCGCGGACTCGTCTGATGAGCCGGCGCAGATCGCCGATACAGTTGCGATGTAAGAAATCCTGTGGTGCGCGCGACTCACTTAGCGAAAATCATTTAAGATTAGCCTGTTGACCACCAAGTCGTCTCAGAATTTAACCGCATTAATAGATCCTCAATCATTGCGGTTTAGGTGAGCAGTACTCTTGCAGCATCAGTATTAAGAAGTTAGAACTTGAAGTTTACCTATGTAATAATATTATATTTTCACCGAAATAATATTCGGTTGTAAAGTTTTATAAGAATCGGTTCAGTAGAAGAAGGCCTAAAATCTGCTCATGATTTAAAATACGAAATAAACAAATATATGAGTAAGTTAAATGAAACCGTTTCAAATTCAAGTTTCTCAAATCAACCCAATCACAAAATATTTATGACATATTTTAACGTTCATAAGTAAATCGAAACCTATAGAGTACTTCCTAATCACCTAGAATCATGAAATTTGGCATGGAACGTGATGGTGGCATGCGATGTAAACCGATACATGTGAGAACATTTTTAACTTTCTGCTATAATAATTTAAGATTTCCAAAGTTTACATTTAAAAAATAATTTGAAAAAGGAAAACAAGTTTGTACTGAGCCCTTAGGATGTAAGTCCTATTTACATTTATTTTACCAAGTTTTGTATATGGACCTGCAGGGACCTCATTGAATATGCGCCCAGAGAACACTCTGAATTAACTCTTGACTTCATTTCTAGTATCGAATTTATGTTGAGAACTATTTAAGCGGATCACATAGCTTATTAACGTCCCTTTACATATAATCATATAATCTTTACATGTACACATTTACTTAAGTATTTACAATCAATGGGATAAGCATTTATGCCTGATTTGTGGTAAAACTAAATGGACAATATTATGGTATTATTCAATACATTAAAATATATTGAAGTTTCTGTATTACCAAAATGAGTCATAGCATACTCGTAAAATATACGGTTAGCAAATAGACATAGAAATTGAAGGAGTCGAGTTGTTTCACAAAATACGGAAATAATTATAGCTTCATAGTGAAAAGATGCATCAAGCTAATAAAGGCGAGCCGTAGTATATATAACCTTATAGACGTTTAAATAAAAAGGAGCTAGTAGAAATAGAAAAATAAAAAAAATATGAACACCTCTCAAACATTTATTATCGTGCATTTTCTTGAATTCCTGTGTAATGAAACATCTATGTATATCAATACTCGGAATTGTTTAGAATTTAGCTAAGCTAAAAGTGGGGGTAGTCACAATAATACATGTTATTATATATATAATAACATGCTCTCAGCTAACTGCTCTCACGCTCTCAATCGCACACTGCACGTATTTGCGTAGGAATTGTGCCTGGATACACAAATGGATCCGACGACAAATGGACCCGCGAATTACTATGCCGAGACGAGACGAAGAGGTTAAGGAATCGCCCATAGCAATCGGCTAAGTAACGTACCGCCAGCATCCCGCGTGCTATCCGGCCGCGTTCGGTGAAGCTGTGACAGCATCTCAGCTAACAGCACAGCCGACCTGTCATTTCTTCAGGGGATTTTTTAGTCGGTTTCAGCCCCACACTACCCGCGCGCACGGGCGCGTGTTGTGCGTTATATATTTGTAACTTCTCCTCATCGCCAAAGAGAAAAACCAAAAAAAAAACCGTTACAGTCAGCCGTGCTAGCTACGGTCGCCCGAGAGTGTATTGCACACAGAGCGGGAAAAGCAGTGAAAAGTTAAAGAAAGTGTATCGTATGCGATGGTCCTTCGGAAAAACTAGCATCGCGGTATCGTCACTGACAAATATGAAATTGTTATGCTATAAAAGATGCAGTGCCAATATATTAGCACTCAGTTATCAACACTACTTGTCCGCCAGTGTAGGGATCTGATGCAAATGATATTTGAGGAATGTCATAAATAATATGCGGAATAGTGGAAAAGTGTCTAAATGCATTTGTTTGCGTTCGACGGTTGAGCACACATGTGATGTGGACCCTGATATTTCAGTAATAGTATAACGTTCATTAATATTGTAATTTATTATGTTCACTTTTAAGAAATGTTTTAAATAGTTAAAACCTTGTAATAAAATTAGTGTAAATAATTAGGGATCATATCATATATCTTATTATTAAAACTATAATGTCGACATATGAATAATCTCATTTATTTATTTGACTAAATGCACTCCATAGTGGCGTCGGCCGGCGGCTCGTAGCCGGGGTCCACGGCTCGGGCGCGGACGACCTCGCGGTACACGAACGCGGACTTGCGCGGCGTGCGCTCGCGGCGCGCGCTCTCGAAGTCCACCTCGTACAGGCCGAAGCGCTGACTGTAAAATTGAAACAACCATCTATATAAAATGGACTACCCAGAGAAATAATTTTTGACTATTCGATATAATAATGCAAAAAATCTGTGTGTGTGCAATTCACAAAACGTTAGAAGTGAAACTTCAAAAAAGTAACCAACGAAACAATGAGATGAATATAGAGGAGTCAGGAGTAGGATATCAGGAGATGAATACCAGGAGTAAGATAACTATAAGATTTTTTTTATAATATTCTTATCAAGTCTAAAAGCTATTTTACATTTGAATGAAGTTATACATGTAATCTATGAGCAGTTAGAAATAAGAATGAAGTTTAATGATTAGAAAATATTAAAATACTATTTTGTACTTAAAAGAAATATCGTGGAGCATTTGTAGGAATGAGCGAGAATATAAATGCTACACGGTCAGCTGATGCGAGCCATGGGCGCCGCCATATTGGCCTTGACTGCTCTGCCGAGCGTCATTCACTTTACCTTTACTACACGGCCGGCTGTAATGCGACATGGCATAGATGAACGAAAAAATTGTAGGCCACGGGAAAAAAATTTCACTTTAATAACAAAAACTGCGCAGAAGCAACACGGACTGAATAACTAGTCAGATTTCAAAAAGAACTTAGTACAAAATACCCTTTTTACTTCTATATTATTAAAATGATATTCACGTAATTTGTATGAAACACTGCTTACAAGAAAATTAAACCTATTAAACATTTCGAATCTCATGATTGATATTAGCTCTCAGATTAGCTGTTTTGGTCGCTTTATTCAACGTTTGCGTCATTGGTGTTTTCGTACACTTACAAAATCAAAATAACTTTCCATCACCGAATCCAAATTAAGAATTAGTATAAATATTATATGCAAAGAATCTGAAAGCATTTTATATCCTTGTATGTTTCGACTGCACATTAGTAAAGATTAATGAAAAACAATTCCTTTGCCCGCTCACTTGTACGCGTTCGTCCACTCGAAATTGTCCATCAGACTCCAGGCGGTGTACCCTCGGACGTCGCTGCCGTCCTCGACCGCCCGGTGCAGAGCCTCCAGGTAGCCTCTCAGGTACTTGACGCGGTCCTCGTCGTTCAGGCCGGGCGCCGTCGGCCAGCCGTTCTCGGTGACGATTATAGGTGGGTTATCGTACTTCTTTTTCAGGTAAGCGAGCAGCTTGTAGAAACCGGTCGGATTATACTGGGCAGGAAATATTTGAAAATACTTTATATATAATAATTATGAAATATGTAGCGACACCTCATTTGTCTAAAAGCTTAGGAGCTGTAAGCTTAGATAACCTAATATTTTAAACGGGAAAGTTGGACAGAATGGAAACATTTTTGTTACTTCTTTATGCAAAAACAGTTTACCGGATTTTAATGAAACTTTTCAGTAATATAGCTTATGTAACAGAATAATATATGTGTCATTATACTAAAAATACCAGCTTTGGCCCGCGTATTAGCTTGCATGAATATAATATGAATTCCTCAGTTTTATATACCGATTGGTCATTAATAATAGAAATGTCTAAGAGAGGATTAAGGTTAACACGATTTCGGAGTTGGAATAGCCAGCAGGGCCGAGATGGGAATCAAGACTAGGAGCGAGATGATTTCTTAACGATTTAATGTACCGCCAGTACTTATACGTATGTTTTCAGTGTAAGGCTATGCGTTTCTTTTGCGTTTTTTTGGTAGAAATTGGATGGAAAACATTTTATGTCCATTCGAGCAGAACCACGTGCGAAAGATAGTCTTAGTATGAATGTAATATTTGATATTAAAAATCACGAATGATTGTATTTGGTATAATGAGTCTCAAATATCACAAGACACGCTTTCTGTTTATTTTAATATATCATATAAAAGCTCGTTATTGTCTGTTAAAAATAAGGGTTCCAAAAATGGTATACCCCTTTATTCGAAAGTTATGGAAAGGAGACAATACAATATGACACACAGAAAAACGAGAAGTAAAGCAAAATTGTGAACGAATACTAAAAAAAAAAGGAATAGAAACAGGCACAAATTGCTATTTAAAAGAAATAAAAAAAGATGTGATATACTTACGGTCGTTGTCGGCGCGACAGAAGCCTTCGGCCATTCAGGATTCAAAGTCAAAGCCGTAGTTATGTCGTCCAAGTACGAAGGCCCTTTCGCGGTGCCATATAGTATGTTTGTGGAATAGTTAGCGCTCGCGTTCCTGTACGCAACGAACGTCGAATAATGGTTGACCCCTAAGAAATCATATGCACCACGAACGTAAACTATCTCGTCTGGAGTGAGTTCGGGTAAGCGTGATTTAGAATAACCCTGTTCCGCGCTTTTCTTCGCAACGCGCTCCTTAACCACTTGTGGAAAATCTCCGGACTTTGAATATATCGGATTTATGTACAATCCTCCCTGAAAATAAATGTCATGATCCGACATAATCCAAATGAAATATAAAATTTTGATTTGTTTAAAATTATATGTATGTTTACCTCAAATTCTAAAATGTCGTTGACCGCTTCAGAGTCATTTTTGGAATCGGTTGCCGGTTCATACCAAAACAAACAGTTACTCATCCCTACTACACCGTTTTGCTTCTGTTTGAACTCTTCATTGTACATGCGATATACTTTGGCGTGTGCAAGGACAACGTGCTTAGCACATAAATACGTTCCCACTGCTGACGAGTTAACGCGTGGTGCCAGAGTTGATAGCCCGTAACCAAACCAGCAGAATGTCCATGGTTCGTTGATCGTGATCCAAAACTTGACGTCGTCGCCTAACTCTTCAAACACGACCCTGGCGTAATCAGTAAACCAGTCAACTATGAGAGGATTAGTCCAGCCACCTAGGTCCTGGAGGTATTGTGGTAAGTCCCAGTGGTAGAGGGTGACGAAAGGCTGTATGCCGCGTTGCTTCAGTTGCGCAATCAGCCGCCGGTAATAAGCGAAGCCGGCGGCGCTGCGGGCTCCTATCCGTCCAGGGCCCTCAGGGAGCACTCGCGGCCAGGAGATGGAGAAGCGGTAGAAGTCCACGCCCAGCTCGGCCAGCATGGCGACGTCGCGTTCGTACAGGTGGTAGGAGTCGTCGGCCACGTCGCCGCTGCTGCAGTTCGCGATCCAGCACGGGTCCTTGTGGACACTCACGTCCCATATCGATGGACTTTTATCTGCAAAAGAAAAAAAGCATGCCAAGTTAAAAAATTTGATGATATCTTCTATTTTATAAGTAATATTTAACGATATTTTTTCTGGAAATCTCCAAATTAACCCAGCAGGTGATTATGTGAAGTTTGGTAGCGTTTGCATCAACGGATTTTTTTATAAAATTATCGAGGGGCAAACGAGCATGCGAACCACCAAAGTGTAAATGGTCACCGTTGTCCATGGTCGATCGCGACTTCGGAGGAGTCACATTGGCGGTCTCTTGTGTAAAAATTGACATTCGCACTAGGATTATCTGATGGAGAAAGGAGAAAAGAGTGGACTGGTGGAGAAAAGAGGGGCTGATGGAAGGAGGTTGTGAGATGATGGAGGGGGAATGAGCCACCGGAACTCTCACTCATTGTACGGAATGCAACAACGAAAACTGTTATCTCACACCTACATTCTGTGCGAGTGTGATATTGGATTGGTCGAGCCGTTTACATATTGCAGGCAAGTTGGCCATAACGTGGCTCTATCACACTATTAGCAATTATGTATCATATGATCCGTAAAACAAATATTTTCTGTAGCATAGCACTTTATCTATGTAACGATTTGATGCTAAATTAGTTAATTGTATACTGATTTTAAATCTAATACTTAATAAGGATCGCAGCATTACCGTCAGTATCCCAGCCTCCCTCGACCTGGTACGCAGAAGTGGACACTCCGAACATGAAGGTTTCGGGGAATTGGACACGTGACGTCCCGCCGGTCACACCTACCCATTGCAACCTGTTGAATACGTTTGATAATTGAAGAAATTCTACATTGGCTGATCCAGCGGACATTGTTCTGCCCTTTCTAGTATAGGCCGGTTCCTACGCCGGCGTGGAAATTAAACCTATGTTCTGAGCCGTGAACGGTTTAGAAGGTGATGCTCTACAGCGTTACGTGATAGTGATGAGTAGACATCATAAAAACTTTCTTCATGAACAACCCACTTGGATGTGTCAACTTTCGTGGTGATTGGTCAATCAATGTTGGAGTTTAATGACCTCATGCATATAAACTTATATTTACAGAAAAAAAAGGTGATAGAAAACTTTTGTCTTTTACAACTCTCATTCGGCAAACTTATTTTTTGCTTTATACTTACCCATTTTGAAATAATTAAACGGTTTGCCAATATTTAATTTGTTTAGAAAAAAAGTCTGCTGTTAAATCGTTTGGATAACATACAAATATTTCGCTTGCAATAAATAAAAATCAAGCTTCAATCCTTGATCTGCAAAGAAACTTAACACTGTCGACACGTTAAATATTTTGCTGTTAATTCAAAAACTGTTTATTAAGCAATATTATGCGTTTAATAAACAGTTGTGCTGCAAAATGATTACTTGGTCAGCAACTTTTTGCAATCGGTCAGCACAGAATAGATGTCTATAGATAATTTATCTGGTATAGTACAACGCACGAGACTTTGCCGTTCTGAATTTTCTACGAATGAAGTAAAGCGCAGGTATAGCGCTCCCCGACCTTTTCCTCTTCTCCCCCGCGTTCCCCTTTTTATGCCATTGCTACGCTTTCGTGGCTAACTTTACAGCAGCAGAGTTACGTGCGATGTGCTGTAGGTGTACATATTTAAAATACACAATGATTAGCGATGCATAAAATGTATAACTGAATTGCGTTTGTAATGAAAAACGGTCAGTATTCTTTAAAACAGGCGGAGCGAAAAGAAGACGATTGCTAACCTCGCGGCCCCTCGTGTCGTCACCCGGCAACTGCTTGCAGTAAGGTTATGATGTTATTAATGTCTTGAATGCAAAATGGGTAGTTATAGAGACATTAATTAAGAAAATATATGATTAGACCTTCGGTACGGATGGGACAAGGGCTGCGGCAATGATAATGAAACACCGGTGGCTGAGAAATTAGAGTTGTGTTTTTGGACTGGAATTTTACCATACAAGTGCTTACGAAAATTTTATTAATAGTGATTCACTCAATGCAAATCATATATTTAGAAATACAATAGCTATACAAAAAGTTTAGGAGCAATCCAGTTCGATATTTATTGCCGATTGATTTAATAATGTTTTATGACCATAACTCGTTGACCGACGAGCAGTTATGGCTGATCGAATATATTAAAAATTAAAAAATTTTGCTAACCGTTTAAATGGTACCCAAATTTAATACATATAATAACTGATTTCATATTTTCGGTATTTTAGATGAATTATGGTCAAGGTGTCAATAGTAATACGACGATAGTACTGCTCAACGATCATAATAAAAAAACTTCATTATGCCTAACAGACAATTCTATGCTGTAGACAGATATATTTTTCTGTAGATTCGTTTGGAGTGTTCTAAACTACCTCCGGAGTGGTGAAAATTTGATATCATTTATTTTAACTCAAGACCTTGAGCTTGATGTCTAGGTCGTTTAACGAGTCTTACATTATAATTGTCATCAGCAAATACCAAACTCAAAGAAGTATAGGTTTTATCGCGTGTACAGAAAGAAATACACACCCGATTAATACATTTTTAGAGCCGAATTTGTTCTCTAAGAAAATATATTAGGAAATAAATCATAAATTACTCACACAATTTATTTTTCATGATAATTTCAATATATAAATTTACTTTTCACCTGGATAATTTATCTAAATTATGCAAATAGCGGAGAGATACAAAAAGAGAGCTGAAAAGTAATCTATCTATGAAAGTAAAATTGAACATGGACAGTTTGTTTTTCAATGTAATCCCTCAAGACAAAAATACACTTACAATATTTCTCACAGAGAAATTAAGGCATTAACAAATATTGGCGTTTTGACAACAAATCAACCTTTTAGCTGAACGTTAATTTATTACTGCATCTATTGAAGGTCGTCACCACCTTAAACCTTCCTTTAAAAGTCTAAACAGGAAATAATTCCTGAAGCTAAGGCTGTAAGCTGGATCGATAATCTTTATAGGCGTTTTAACATTGAAAATGTCTTTTCGATCGCTTCAGAAGGCCTCAATTTTTAGCGAAATTGCAAATTCCCTCGGATGTCGCGAGCTCTAGTCTAAGTGAATTATTAAAGTACCAAAAAAAATGCTTAAGGACAATAGAGGTGAAAAAAAGTTGATAAATCTTAATAATTTCTGGGAAAATCTGAAGATAAAAAACGCTGTAAATGGGTATATTTAGGGGGGACGCTTATAAATCTAATTAGATATTTCTTAAGTTTCTAATTTTATATTGATAATTAACTATCTGGAGTGCTTTTTTATTTTTTGTAAATACTTAATGAAAATTTTTACAATTATAAACTTTTTAACTTATGTCTAACGTGAATTGTGCTTGTTATTGGTTTATAATGACTAAAAACGTTAATTTTACATATCAACAGATTTTATTAAAATGACTCATTAAAATATTTTTATTTTTAAAATTAGAAACAATATATGATTCATGTGCATCTACTTAATCAATATTGTTTTGGCTCTGATTTTTGTTTTTATTTTCTTTATTTTATTCCTTTTGTCATTAAATTTATTTTTAATGTACCGGAAGGTCGTGTTGAGCACGAGATCTGTGAACCTGTTTTTGTCACGGCTCGTTCTATGGATTAAGTCGTGTACACAGGTGCATTATCGTGCAAAATCAACACGACTTCACTGGGTACTTCGTTTCTTAATCGACATTGGCGGTAGAACAAATTTAGCACCAAATACAGCGTTCTTAATTTTTCATTTTTTTTTTTTAACTAAAAGGCACGTTAGACGATTTTCGAATGGTGAAAATCTTATGGTTTTGCGTCACCGTCATGCTGGTCATTGATGTTAATGAAGAATATATGAAAACCTTTTCGAAAATGTGGAAATTATATTTTTAAATTTTTATTCCAATAATTTTACCTTTCTGCCTTTGCTCGCGTTAAAAAATTGGCGGCGACATACTTCGCGCTCCGTATGGAACGGGGCCAACATTCTAGGGACCCAGCGTGCAAATGACCTTGGACGTGCCTAAATATTGATCAATTATCTCCTTTAATGATTGACGTTAGTTACTAACGGTCACGTGTCTAGCCGTTTAATTCGCCGACTTTCTCCTAATACTAGTTTTTTCACTGTTACCACGATTTCATAATTAACGGCCGCACGCGATTCGTCCTCTACGGGATCGTCTTCGATGCTCTGTTCTAAACTGCTTCGACCAAAACTCTATGATGATATCAGTAGGGCTAGAATCACCAAACACGAACAAGTTAACATGCTTTGTCCGATCTGCGATGACGCAGATATCTTTTTCTTTATTAAAGATTTCAATGACTGACAATGAGGTTTGCCCGCGACATGCAGTAAAATGCAGCATGCAACCCAGTTTTAATTTTCGAATTTGTTCCTTCACTACGAATCCAACGAATTGTATATTGATTCGAGAAGATTGAAAGATATATCAAACGCCAAAGAAATTGTTAATTTTATATTTATCTAAACCGCCGATAAATTAATTACATTGATCGATGCTCAATTTTCAACACATTATGTTTTGTTTTTGCGTCATGTTCAAAGCAAATATACTTCAATAAGATAAGCACGATTAATAAACGAATGCCAGTGTTCTTAAAAAGAGATTAAACCCCGTATACAAAAATCATCGGCTAGTATAATTTTCGTATTACCTATTTTCCAAAAAGAGATTACTCACCGGCCTGCCCCCTTATTAGTATGTAATAATCAACGTCATAACATACCACGTCAACCAGAACGGAATGGGATATAATATGTCCATAAGGATCAGTTGTTCAAACACTATTGTCGATATATAACTACTGCGACATTATCAAAGAATGTCTCAATTTATACGTTTCAATCTGTTTGCTTATTGAGACGCGTAAGAACCCTCCTTGAAATTTTTAGGGATCCGCAGTTACTCTTGCCAAACGAAACCCTCACAGTCATTGATCTATCTGTCGGTGCGTCGTGGTCTCTTTACACTAAATATATAAGTACTGATATTGTTGTTGTCGTATTAAAGTTTGATACAATTCTAGTAGTTAGAGTACATATAAAAATACGTTGTTTTAACTTCACGATTAGCAGTTGACTAAGTTTTGAAGATACTTACATTTGTGACATTAAATTAATGTCACAAATACAGTAGAACCTCGATAACTCAAACCTCGGTAACTTAAAAACCTCTATAACTTCAAAAAATAATATGTTCCCTTCCCATCAGAGCCCAAAACCTCTATAACTTAAAATACGCAACCTCTATAACTTAAATTAGCAATCTCTGTATTGGCCTTCAGTAACTTAAAGAAATGTTTCCACAACCTCTATAACATAAAATTGTTTGTCAATGAGTCATTTTGAAAGAGTGTGCAAAACAAAAGGTTTCGGTATTTATTGCTTGCATGTGTTTACTAGTTAATTGTTAATGTGCGCAAAAAAAAAAAGGTTTCGGTATTTATTGCTTGCACGTGTTCACTAGTTAAATTGTTAACGTAAACAATACATGTCACCTATTGTTTGCTTCTTCAAAATTCTTTAAAGCTTTGCGGCGGTTAGCCTTAAGACATAAGTAAGCCTTGGATCATAAGTTTTTGATCATTGTCCTGGAAACATCGCTTTACTTACTATGTGATAAAACTGGCTTAAAATGAGTTCAAAAAGAAAACTAACAACACTTACATACGCTGATAAAGGGTGAAACAAGGGTACATACATACATATGTACATACCTACCTCTATATTAAACTATCCCTAACATAGATCCTTGATAACTTAAAACCTCTATAACTTAAAATATTTTGTTTCCCTTGGACTTTAACTTATCGAGGTTCAACTGTACCAATAAAAGATTACCGATATTTTGAAATGTTAATTTTTTAACTTTAACAATTAGCAGTCAAGCAGCAAATGAGACTTTGAAGCACACCGCTGTTAAACTAAAATCAACAAAAACTAGATTTAAAGCAACATAAGAAATCGATTTGTTTATGTTTCGTTTTTAAAGATCATTTTTCGGGTGTAGTATGAAAAGATTAGATTTATACATGTGATACAAAAAAATATACAATTTGTTATGTGACAAAGTTCCAATCTTCTCTTAACTATGAGACCCATAAACTAAAAAAATTATAATTCTATAATTTTCGCCTTCGTTCGATTTCGGGGCAAAGTGTCGCGTCGATCGGGCATGTAGACATATTTTTGTCCGCTGGTGTCATCTTCGGTCAAGATCGGGCGGCTGTGATGGTCCTAAACTCCGCTTCATCCTTAATTTTTGGCTTGTAATTATGTAGTAGTAATTATTTTTGCTGTTTAGTAGAGAGTAATTATTTTTTTATTAATTGAAATATGAAATAGCATAAAAAAATAATATTGTAGAAGAAATAAGTCAAATTGTGTAGTTAGATCATCTAAACGTCACTGTCTCAATTTTTTTTTCCTGAAAGGTCGTACGCCAGTACAGAACCTTCGACGAGCGAACCTGTAACTAGCACCTGTTCTGCTTTGATTATACGTGAGGTTCTGTGCATATTTAAATTCTGAGTAGAATTTATTTGGTCGCACGCGTCAAGTTATTTAGTTGGGTATTTCTTCTCCCGCGTTCCCCTTGAATAGTCCGTCATTGAACTGTCCGCATTCCGGGTATTACTTTTCAATCATTCAGAAAAAAAATAGCATAAACAGAGCTAATAAATTCAAAACTTAAGAATTTTTCGATACTTCGACTCGTACGCAGTCGATCTAAATTATCATCGAATCGGGACTCTATAAATCAATTGTCATTTTACACGTTAACAAGTTGAAGCACAGGTTGTAACTTTGTGAGAGTGTCGTTGCCGCCTTATGGTGCTTGAATTTGATTCGTGTGTTCTATTATTTATAAGTTGAAAGAATTTGTCCACTTTTTTTTCTTATTTGTCCGGCAAGACAATAGAAACATACGAAAACAGTTTTTGCTTCTTTTGTCAGAAATGTCGAAACAAAATGTAGTTCATAATTGAGGGTTAGTAAGAGAACACAAATGGAAAACCGAAGAAAATTAAAGCTAGGATACCTTTTATTTGAAATGTATGAGAATTTCATTCAATCTATTCAAAATATGAGGAGTGCACTATATATATCATTTGTTCACGATTATTTAACTAAAAATATAGTTTGTTTAACGATATTTTTAATCAAATAATCGAAATAATTTGGAATAAAATTCCATGTATTTGTATTATATTTCCTTCGTTTTGTATGTAAATGTATGCTGTTGTGAAAAGTGGTAGTAAGAAAAACCGTAAAGACTCCCAGAGCTATAACTATGAAGGATATTGCAGTAAGTGAGTAAAATACATAGTGTTCGATAAAGGCGGGTATCCCGGTTCTCAAGTTTCTGTCAACTAAAAAATCGGACAAACTTAAGTAGAAGACCGAAAATCTGAACGATGGCAAAAAAATATTTTCTTGAGAGGGAATTTAGGTTTTAAGCTGTTAATTATAGCCAAGTTGCGTTTGTTGTGGCCAGTATGGCGCAACCCCACCAAAATGAGAAATCGTTTTGTTATTCACAAATTTTAATACTTATATTGTACACTCGAAAAAACTCCACAATCATGTACCTATGACGTCTGGACCACCACAAATAACAAAACAGGAAAAATTAAGTACAACATTTCATGTTACATCTATCTTATTCTTAAGAATATAAAAATAAAACTAAAACAAAAAACATAAATTTATAACTTTTCAAAGTAGGTAGTAAAAATGTTATTATGAACACAGTATTAAAATTTTACTATCATTTTATGCATATATTTGATTAATGTTATTGTTTATAATACTGATACAATGTGAACATCAGAAATGTTTCTCATTTCAGTCAGAAAAAAACAGTCAAATTACAGCAATGCTATTTAGAATTAAGCTCCCTGCTGACAATTTTCATATAAAATATTTGCTGCATCAAAAACAAAAAAAAAATAAAAGGACGCCATTTCTATTGAGCATCTATATGAACTAATACATTTGTAACAAAATATAAAACCAATTCCCTTTTGATACATAAATGAATCGAGTGTGAATTAATCGTTATGACGCAGAATAAATGCTCTTGTGTCTCTTGTACCAATGTCAATGTAAGATATAAATGGACGTGCGAAGACAAATTTATTTTTATTTGTATTTTGTGTTAGTTGATATCTACTAGAAAGTAGGTGCAGAATTTTATTTCAAAGTTTGGAATGTTACATTTCTAGGATTCTTCTGACTAATATAGACTTCGATAGACGTTTCCTGAAAAAGTTATTAGACAGAAAAGATTAAGTCAAAAATTGACAGTAAAATACACATATCCAATTACATATTTGAGAATTCTTCGAATTACATTACGAACAAAGTTTCACAGTATATTATCACAACATTTTATAGAACTACATTAAACAAAAATATACATACCCATTCACCTTTAATTAAACTATAATTTGGTTAACTATTTTATATAGAAATTGATTATCACAACAGCACTAAATGTTACAAATCACATTTCCTAACCATGTAAATACTTGTCAATTTTAAATTAACAAAACATATCGAGCATATTTAATACCCACTAAAGAAAAACATTTGCTAATTTATGTAAAAAAAAAAATCAAATAAATATCATAAGGTCTAACAAAATTAAGTACTATGCAAATAGGTTAACATAGAACTGAATATATCTGCTTACTACTTTTGCAGCATAATAAAATGGCTAGAGTAAATAGTCCTTTACACCCCTTTACAAGACCGATTATTATAGCTATTATTTGCCTAGTACCCAGTTGTAATAGTTTATACTTTTTTTTATATAATAAAACAAAATTAAATCATTATTATTCTCGTCAATAAGAAGAAATGAATTTTCTACGGCGCAACGAATACGTCTCTCGCAAATTAAAATATCTTTCTAATGTTCCTGTCTATCCTACACTTGCGATTAAAAGGAAAGAAGATACAATTTAATTGTTTTCTAAGATTATAATTATTCTAAAGTTATACGTAATTTGGGCCGTCAACGGTAAAATTTTAGTATAGAAGAAAATGCGCGCGCGCCACGCGACAAATACCCGCCACCATAAAGACAACCGTCGCGAGATGATAACCTACGGCTAATAATCCCACATATACCCACGAATACTCTCGTGTATGCAGGGGACCACCCCCATTGTTTTCCAAAACCTATAACTCTAAAACTTGTCTGTCGGTTATTCATATTTTCTAGTATAATTTTATATCATTTACCTAATTTTTTTAATACCCATTAATTACTAAAATCTATATCAGAAAATTTCTACTAAACACAGTAATAACACAAATCAATTTTACATATTTATCAAAGTATATTTCACGTCGCAAAGACAAATGAGCGGTACATATTTTGCTATTTTTCTATACTTAATTAAAAATCCGATACAAAAATAAATTAATCTATTTCCAGGCTCCTGAACGCCTTTTCCTTCTTTTTCCCCTTGTGTTTTTCAGCCACAGCTGCTTTTCTCTGCTCTTCTTCTGCCTGAAATTCATAACGTAGATTATTAATTATTCTGAAATCACTACAGGCGGAAGCTTGGAATAATAATAAATTTACCGTTTAACAACTAACAAAATCGGTGTAAGCGTAGACGAAGATTGTGTTATGGCATCTGAATGCATATTACTTAATGTAAGTGTAGTGTAAACGATATATTAACTCCAATATTTAATACTAGCTGACCCGTGCGAAAATTTCGCACTTCATAATAATAATAATGACCGCCGAAAAAGTAGGTGATAATAAATAAAATATCTTATTTTTATTTTATTTTTTTTTATTATTTTACAAAATTTCTTTGTACACAACATTAGCGGTAATAATGTAATCATGAGTAACTTTTTGAGCGTATGTATCTTTAACAGAAACATAAATATCACTAAATTTACGAACTCGTGAAAAGGCCACGTACAATTGCCCATGCGAAAAAACTGGTTCTGGTAAATACAATCCTGCCCTTTGAAGTGTTTGCCCCTGAGATTTATTAATGGTCATAGCGAAGGCTACTTTTATTGGGAATTGTTTTGTTATCATTTGGAAAGGTACAGTAGAATCCGAAGGCGTGAGATTAATACGGGGTATAAGTACAGTTTTATTGGAATGAATCAATTTAGCCATGATTACGTAGTCGCCTAAGTCAGTCACCACTAATCGTGTACCATTAATTAATCCTTGATTAGCGTTAAGATTTCTAATTAACATAATAATAGTATTCTTTTTCAAAATTAATTTGTGAAGAGGTAAACCGGACGGATTTAGAGAATTCAAAAATTCCATTGGATATAGTTTACTGTTGTCTGTTTCATCAGTCTGGATAGAATCGGAACTGAGATATATTTTTTCTTCTCCGGGTAACAAATTCGAAATTATATATTCATTAATTGTTATACACTCATCATTTTTTGGACATAAAATTGCCGTCGAATAAAATTGTGAAACATTTTGTTCATTGATTTCTGGAACATTGAATATAGTGGTTATTAGTTCATCGTAATGACAATAAAATTGGTAGGAAGTAGTTATAGTTTGTTAAAAAGTGTAATCACAGATGGCGCTTTTCAATGTTTAATAATTAAACATTTAATAATGTTTAATTTTTTTTTTGTTAAGTAAAACATTAATTTAAACAAAGTGACTATTTTTGGTCAGAAGCCAGGAGCATGAGCTTTAAAATGACGTAAAAATCATTAATTTTGATGCAGAAATAAAGAAGTTATGGCGTTTCCACAAAAAAATAGCTTAGAGAAATAATATATATGATGAGTAATTTTGTGACGGCCCATAATTATAAAAAAATATATCGCTATTGAATGTATTGTTGTGAACTACACTCGCAAGCTAAAATTAAATAGAAAGTGCAAAGCGATTCCCATAAGAAAAATATCCGACAATAGTATCAGATTAACTCCGCCCCGCCTTCGTCGCTGTCGGCGCTTTTGATAGGTTCTTATATTCTATTTAAACGAATTTATTGTTTGGGGTAGAATTAAATACAAATGGCAATAAATATCACTTGTTTATGTCAGATCTGACATTTTTATAACTTATTTGTTTTAAATAATTTACCGAATTATTTATATTTAAAAACATTCTAGACGGTTATTCAACAGGTATAAATGCCGGAGTGAAGCCGCAGACGGGAGATTTATTTCTGCGGGCAGTGCTATCACAAGTCAAACGCGATCAACGACAAACGTTATCGTGGTTCCGTAACAATTTATTGTGACTGTATGTTTCTGGGCATACGCCTTTTGATTTTTTGTTTCCTTTTATCTGATCTCAATCCTAGACCCCTCATAAAGTCTTTAAGTAACAGTATTAAATAAATTGTGCATCATATAAATATTTTTGCCACTTTCCAATTGTCAACATGTGCCTCGTGGCGTTCTTATACAAAGTCGAATAAGTAGATAGTTTTTATTTTAGTCAAATCAGTTAATTAATAACAATCTGCAGGGTTTAAAAAGGACTAAAAGATGATTTGGACTACAATCTAATAATTCATAACAATGCCCCCAAAGCTTAAAAAAAGAAAATTTTGTGTTGTAAAAATGAACAAAAATTGCTTTAATTTCACTATGAAATAAATACACAGAGAAATTATCATTATACCAATAATTTATTTATTATCTCTATTTTCCATAAATTACGAAACAATGAAGGTAATTTATCTTGCAAGTTATTTTAAAGCTTTCAGTCTTAAATGCGATTTGTAGATGTTTACCAATTTCAAGATGTTCGTGGGTGTGTGACGATAACAAACAGGATACGGTACCATGCAAGCTACACAGGCTACTCAATGACTGGGAATCGAACGAATGATGCTCGGATTAGTAGAGCATACGTCGGCTGATGTTACATAAAGTCGAGTCATATATGTTGCGGCGGATAAAAATAATATGACAGTAATGTTGATCGCTTGTCTTACACAGATGCACATCCCTTCATTCATCAGCACTGGTCCTAGAGCATGCATACCTTGCCTGTATTCAAAATGAGTGTTTTAAAAGATTTGTTTAAGCCTGACACATTGAGCTCGTAATGAGTTCTCACTATATCGTAGTGGGAAGCCTAGCAGCTTGGGTATCGGCGTATCCTGGGAAAGCGAAGATCGGAAGTGGGTGTCGTGATATTGCTTCATATCGGTGCTACTCCAGAAGCGCCTCTTACTTTGAGGATATCAAGGCGGAGCCAAATAACGGATAGGGTATGGCGGAACTGTTTTGCTTCGCGATGCTGGGCAGTTGGTATAGAGTAATGGGAAGTATACAGGTGTTATCGACAGCGGAAAGCTATCATTATAGCTGATAGAGCTTAGTGTACTTAGGCAGAACAGGAAAAAATAGGCCCCCTGAGGCCGTGAATTTAGAGAATTATGCAGAGCCTATTCTTGCACATTGTTCTGGGGTCATACCTGATCGTTTTCGAGCATTTCCCATGGCCTTGACACATAAGCGACGAGCATATAATCTGAACATATCACTACAAATCTAAACAATCCTAGAAAAAATACCTTAAAGTAATCAGCCAAATCTTGCAGCTGATTCATGCACTTGGTGTGTAGGGTCTGAGTGTCGGGTAATGTGCCGCCGTGGTCGGGAGGCAGTGCCTCTCTCGGGATCGTGTCTCTGTAGAATTCCTCTAAGTCTTCGTTTTTGTTGTGCAATTTGATCTGGAATTACATAAATTTCAGTATATGTTAGGTTTCGATTTGTTACAAAATACTGAATCATAATAGTAAATTGTTATATATGTGATACCCATTAAACACATAGAAATCTAGAATCAATTCGATGTCTATCTTATTGTGTATATATTAAAAATGTAGACTGTGAAATTGTTGACAGGGATATAGTTAGTGATGGCTTAACCAAATCTAGAATTCAAAAGTATTATAATCGTCTAAAAATTGAGAAAGTAATTTAGAAGTCATCGAATGCGATAATAAGAATAAAGAACTCGATATATTATATCCAGATCGTCAAAACATTTCCTTATAAAAAACTTATTTAAGAGAATACTCAAAATTAATAAACGTTCAATATAGAACTAATACGTTTAATAAAGAATAAATTAACGAGAATTTTTCTCACGGGTTGTCGATGCGTCGCGATGCCAGGCCGCCAATAACCGGATTGGTGTCATTTGTGCAAAAAGTCTCTTAAAAACTAAGCGAGATGAAAAAAATAAATGAAAATGATTGTACCTCGATGCCGCAATCGATTTCATTCGGTTTTCCTACATTTGAAACGTTGTAGAAAACAATGTTGTTTTCTAAAATGTAACCTTTGTATTTATTATTTGCAATTATTTATCTTTGCAATTATTACTTTAATGTTTGACAATCACATTTCTCTCAACCAACATACAAAACCGTCATCAGCATCGATCGATGCAGACCGACGGAGATCAGTCACGCAGATCACGAAATACTTGGTTGATCAACTCTATATAAATAATAAAAATTAATCGCCAAAGTGTATGTACGCGCATCACTTCCGAATGACTGCACAAAATTGGATAATTCTTTTTTTTATTGTGTTCGTCATTATCAGGACAAGGTTTGTATGAAAGAAAATAACCATTTTTTGCATGACTGTCTGTCTGTTCGTCTGAGGAGTATCTTCGGAACGGCTGAACAGATGACGATGTGACTTTCACTAGAAGGTAGAAGAACTTACTGAGCTAGATTTAGAATACTTTATATTGCGATATTTTTAAGTCTCCTGCGTTTAAAAAAAATCGAAAAATTAAATAATTTATTGAATTTGAAATCAAAATCGCAACCAGAATCACAATTAAAATCGGGAGCAAAATCGAAATCGGAATTAGATCGAGACGAAACCGAGGAAGAGGGGCGGACCGGAATCATGACGGACACGGCGCAATCGTTTCCTAGAAAAGAGAGGGCGATGACATGTGTAAAGACGGTATCAAAATTTAAAGTGTGAGCTGATATTTCATGTTTTGTTTATTATGCCTACTAGGGTTCGTCCCCGGCTTCGACCATGTATTTGTATTATTCAACCGAACTATCACATAGATTCTAAAAATTCTTTTATTTATAGAAATCTATACTAGGTATCCTCAAGTAATACAGTGGAATCTCAATAATTCGAATGTCAAATAAATGCAAAAAAATGCGAGTTAACGAGTTTTCGACTTAACAAGAACTTCGAGACACATATGACTGTGTCGACAAGGAACAAACATAACGTTCACAGCTATGTTATAAGTAACACAGCTGTGAACGTTGAATTCATGAAACTTTCTAAGGAAAGTTTCATGAATGCATTCATTCATTGCACGTGTACAAGACCAAAACAATAGATTAGAAGCCGCGAACCCGCACATTCATTTTGGAATTTATTGCTATTATTTCGGGGAATTCCAAGTAAGACGTCATTATATTTTACCAACTACGACTTACGGAGTCTCTTTTTTTGAAATTCGAGTTATAGAGTATAAATATGTATTATAAATACTTCGTAGGGTAATAACATTTTGTTCGAGTTACAAAGTCTAAATGATTCGAGATACCGCGTATTTAGGGGTTCATCGGAAGGGAATGGAAATTTTTTTCGACTTAACGAGGATCGATTTATTGAGATTCCACTGTATTGGCTATATTTTATTTAAATTAAAATATATACTATATTAATTCCCGGTTTCGTTGAAATAGAAACTGTAATTGGTAGCGGAATCGGAATTAAAAGTGAGACGGAGAGCAGAATTGAGAACCGGGCCAGAATCAGAATCGAAAGTGAGACCGCAACGAACATTGAGAACGGGACTAGTGTCGCAAACGAGTGTGGGGACGGGGTCAGAGTCAAAAGTGTGACTGGGATCGGAATCGAAAACGAGACCGGAATTGGAATTGACATCGATCGATACAAAAGGAAAAAAAAATCATATCACGTTCATGCTGATGTAACTGCGGGTATTAACTATAAGGGTAAGTCTCCTACAAGAAAGTGCAGAACAACGTCCGCCGGGCCAGCTGCTATTGTATAAAAATGATGTATTGATACGCTATTTGCTGATTTTTAATATAAATCGCTTTGACCTTTGTTCGCTTGTTATTTTGGTGATTGCCTTAACGATGTCGCGTCTGTTGAGTGGGATGGTAAATAAACTAAAGGATTGCATAGACAACGGCTACAGCCGCTGTTGTATCGCAATCATCTTGGGATTTCAGTAAGTGATATCTAATGTTATTTTTCACTCGGAATTTCCTGAAAATTATCATCGTCCTTTCACACGAATTTTCTTCTACCTACGAAATGTCCAAAGTTGAAACTGTGCGATTTTTGTGCTGGTTTTTTTTTGTGTCCTATTTTCCCTATAAATTAATGCATTTTCTTTTTCTTGCACTGTAACTATAGATATTTGCTAAGACTTTGTTCCATGAGTGTCTCCATCCATTCGGTAGAAGTCATCTGGCCACAGACAATCAATGCTACTCGTGCGGAGTCGGGGCAGATCGTTACTACAAAATAAAAAATAGATAGAAATATTGAGAAAACTTAATATATTAAATTAACTATCGCCGCAAAACATATGAAACCATGAAAAGGCACAAATTCAGGCCAAGGCCTTTCGGATTATATCACATTTAACTATAAAAGTCCATTTTATGGTATATGTGGTGGAGACACAATATTCATTATTCACTTAATTCCGTACATTAAAATTCAGTACGTACCAACTAGGCCACTTCGTCGTTGAAAAGACATAATTATAAGCCAACGATTGGATCATTACGTACCATTATTTATATGCACGTGGTTCAAGGTGAGCTTGAACAAGATCTATCTGAATTAAAACCCGGTCTCTCAACTAATCCGATTTATTGAGCGGGATTTTCTATAGAATTAATAAAACCTTAATATGGTGCGCATAGACAAATGGAAAATCTTAATATTAACTTAATTGATAAATTCTACACTTTCTAGAATAAATACAGACATTTGTATTTAAAAGAAAAAAAAATAATCATCAATCGCATAGTAAAATTATATAATCTCATATAAACCTCCTAAGATATATACGCGCCCACAGATGGTCAAAAATTTGACAGTCAAAAAACGGTGATGGTACAGTTATGTATGGACAAACACTAAATAGGAATTTTTTGAAGATACTTTTTTGAAATTTATTAAACATCATTCGATAGTTAAGAATGGAAAAATTACAAGTTTATTGATGTAGGGGTTAATCTATTAAAAGGATAATTAATGTGTCTAATTTTCACGCATTCACCTGAATTTAAAAAAAAAGAGAGAAACCTGCGTAGATACTGATGAAGACTATACAGTCTTCATTTCTAACATCTCTGAAATCAGAGATATTAGAAGAGTTATTTTTGTTTAGCCTTCTAACGGTTTAATTTAAAATTCTAAGTTTGTTTCAAGGCACCATGCAAATTAGAAATGTCGTTGGAGTGGTTGTACACAGAACCCAAGTGGTTTTGCTATTTTTGCCGATTTTAGTGTGCGGTGCGCGCGTTTTGGATGCGCTCCGAGCGGCGGTTGGCTTGTAACTGTTGCGATTTTATAGAACCGTTCGCCTTTAGAGGAAATCGAACCGATTATTTGCCTCTCAATAGTACATGTTGTCTCTAAATCGGATGCGTAAACTGCTGGAGTACAGTATAACGCACGAAACCCTGCCGCTGTGAAGTTAACAGTAGGGGAGCCCATGATGCTAGATGTGGATTTACTCGAGCCTCGGGGAAACCCGGCTAGAATTGGTAGATTAGACGATAGTAAGAATAAATGGTCTTTAAACTGAACGATTTGCGTGGTGAGAGTGGCCATGCGGACGTGGTGAAAAAAAAAATTACACTAGTGTGTCAGATTTTCAGAGGGGGTGTCCAGTGAACCCTACAGATGCTCCATTTTTTTAATGTGACGATTTGGATACAAGCTCGTAGCGAATTTTTGAAAATAATCTAAAAAATCACCATTTTGAAATACTGACTGAGTGCGTCAGATTAGCATACTGAAGGTTCATCATGATGTCCCAGCACACTGACCAAAAATCTGACGTTTATTTTAAGAGGTATTGTTAATCTAATAATTTTATTTTTTCACAAACCGGAGCGTCGTATACATGATAACATAAAAACGTGGTTTATGAACAGCTGTAATGGTGTCATGGCGTCTGAAAGTAATGTGGAGAAGGTGCGAGAGAGTGTGAGATAGTGGAAAAATAAAAAGGAGAGTGAAGCGCGAAGTGGAGAATATATGCTTTACCCTAGTTGTATGCTATGGTCTTAATTAATGATTTTGATTACTTTCGGCTTGCAGAAATCGTAGATTATAATTTGTTGGTTATTTTGGTATTATTACCTATAAAAAAAAACCGCGCTCGAGTAAATCCAGACATCTTTTTTTAGAACCTTGTTACCTTCCCAAACCTTAGGATAAGCTCAGATTGTCAGATTAACAAAATTAACACTTATCAGCTAGTAATTAACTACCCTTAACTTAATTTCACGTGTTCGAATATTTCAGATGACCGAATTTTTTTTTACTAATCTGACGGGTTACCTGATCGTACCTCCCTATATTAAGTGCTCATACTGGCTGGAGTTACTTATCAATATGTAAAGTGTTCTCCTTTATATTAATCTGACGCGCTCGAGTAAATCCCAAAATCCCCTCTTGAGCTTCCTTACTATAGTCACGAGAACGTCGAAATGGCGTAAAATTGGCACGCAGGGGAGAAGAAGGAAGGATCGGAGAGTGTTAAACCTGCGCTTTACATCATTCGCAGGCAATTCACAACGCCAAAGTTTCGTGCGTTGTACTGTACACAGCATATGAGCTGAGTAGGTAGTTGTCTAGATAGTTGTACTATCGCATGAATTTGACTAGAGGCACGTTTAGACGCCGATTTCGCATGGTGACGTGTAAAATGAATAAGCAAGTTTTTCATACGCCTATGCATAAAAGAAGACAAGAGTCAGACGATCGCTCACCAAATCGTATAGGTTTCTGTCCATGAAGGGCCTGATGAGAGCGAGGATTTTGTCTATGAGAGGCTCCGTGTTCAGGACATGGATCGACTTCATCCTCACCGGTAGACCTTTCTGAACGTAATCGAAGAATTTCTTCAGCGACCTATGACATGACAGGGTATAATTAATGTTATATTATTTATAAGATCTATGGTCTCTTTTCAAATTTTTTTTAGTTTATAAATATTATTATATATTTCTTTCTAAGTGTTGAGTCACTTTAGCAATTACAAGCATAACAGTTTTTATTATCTCCAATAATATTTATTTTTTATTAGCAGATGATTAATAAAGAGTAAATATATTTTTTTTAATTCGATCCACAAATAATTACAACGAAAAGTAACTTATAGTAACTTATTAGTTATGATATCATAAAAATGTTAGTTTTATAAGCTATTTTTAATTTTTGCTACAATCAAAGTTCGATTATTGAGATAAAAAAGTAAATACAAAAACAAACAATAGGTGTATATTTTACTCTGATACGAAAACGCATATACACCATTAAAAGACTCTGCGCATTAAGTTATTAAACACACACAGTGGTCGCTAAACGAAGTATTGATTAACAAATTCTAAATACCTGTATATATATATATTGTTACTGACTGGCAAGTGTCAACTCTGCAATTTTATTTTATATATGAGATCAGCCCATAAAGATATTTACATTGCAAATTAATGTCGAATGACATACGTAGTAAATTTCGTCCCCATACAATAACAATACGATAACAAATTTGGGATCAACATTGATCCTAATAAGATATTAAAAATTCTAAGCTAAATTGAAGCGTTGATTTGTCGTAGCTTGTGAGAATTTTGAGAAATTAAATTGTATAAAATATCATAAAAGAAATATTATAATAACATGGGTATAGTCTGATAATCAATAGTGGTATAACCACCAAATAATCATTTAAAAAGTGTATAAGAATATAATATAATAAGCTCATAATAATGTTCATAAAGTAAGTAATGAAATGTCAGAATACCTACCATATTTAAAAAAAATAGAGAATAGTATTTTGCTTATCTCGAAATAAGTCGGTCGTTGTTTAGGTATATTATTTGTGCATTTTGATTGGTTAGAATGTCCCAGACCATAGCAAATGTATTTCGTTTACTTGTAACGTGTTTACCTATTAGTTTTTATAATCATAGTTTCAGTTTATACTTGAAGAATGTTCTAGACCATTAGCAAACGGGTGTACATGGCGGAAAACGAATGGGGACGAATTAATTTTCTTTTGACAGTCCGTATATTCGTACGGGCGATTGAATAAAGTGGTTCCACAGTGCACTGTTCTGAGTTTCAGTGTTGTTCTATCAACCTTTTATATTTTCCGAGTGTTTTTTATTTTCAACAGCGTTCTAGTAGTGTTTAGTAATAAATCTCGGGCAATTCAAAAACATCTCGTGTTTTTGATCAAACATTAAAAGTACAATATCTCTATATAGCCTATATGGCGATTTTAGTGGGTAAGTAGCTGACTATATACCGTGACTTTCATCACACGGGTCACGAACGTCATAATACAATAGTGCTTAATATTTAAATTAAATCGTTTCTGTGCTAACCACACGTTCACTTAAAGTATAAACAAAACGCATAGATCCATCGTATTATGCATAATTGTTTCATAGTCCGATCGGCGGTGTCGAGCTGCGCCTTAGCCTCGCGCATTCAGTCGATAATTATGAATTTATTGCATACATATTTAATAATGAAATGAGAAGTGACAAGTTCAAGACAAAATATTCAAAACATCTATATGTTGATTTGTCTAAACAACACACAGGATATAGACCGTTAAGACATTATAGGAAATAAAAGTTTGAAGCAGCCGCGGCATCAAAGAAAATATACGAAAATGAAGGAGAAGGTACAGTCGATGAACAAAAAGTGTAATCGTTTTAAATGCGAGATCTGACGTTGATAGATAATTCGCTCTCTGGTCCCCCACCAGTATGGGATATTGGGGCTACAAAGGAGGCAGTGGAAAACCAACCTAGTACCAGCGCTCGCCGATTATCAGACTCCCTTGGACCTTCTAAAGGCACCATGTATCGCCACTTTGAATCGTTGTGTAAGACCTATGAAAGTTTTTGAATAGGGCCCCACGAATTAAACGAGATTCAAGCGAAACGTGAAGTACGAGTCTGCAAATAGATCCTTGCCCTGGTGAAAGATGATCGCTTTAATAAAAGCATTGTTATCTACTTGCGATGAAAAATGGATTTACCTAAACAATTCAAAGTGGAAAATCAGATGGATTCGAGCCGCGATTCTTGTTATGTGTTTGGTGGAATTGTAAAGGTTTAATGTACTTTGAAATAATAATTCTAGATTGTCGAACTATCACTGCTGAGATATTTAGTGACAGTTGAAATGAACGTACGAGGGCTTGTCACAGAAATATCCAGGTTTAATAAACCGAAAACGGGTGCATTTACAACATGACAATGCTAAGAACTACATTCTCCGTAAGTTACGCGGGATAAGATCGAAGAACGCGGTGGCGTTGAACTCCTACCACATCCAGCATTAGTCCTGACCTTTTACCGTTTATTTAGATTTACGGCGAAATTCTTTCTTGGAAAAAAAGTTCAAAGGAGATATTGAAAATGTAATACGGCAATTCTTTGCATTAGCCCAAGAAATGGTTTTATTAAGGTTCCAGAGAGCTTGCTGGACGTTGGATTAAGATCATAGAATACGATGGGCCATATTTAAACCATGAATATTGAATTTTTCTTTTGGCATGATTATTTTATAAATCAAAGTGAACATTAAAAACTGACATTATTTATGAGACACCTCAATATGTTATTATTACAGCGCTCCTCCTTCATAATAAATACGTGATATATTATACTTACAAGGCACCGTTAGTACACTAGACTAAAAATAGGTTAAAAAAAATCTGCGCCCTTATCACTTACCCTAAATTAAGCCTTAAAATGTGACCGAAACGTACGCCGCGCATGTCGAAAAGGAAGATGTATCCCGGCGACGGGCCGTGCTTGTACAGGCACGCATCTGTAAATGAAAACAAAGAAGAACGTAATAATACACAGTCCACAGATTAATATGCTATAGTATCTTTTACAACTATGCGACGACTCGAAAAAATAGTCAGTCACAGGTTACCTGACCTACAGAGCGTATTACGGTCACGGTCACGCGCCAACGTACCCACAAACGTACGACAGAAGAAAAACTGAGACAAACACGGACGCACAAGTGACACCTCTGGCGTTGCGGGTGTGCATGGGCGACGGTGAACTTATACTTTCCGATGGCTGGCATGCTCGTTTGTCCCTTATAAATCATATAAAAATAAAATTGGATCCGCGAAATTAGTCTAGTAGTGATATATTTTAATACGACTTTTGCAATCGAACAAAGCCCGTCCATATAAATATTTTAATTTAGACTACTATATTACAGAATGCAATCGGACAATGACCACTTTCACGTTTTAAAATTATAATTTTATTATTAAACAATTTTTTATTTATTATACAACCGATAACGTTAGATTCCGACATGGCTCAATTATGATAATTTTCCATACATTCAAACCTTGTAAATTATTACGTTCGTGATTATTTTTCAGAGTTTTTTTATCAGAATTTCGCCATACTTTTGCGATTTTTTTAAAGTTAAAAAAAGAATGCATAATATAACTTAATGATTGTTCTTGGTACGGTGCTTTGAAGAGCTTTCATTAAACATCTTATACAGTAATATTGTTCTTTTATTTACATTTCATTTCACTCGATAGGTCTAAACTTATTCCTTCTGTTAAAAAAATTGAACTGCGACGCATACGTTCATGTTAGGTTTCCTTTTTAAAGTAAATATGTAAAATATCAAACATCTATATAAAACAGAAAGAGAAAAATCCCTATGCGACAGACAGACACGGCTAGGTGACCGCGTAAGTTTTCCGTTTTTGCCATTGGTTTACGGAACACCGAAACCCCTAATAAGAATACGCGCACAAGGTTACCTACGTCCGCCGTTCGTACTAAGACAAGATCTACCGAACCGATCTTCATGCGTTTTAACGCGCTACGGCCGTGAGCCACTTATCGTCATAAAATGTAATTACATATGCATCGATATATTGATAAGCAACATTTCTACGTATAATCCTTGTAGCGTATAAGGTAATGACACAGTCTAGAAGTTCAATAACATCTCTTTAGCGTAATAACAGAATTGATACTTTGTAATGAGCGTATAAAAATTCATACAAACAAAACTACACTATATATATAATGAGAGAGAGAGAGAATATAAATTACGCTACCCTACGGTGTTGTGTTTACTTTGACGTTTGCGAGTGTTGTTACGAGAACGATTTACGTGTAAGCTACAATTGAAATCAACGGAATATTACAATTAATGGAATATTTATTATTTGTCTTCAGTGAATTAGTATAAATAGAATGAGCCAATTTTTTTCATTTTAAACAATTATATGTAGGCAATGTATCAAGACTCTCGCGAACGAGTTATTTATGTAA
Source organism: Eumeta japonica (assembly GCA_005406025.1). NCBI lineage: Eukaryota > Metazoa > Arthropoda > Insecta > Lepidoptera > Psychidae > Eumeta > Eumeta japonica. The sequence continues at coordinate 220,565 of BGZK01000645.1, read as the reverse complement.
TAATGAAAATGATTGTCCGTCCGGTCATCAGCAAAAAGACTGTATCGGTATGGGACTTTAACCATTCGACGCGGGATCGTTAGTAAATGCTAAATTATTTTAGTTATTTAAAGTTATTTATTTTTTGAATTCCATACATTTTCTATTTACTTTCATACTCTATAACGCCCAGCATAGCGGGTGCGTGAAGGCTAGTATCTGACAAAATATGTAATTCTTAAGATGGCTAATTTCATGCTGTGAAAAATACGTTTGCACGATACGCACACATCAGTGACAAATAAATTTGTGAAACTCTGCCCAACAGTTTGGCGGTATGGTCCAAGTCACCAAAATATATAGCTACTACTTTGAAGTTTGAGCGAGTTATATCAAAGGCGAGTACCCAGAACTATATTGTGTTCGATACTGCTGTGAGTTGTACGGATCCTATTCTAAATAGAAAAAAAACATCCACTTAAATAAGTTTTTTTAAGTTTTAGAAACCGAAAGATAAAAATAAAATATCATGCGCATTTAGCACAGCGGCAGGGACACATTAAAACGCTATAATAGCTTACGTCAGCGCGAAGTGTAAATTACGTGAATAATTACTTCTTCAGGTATTATTAACTTTTGACCGCCGCTTTGGTCGCGTGGACGTGGAAAAATTCGACGATATCTTTTTGTATCGATTCTAAAAAAATTGACTGATTGTGTCACACAAATAAATTATAAATGATTATAATGAGACGCGCGATTTACTATTTATTACAATATGCGTCACAACTTCCGTCATTCAAACTGAAGTTGTAAATAAATAATAATAAAAGATAATACATTGTTTAGTTTATAAATCGAGAATATATAAAGAAATAATAATATATTATTATAATATCGTCATTCACGTCCATAGAAAGTGTATATGGAGTAAGGAGTATAGTCCATTTCAATTCTATTCACTTTTCTTTCTCTTTGGTATATATCCCCTGAAAATTAAAAAAAATAATTCGACTGAACAAAATCCAATTTAAACTCGAAAAGGAAACAAATAATACGAATATTTTTTTTTTAATTTGACTATAATTAGAAAAAATAATAGACGTGAATTTAAAATATACAGAAAACCCACTTGCACAGATACTACAATACCCATTTCTTCTTGTACTTCATGACAACACAAATTGGCGGCTTATAAATCTATGATACATCGGTCACCATACCCTTTAACAATCACAATTTCTCATTGGAATTAATTACTATTCATCATTTATAATAATATAAAGCAATGGCAAACGGGTATAGTAAAAAATGTATTAATGGACTCATTAATAAAAAGCAAAAAAAGTATTATAAGGAACAGTATCTACCCAACAGAATCAAAAGGGCAAAAGAAATATGTAGCTAGTTTGACATATTATGGTACAATTCCGGAGGACATTTCAAAATTATTAAAAAAAACATAATATTTGTACGGCCTTTAAAACAAATAACAATTTAAAAACTTTATGTAACAACAAAGATATTTTGCACAGTAATAAAAAATCCGAAATATACAAATTAATTTGTGATGAATGTAAATTGATATATATATAGGCCAAACTGGATTCTTTTGAACATGTTTTGGCCTTTAAAAATAATAAATCACACAGATCTCATTTTGCTATACATTTAATAGAAACCGGCCATAAGCTCAATAACGATTATAGGTTCGATTTTTTTGCATGTGTGAGATGTTACGTTTAAATGTTTTGGAATCTTTGAAATTCTAATAAAATAATAATATGCTCAGTGACCCAATTAATATTTTTATAAATCGCCATTGTTAGACGCTTGCCTGTAACTATTTGGATAATGCTTGGTGGTGGTTGGTCTGTGACAATTGACAGACATGTCTATTAGTGATGGTCTGTGACTGCTAGTGGTGATGCTTTCGTCACCTTTTGACGTATTGCATGATTGCTTGTCACAATAGGAGGTTGGGTTCGCATTTTTCGGTTGTTTTTAATACTCCTTACGTCCTGGTGGATGTAACTGTCTGCATTTTCCTGAGGATGTGCCTAATTGGCATGAAATATACGTAGGATTAACAATATCACGATCAGCGGACGAAGATAAGAAAACAATCAATATTTTCTTAGATATTCGACATCTGCCAATCCTCTCGAATGAATATTCAATTCACTGAATAGGGATTCGCAGTGGAAGAACAGATACGAGGGTCAGCGGTGGGTTGCATACTGCATGTTACAGGCCAGCGTTAGAGCCCATAGTCTTAGGATGTGAAAGTTCTCCGAATGAACCATACGCTTTCGTATCGTTTTCATGCGAACAATGCTTACGATTACGTCTGAATGTGTTTCTAACGTTAAAATATCGATATTACTACAGAACGAAACCAATGATAGTGCATTCGTTAAGCGATTAAAATAAATTTACATAACTCGAACTCGTTCTTGAGGTTTGCGAATTTCATATAGCGAAAACAGACTGAACTCCACACGGTTTTACACACAGTATACTTATTGCCGTCAGAATTTTAAGAGGTATTGAAACATATTTTGTACAACCCCCTTACGTGAGCATAGCTTGACAAAACAATCTAAGGATAAATAGTATCTCACGCGCAGAGCCATTTAAAAAAAAATAAAACAAACATGTTGAGTATAAGGTCTTGATGTTTTGTATAATACACTCATATTGAAAGTTCCGATGAATTTACCGATTCAGAAATACAAGAAGAAGAATGGGCAAGAAACTCTTTGACGTAGTTTAAAAAAATTATATCATTACTGCTACGGAACCACAATGACTGCCACTGCTTTTTAGAATTCCATATTTAATAAGAAACCTTTTTGGTTTCGCCATGTCTATCCGTCTGTCTGTCTGTTTGTCTGTCTACGGCTTGACTCAGAGACTCTTAGAACTAGAAAGTACTAAGTCTCTGATCTCTTGTCTCTGTTCTCTTTCCGAGTAGATAATTTGACATGGATATACATATTAATAAATATTTATAATTAATAACGACAATGTCGTAGAATAAAATCTTGAAAAAAAATTTTTTTAAGGTTCGTAAAATGGGGATGAAGGTTTTTCCCCGCTTACCCTCCGGCGTGGTGTATCGTTAAATAGCTCATCCAAAAACGTTGCGATCCAATTTTCAATTGCCAATTGCAATTGGCCAATTTTCGATTTCGGGATTCATTAGTGAAATATTAAGTTCGAAATGACAAATTTTTCTTAGAGTTGTGTCCAGCCCCCTCCTCCCAAGTATGATAAATGGTTAGTCTTGGGTACGTAAAAAAATTCACGACAACAGCATACACAACGAAGTTAAAAGGAGAACTATCTCAGCTAAATAGGCTTTACAAGTTAACAAGTAATAGTTGACCAGTTCATATAATATACTTGGAAGAGTAAAAAGGAAAATTTCGTACAAATTAAATAAAAATTACTTACAAGTTATTGTTGGTTGTGTAAAACAGGTACATAGAATATTTTAATTTAGGAATCATGTGAAATTATATAAATATAAAACCATAATATTTCTAACACTCGTCCTATGTGGTCCCATTTTTAGACGTTATTAGGCGTTAAACCGTGAATTTAACTAATAGATTCATATTATTAAACAAAAAAAGACCATTCGGCAGCCGGAATGGAAGTAGATTTCATTTTATTTTCATATGTAATTCATATGAAATATGTAATTCCCGGATTTTCAAAAATTTAAAATGCTGTGATTTCTAAACTAGTTGACCCATTTGGATCAAATAGGAACTCGACCTTTATAATCGTCCATAGAACATGTATGTTGAGTTTAATTAAGATCACTAAAGAATTGTAGACGCTATTGTGCCGACAAGCCCCGCGTTATGTCGCGTATGTATACATACATATATATATATAAATTTTTGAACGACATCTATTTTCTAAGTCAGCACTTTGTGACAGCAATTACGGAACTCTGTACGGTGTGTGACCTAACAAGCACTGAACCGGTTTTTTTTTTGTCCCTTCAGGTAAATAATTGCTAATGCAATTTTATACCAGGAAGCGTAAGATTCTTATATTAATCAAGTTTTATTTACTATAATACCAGTATAACCTTCGTTACATAGCATTAAGTGGGTGTTCAATTTAAAAGAGGTCTTTAAAAATCGTACTCGCTTAAAGTAAAATGGTATATTAACATAAATAAAATTAAAAAAATATATATGTTTTTATTTCATTAGCCGCCGAAATAGTTTAAAATACTGTAGGTAGGTCTAAATTCAACATAAATAAGTAAGATTCATTTTACCGGAAAAATATAGAGAGGAAAACGTAATAAATATCCAATTAAATGGCCGTAGGATATATTATATATACACATTCCATACTTTCTTATTTTTCAAATTTTTACCGTTAAAGTGATATATAATAAAATAAAACAGAGATTTAATTATTTAAATACACATTTTTTAATGTTAATTTATTTGAGTTTCTTTTTAATATGGTACTCATTGTCGATATGCTGTAGCCTGTTCTTATATGACTTGTGGTGGCTGCTACTTTAGTCAACTCTAATTATAGTGTAGGGCATGCATTCGAACATTGAGTAGAAACAACGTCAGAAGATGGCTGTATAAGTTTACATGCTTGTCTGACCCATAGCAGCTGAATTTAAAAAAAAAATGCCAGCATAATCAATAGTCGCAAGGCTTTGGATTGTCTATGGCCACAGAAAAAAATATAACGTATTCTATGGCACTGGCATGGCACATTTTTCCGGCCGATTGTTTAACATGAGATCTGATGAAAAGTCGCGTTTTCGAAAATAGGAATAAAAACAATAATTTACAGATTTTTTTAATTTTCTTAGCGGAAAGTTAAAAACAGGAAACTAAAAAACCTAATTAAGAAATTAATAGAATGAAAACGAAGGAATTTTAATATATTACAAACTTGCAATGTAGCAATTTAGGTATATTCATTTCGTTGTTACTGTGTGTTCAAATGTGTGTCTATATATATCGTTTTCATCCTATCGACTTCTTAATAATAGGTATTTACAGTTCTCTTGTCTGTTTTTAACTTTCCGCAAAAGAAATCGCAAAAAATTCTAGGCGTTATTGTTTCCAATTTGGTTTCCGATAATTGAATTTTCATGAGGTCCCATATTCAATTTTTCGCCTTCGATAACTTACTCGGTGGAATTGGAATGGTCGTCGTTTATGTTCAGTCAACGGTCTATCCGATAGCCAATTTTATTTATAGCGCATTAAAAATTAAAAAAAAAGCCTGTGACGTAAATAATCGCTCTTTGTTTAACGTACATAGCGCGTTTTACATGTAGATTTGTCGTTTAAATATATTTTACACGCACCTACAGATTACGCCTCAATGTGTTACTTCTCGGAGAAAAATAAAAGCTAGGTAATTGCCCCACTTAAAAATGAATATATCGTATGGATGCGGTGTAAAAGAAGCATCTGTCAGCACAGAATAAAATGCGCAAATGGCACGCTCTATATTTTCGATATAAATACAGTGCAACAACATATAAAAAATTGGAATATATATTTCATTTCTTTGCGTTCTGTAAAAAAAAAAAACTATAAAATCCATTCACAACTTCGGCTTTAGAAGTAAGTATACAAACCACACGTAATATTAATAACCTTATTTAATACTGTCGCAATCAGTATAAAGTATTTCTTCATATGTATGTACCGTTGAATTATAAGAGCTGGATCTCCTTGAGAGCTCGCCGCACAATGCTTATGCAACAGCCGCGCTAGGGAACACTCAGCGGTATGTCCGCCGACCTCAGACCCATAGATGAATATGAATATATAGAGATAGATGCGCAACTCAGGAGCGCCCTCTACAATAAAACGATTACAGCGCCATCTGTGATTTTAAATCATGAACTACTTTTGTTATATACATACCATACGTATATATATGTAAATATAATTCATATAGGGCGGGGGCGAATTTAAAAAATAAAGATGGCGCTAGCGTAGCTTGTATCTAAAGTATTTCTTTTAATGTTTTAAATTTATTTTGATTATGAGATATTATTAATACTGATACATGGAAATACGTCTCATATCCAAAATTAAATGGGTTTTGGATATGAGACGTATTTCCATGTAGTCAGTGTGGTTGACAACAATATTGTCTCATAATCAAAATAAATTTAACAACATTAAAAGAAATACTTTAGAAACAAACAAACGCTAGCCCATAAACAAAATTAAATTAGCTAATAGGTAGTCCAATACATCAAAAAAAGTATGTTTATAGTTACCACTATAAACATACTTACTGGTAAATATACCAGTTCCGAGCAATCTAAAATACTTTTTTTTTGATGTACAATAGAGAAGAAGTAGGAATAAAAACAAATTCATTAAATCACTTTCATTTATTTACCTGTAGTTGTGAAAATTGTTTGTTGGCTTATAAATTAACAAAACCATATCATAGACATAATTTTCATCTGTTTAATATGCAAACGGAAAATTTACAAGTCAAGACCTATAAAAATATAACTACATGTTATCAGAAAAATTAAATTATTAAAATCATAATTGTTACTAAAAATACAATTAACTCCATATAAAGTTGTGCAGTTAATTAAACTATGCTCTGGCATAAACAAAATATGCTGTTGTTGGATTATCCTAGGACATAACAGAAGCAATTTACCTTTGAATCTTTTTACTTAACAAAGTTCTCACAGATTCAAAAGTGTCAAATATAAAATAGGAAGGCTTACTGATAACAATTTGTCTTTTTGAACATAGATATTACAATCTTATGGCTTTATCTTGTCCTAAGATATATTTGCAAATTTGTTACAGAATTCAAATTTGTAATACTTGTTTGGTCTTGCTGAAAGCTCAACTGCAATGTTTTAGTCGTTGTACTATTTTAATAAAATGAATATAAATTTTGCAAAAGTCTAAAACTTTTTCTATGACCTAAAACTAGTATTTCGAATGTTAATATTTTATTTTATTCAGTTTATTAATCTAATTTCTTTACATAGATCTATATCTGTATAGATTAGATTAATCAGCCAAAAATAAGTACAACAAAGTTATAAATGGATTCATTGACTCTATTTAAATACATGAGCAGTTTGCACTCTTATGGTTTAAAATATTTCAAAATGAAATAGCAGCTTGATGTCGGTAAATAATCAAGAAAGTACCTATCTTATAAACCCATGTATAATATTACTTTTCTGTTTCATTTTTATTTACAATTTTCAGCTTGTTTTACATTATTAAATAGTAAGTTTTAATTTACATGTCGCATTAAATATAAAAAACTAATAGTTATTAAATAATTAGCTTTAAATAGAATCAATTGACATGCAAATTACTTAATAGCCAAAAGATTTTTATTTATTAACAATAAAACAAGTTTATTTATAGAACGTTATTTCTGGAAAAGGTGTAAAAGTAGAAAAAAATAATGTGAATAAGTTACTTGGATTCCCTCATTTACGAATATATATACCTACCATCTTGATATGATCAAACAAAATTCATGTTTTTATTTACAAAATAAATTTACAAGTAAATTTACATAAAAATAACAAGTTTAAAAATATTATTAGGTAGCCTATTTTGAAACAGAAAATATTACATGGTTAAATATTGTTTACACATCAATATGATTTTAGGCTACACAAGTAAGTACTTAACAAATACCTTAAAACAAATAATAATAATAATAGAATCTAAATTTATACATGTCATGTGAATTCTACGAATGATAAATTCAGGATCGTGATGCTTTTTATTCTCCATATGAAAAGCTAACGATTTGGCTAGATATCGAAAAGCAGTAGATGTGAATTGCTTAATGAAAATTAGTTTTGAAATTACTAATGAAAGTTAATATTACAGGAAAGGATACAAGTTTCCTTTGGAGCTAAAATTTTGACACAATCTATGCATAAGTCTTCGCAGTTTCTTTGCAATATTTAAAAAAATACAAATCCTGGTAGATATAGAAATGGTGTTTAAAATTTAGAAATCTTTTTAAAATAATGAACTGTACAAATAAATTGTTGCTTATTTTTTGTCCTAATAGAAATAATGCCCTAAATACCACAAAACAAAAAGGTGAAATTAACAAGATTAAGTTATATTGAATAAAAAAAAATACCTAGATTAACATGAGTAGAGTCATCAAAAAGATAAAGAAATGCTCGGCTGTTTTTGTTTGCAACTTATAATAGCTAATGTATTTGGAAGACAGATTAAAAATGTAATTATCATTTAAGTCTACTGGATTAGTCATAGTTGAAATGATGAATAATGACCATTGGCAATTAGTAAGTTATTAAAAGGAATAGAAGCTTCTGTGCCTAAAATTCAAGCACAGAAAAATTATCAAATAACTACATTTTTGGCAAAGAATTAAATAAAATTTTACAGATAATAATTGCTACTCGTTTTTATAATAATATATGAAATATATTAAAATATTTAATATATATAATAAAACTATATAATAAAACATATGAAAATTATTTCTCAAATACATGAAATTTGTGCCAAAATTGACTACTTGGCATTAAATGAAAAAAAATTGCACCACCAAAATAGTAATAAAACATGCTACATAAGTTTTTAATAAAATAGAAGTGTTTAGTTAGTTTAATGGGATGGAGTGAAATTAGTTTCCTTTGTAGAAAATACTTTGGAATTCAATGAATATTCCATTTTTTTTTTCTCTAGTTCTAATCGATTCTTTAATCAAGGAAAGACTGATACATTATAATGAATTATTTTATAATATAAATGTAGTTTTAAAATAAGAAATAGTAAAACATATTTTTAAGCATTGTCTTCAAATCTGGTATTCTAAAATTGTAAAACAATAATTTTTCTATTCTGGAATCTATAAAATACTTAAATAAAAAAGATCAAAGCATATACCTTCAATTAATAACCATATAATAGTATATAGATAATATGTTGAATTTGAAAAATTATGTATTTCAAGCAAGATTAACTATAAGAATTTTTAGAGATATTACAAGAGGAGCCACAAATTTTATAATATTATGCATATAATTCAAATTCCAAATAACTTTGGTCTCAATATCATATACCATTAAATAACATTTGAAGTATTTCATAATATTTAGTGAATTTACACTTTACCACTTGTTTAAAAAGCAGGGTTCCCTCAAGAAAAACGAACAAGAAACTTAAGGATAGCTCAAAGAACTAAGTAAAAGAAACTTAAGCATTAACTAACTCTATAGGAGTTCTACAGCATATCACTTAAAAAGTTAAAAATTTTGTCTGCAATCTTTCATGTATTTTTCTTTGATTAAGTAATTGTAAATCCCATTACAGAAATTATTAACCATACAAACATCTAAAATGTAAACAGATAATAGTTCGTTATGCCAAATGCAAAACATTACCATAATAAGCTGGAAACATTTTAACGGATTACAATAAAAGTGTTCACAGCTTACTTGTGTATTTAAAATTTTATCTAATAAGAGAAAATAAATGTTTAATTACTATATTGTGCCTAAGAACATAACAATGAATTATTGTCAAAACATTTGTTATAATTTACTATTTATTACATGTGTTAAAATTGAATATTTATGTCATTTCAAAAGCATTAAAACTCAAAGTCATAATGAACCCTATGCCTTATACCTCAACCTAAATAATAAATTAGTATTATTAATAAATTTTGATAAGGTCTATTATTTTAATACAACAATGTGTCTTCTTTTATCTAAACATTTTTAAGTGTACTGGTTAAAGTTACTTCTCTGAATTAAATATTTGATAAATATATAAAACAAAGTAATGATATATTATAAATATACAAATAATTCAGTATAAACTAAGAATGTGAAGAACAGCTAGCTTGTGGCTCTCTCTGGATAATATGCTGCACTGGTAACTTAGGCACGCCTTCCAAATAAAACTTGTATTGTAAAGAAGTATTGCATAAATAAAATAACAACAAAAAGTATATTACCAAAATTATTATCAATTTATCCATTTGTCTCACAGTATCTTATTTGAAGACACATTCATTAAAGGTATCCTCGCTTGAGATGTAACATCTGTAATAGATTTATGAAACATAAATAAACCTGTAATAATGATTATTCATTTAAAAATCTAGTTATTTAACCTTAAATTGTTTCCAAAACAACTCACCTCTCAAGAAGAAAAGTGTGGGTACAGCATCTTTTCCTATTCGGTTGTGATTGATAAACCACATTCGCTCAAAATGTTTACCGCATTCTCTAAGATTCTTGAAAATGTATTTTTTTTCAAATCCGATATATCTCTTTCAATATTGTGAACCCATGTTTTAAACAACTCTTCATGTTAACTTGGGTTCGGAAATAGATGTACTAGAATGCCCTGTCGTAAAAATTAACATGTAATTATTTAACAATTTCTTCCCTTTAAAAAAAACAAGAAGGCACACTTGAATAGCCACTACACTAGTCAGGCACAAGTATTTTCTATAATTATATGGATTAATGTAATGGAGTAAGTAACAAAAGCATCTTATTACAAAAAAAAATGCAGTATATCAATTATTTTTCGCAGAATATGCTAATATATGTAATTGACGAAGAACCTTAAGCAGTTAGCTTAGCATTCCAAAAGACCTAAAACAAGATAAAATCTAATATTTCTACAACAACCTAGTATTTAGAATATTTCTAAAATAAAGTTACAAAATGTGTACCTACTTAATTTGAATAGTATGGATCACTGACTTACCTCTCTTAGAATTACATCCGAGATCACAGCACATGTGGCAAGACATTTGATCTTTTTGATTACAAAAAGCAACGATTATTAATCTTGAAATATTTTTTCAAATTAACACCTATTTCACTCGGACGATATTTTACGTAGCAATAAAAGTAGGTAGGTAGGTACAATTACCGAGCAGGCTAGATGGTAAATTATTGCCAACATTAAGAAAAAATATTTTTATTTCTTTTTATAAAATAGGCACCTAAAATATGTTTGAAATTTTTTTGTAGTAATTGTTTCAGTCAAATAGACAATAAAAGTTAATAGTTAGAACAAAAGTAAACGGTAATATGTAAATAACTATTGTTCTAAGATAAAACAATATTTTAACTAAATATCGTAATATAGCAACATTGTCAAAATGTTATTACTAGTTGACAATTATTATGCCAGAGGGCAGTATTTATAAATGGTCAAAGCCTATTTTATGAGCTAAAATCACGGAGGTCGCTTTTTCATTTTATTTAGAGTTGCTAGGCCCTGCTCAGACCTTAACGGTGGTAGCGGACTGTTTATTATAACAGACGATTAACGCAAACGCGTTGCAAATCATCAACCGGCTAATTGCTTTATATATAGCCTGCAAATATAAACATTTTTCCTGTGTCATGCGATGAACAATAGGGCCAGGGGTGCGATGTGGGCATCTAGAAGCGTGTGTCTTTTCTGCTAGCCCACGGAATTCGTCGACTTATGTCACACCGTCTGTGAGCTAAATATCTATGGAGTGACACGTAAGTCTGTTATAATTAATTACTGCGCAGCACCTAAAACTGAGAATTGTTAGAGACTAGTTTTGTTCTCTTGTCTCTGGTGGAAGAGACTTCAAAAGAGAATCAATGCAAGTGGAGATGCGATCCATGCGTACTAGCATGTGCGGAGTGCATCCGAAAGATAAATATAGGAACAGTAATGTGAATAAATGCCGTGGTTTGAAAGATTTACAGAGGGTTGTATTATAAAATAAAAACGCTAATTGTAAAATTGACGGCCAAATTTTACGGTTAATATTTACAAATTGTATGTTTTCATTTGGTTCTAAACTCCGATAGGGATTAACGTAAAAAATGCATGCAGAGGTGGTTTTGTGATTCGGGAAGAATGAATGAAAGTGCACCGACGAGAGAAATCTAGAGAGCGAACGCGTCTGATAAAGGGTCACCCAGGGGCGTCCTAGGAAATATTATGATTACTAAATTGGTGGCATATTTTAGAACAGCTAAATTTTAACCACTCAAATCCGATGAGCTTTCATGAAACGATTGATAGATTACAGATGCACAGTAAAATAAATGATGAATGAGTTTCGACATAATGTGACATAATAATTCAGGATTTTCGCTGAAACTTTTGTTCGTGATTTACAATACTTCTGAACAAAACGTGATGTTGATAATTCCAATATGAAAACGAAACCAATGGCTTTTTTTTTAAATAAAACACGCTTAAAGCTTAATTGACCGAGACTTGTGACACAATCCACAGAATAGTGTGACGTTTTCGATTTTTATAGAATCTATCTGTCTCTCGCGCTTAAATACAAGTCATTAGAAAATGACAGGTATTAAATTCTTTATGAGTGGCGAGCCAAAAGCAGCAACATCACAGTGCTGTGTCCGATACAACGTAATTGGTCACAGATTCAAAAATTAGATAGGTGTCAAATTCTACGTAGTGCAAAATGAATACGTTATTTGATACGCGATTACGTATTTTGTAAATTGCACGCACAAATATTACAGGACAGGGCCGCAATGATGCTAATAAGGTGTATTAGCACAAATGAATTGTCGTTATGTTGGTATCTTCACCCTTCACCCTTATTAAACTATTTAATTATTGTAGAGACCTTAATCTATGACAATATATTATAATACAAAACTATCTTATAACAAACTCGATGAGATTATTGTGAAGAATATAATTACAATTGAAATAGATCACTAATGAATTCTTTTCGACATTAACATTACCACGTATTTCGAATACTGGTTATATATAATTAAAATAAAAATTCAAATGTATTTATTAATTTTTTAGCAAACACCACGTAGTTAGTACACACAAATTTTTGCATCATTATTCTTTTAACTACTTTAATTCAAATCGATACAATTAAACTAGTTTATCAATTAATTATTTTTATTATTTTAGGGCGTTAATTCGAGGTATCTATTCTCGTCATCTAGTTACAATGAGTGACAACCGAGTTCCGAAATTCCTGTTCTAACAATATTAAATAGATTTATTATTATTGAAAAATTGATCTGTTCTAATAAAATTGTAATTATACCGGACATACTAGCAACTTCCCCTAACCTATGAACCTCAAACTATGAACAAAATAATCAATTACCTGGTAAAATTGCATTGGTCATGACAAATGCAATTTTAACAGGTAAGTGATTCTCAAAGATTGGAACGAGTAGGATCTTTTTGCCAACACCGGGATTTGTTCGTCATGATTATTTGTATATAGCTATGTATTTATAAATAAAAATTATAAAGTTCCCGTTATGATATTTACTGATATGTTTTTGAGTTTCTCGAATTCAAAAATATAGTTGTCTCAATGCTCAAAGACCTTCAAACTTTTTGATCTCAGAAATTCGAAAAATCGTTGACCTCATAGTCTATTTCTAAAACTTTTTGCAATTTTTGAACTCAAAATCTTCACAAATATACCTAGCAGTAAATTATTGAGTTTGAGCTTAAAAGATCGATTTTTGTGTTTTTTCAAGTTCTCCGTGTTCAAAAATATAATCTTAATACATTTTCAGCTCTTCGAGTTCAAACATCTAGATTTTTTAAAAGAAAAGAAGTTATTTTTTAATTATACTACTATATCTACGGACGCGTTTTTCGATTTTGATCTGCTTAACGGCATTATACGCAGATTTTACCAAAGAAAGTTGACCGATACCAAACAGCAATCCAACAAGAACTTTGAAAGTTATTTTCAAGAAATACTTTGATGAGAATTTTTAAGTTATTGCATAGCTTCTATCGCGGGCCTTGAGCGTGGAGACCGAATCCAGAAATTCCGTAACGAAAATAACCTAACATCCCCCACTGCGACCGGCACAACGGTGATACTTTTTACTTTTGCCATCTAGCGATGAATAGCAGAACTTTTAATGACTTTTTTGAAATATCACGCTTGTCTCTTTAGTTTAGCAACTCGCCCTAGGTGGCATTGGTTGTATCGGCGTTACTGCGCATGCGTAATCCCCCTCTTCGGCCCGCAATCTGGCGACTCATGCCTGCTTAGAGTTTCAGCGTTAGGGCACCTCCTCTTTGTATTTATTTCATGGTACGACTCTACGAAGCTCACACGAATCGAGACGAGCTGCTCCGAAATCGGACGAATACGTAATCAGCTGTTTTTGAGAAAGCATATAGGGGGCCGTTCATAAATTATGTAAAACATTTAAGGGGGTATTACTAAATATTATAATTTCTTACTATAGGGAGGGAGGGTATTGAATGTGATATTACGTAAAATTTCGAATTAAAAATTTTACCACTTTCACGCTAAAAAATGGCGTTATTGGATAGCGCCATCTGTGCTTCATCTCTCTTACTCAGTATGAAATCTTACAAAAATTATATGTTGTCAGTACTTCTACACTTTTTACTATTTCGTTGTTGTTGTCGTTGACCGGGGCTTTCCCTGTTACTTGAAATCTCAAAAATATACCTCATGTCCTTTTAGAATAATTATTTTATCTAACATGTCTGGATACTTACATCCAGTGTTATTTAAAGTGTAGAAGGTTTCCCAGATAAAACACCAAAGATTTGTCAACAACAGTGTAATTAATTCTGGACAACCAACAGAGAAGTTTTCAAAAATGATGACAATGCTTTCGGAAAATTTGTATGTCACAAAATAAATGATTTAAAACAGCTTGCTGCTAAGAAAAAAACCCAACTTGCTCGGTTTTTTTTAAACAGGTTAGTTGGTACTGTATTTCTAACCCTGATTAAAAATATTGATTGAAAAAAATTGAAAATGAAGAGATTTGAATTCTTTTCAATAATTTCAATTTTTTCGTATGTATATATAGGTATATAATTTACATTGAGTGACCTCTGTTCAATTTTTTTCAATCAATATTTTTAAACAGGGAAATTTTATTGTTCAAAATATTGTTATCAATGTTTTAATATTATTTTTAAGTAATTGTTATATGTAAAATTCTATTTAAATGCACTTTACTGAGAATTTTCGACCTATCAAATTATTGCATCGTCGTGCTGGACAGAGTCTGTGTCTTACATCATACAATAATAATATCCTTGATATAGAATGGTACGACAATGAAGATATTGATATTGAAAAAATTGAAGAGCCTCAGGAAGAACACAAGGAATCAGTCATTGCGGTAATTGAATCAATATCTGAATGGTTAGTCAGTCCTTGGATAAATGATAATTAGAGTTTTGATTTATAATCAAGATTTTTCAACACCTTTGGTTTCACTCAACTAATCCTGGTCAAAACTGTGATAGGTTGATAGGATTAATGTTACTCAAGTGAGTTAATGATGTTTATAATAGTAAGATGGCAATAAAAAATATTTTTAGAAATAACGGAGTTGTATTTTATTAATACACACATATCTTACGAAAATTTCTTATTAAGGGGCAGGGGGGAGTAGTCGAAATCTTATGATGTCTCACAGTAGGGGGAGAGGGGGTCAAATTAGCCCTCAAAACCTCTTACGTAATTTATGAACGGTCCCTAGGTGTATGGGTCTTTATCATCTATGTACAACAGTGAATATCTGTACTCGTATAATTTGTGTACAAAGTGTTTTAAATATGAACAAACAAAGTGCATTTATTAAATTATATATTCAATGATAAATATTCCTGAATATCCTACAAGTATTGTAAGATAATAAAAATATTTTGAACAATATTAACTTCTCATTTATTTAATAAAAGAAAAAAAATTGTTTTCTTATCGGTCACCACGCTCAAAAAGTGTAACTTGAATTAATATCAAAGAAAAAAAAAACAAGGAAAAATAGCTTAAAAAATACTGCATAAATAAAATAAATAAATAATTATAATTGCATAAGTTGATAAAAAATACTATGCAATAGCTTTACCGCGGCAGTCCCCGAGTGCCACACGTTTGGTTTTTGCAGATTAGCTAGTTAAATTTTGGAATTTATCGATACAGTGGATTAAAAAATTGTAAAAAAACACTTTCAAAAATTTTCTCTAACGATATCCCTCGAATGATCAAGCGATTTTTATGCAATTTACGACAATCGATGCAGCTATTTGGAAAAGTAGCTGATTAGATTTGGGTATCGACCGAGAGAATAGCCTAAAAGTTATTTAAAAAAACTTTCTTACGAAAATTTGCCATACGAATGCCGTAAATCGCGTTTCGATCAGTTAATCCATGAAAAACTAATGAAATGTTAACACACACGCACGCACGCATGCATTCACGCACACAAGCACGCACGCAAGCACACAAGCACGCATGCAAGCACACAAGGACAAACAGATACGAACAACCACACACATTTTTAATTTCTTGCAATGATGTTCTTTTAATATAAAAATCGTAATTATAGACGGCCAGTAGCAACAGCCTTAACGGCTACGTCACATAAACTACAATCAGGGGGACATATGTCCACGGCCGAATAAGCTAGCATCACGCTGTATACCGACTATAGCGCGCGGCGATCTTTATTATATAGGTGTATACTGATGTTTACCAATTCAATGACAACCAGTGTCGATGGCAGTGTCCAAACACAAAGAACAGGCTTGAGGCACGCAAAAAACCAAATTAGCCATATCATTGTTTGCTTGCACTTGCGTAAGTTACCCACGTCTCCGTAGCCGCGTATTGTATTTTCTGCACACACTTGCTTTGTACATACTCGCGTTCATCGACTCTGATTGGTGGTCACAGTCACGACTGTACTTAAGAACACCGAGCATTGTTTGCACTTAGGTTGATATATTAGGCCAGGGAAAAGGTTTTTTCGTATTTAATATACAAATCAATATAATTTTTCTTATTTTATTTACATTTAATATATATATATATATATATATATATATATATATATATATATATATATATTATATATATATATATATATATATATATATATATATATATATATATATATGCTATTTTGTTCAACTTGTTGCCATTTTGTAGATAGTGACATATTCCCATCACTGTAGAAATTTTGAGACTTATGATCAAAACCGCAGCAAATAGTTTTGACAGTCCTCTCTTGATGTTAACCTAACACTAAAGAATCCTAAACTTACAGAATCCTGAAGAGACCGAAACAAGTGAAAATTTGAGGGTGCCAGGTCAGGGCGATATGGTGAATGCATTAACACTTTCCATCCTAAGTCTCAGTATTTACTGAGTAGCTAAAGATGTGTATAGTCTGGCGTTATCATGGCGAAAAACCACACCTTTTCTGTTAATCAAGTCAGGCCGTTTTTCTCTACTTCTTGCTTGAGTCTGATGAGATGTTGGCAATAGAGATTCGAATTGATGGTTTTGATCAGCGTTGAAAGTTCATAATGAATAATGCCCTTCCAATCCCACCATACACATAGCATGAACTTATTGCGAATTAATTCAGGTTTCGCTATAGTCTGTGGGGCCTTGTTTGCCTTCTGATTATGATCTTTTTCGCAGGCTCTTGTCGTAGATAAGGCATTTTTCATCACCAGTGATCAATCTTTTCCAAAACGGTTCGGTTTCATTACCTTTCAATAGAGAATCGCAAATGAGTACACAACTCATTAGATTTTCTATCCAGATACAAACAGCAGAACCATAGAGATGTTACTGGAAGTTTTTACTTATAAAATACGAAAAAACTTTTTCCCTACTTAATGTACAGCCACTGTAGAGTAAACCATAATCTATTGAGCCAACTTTTCCTAACGCCATCTGTCAAATTTATTGGAATTATTTTCCTTTTTTTTCTTACGTGAAAATTTCTCATTCAAGTAACCGATTTTTAAAAAGAGGGTATCGATGCATTACTTTCCATCGCCGGCTTAATACGTATTGAGAACTACTATATCTTTGAGGATGGTGAAGTATGCCCAAGAGGCAGCATTCATCTCAATGTTTCCCTCGGAAGTTGTAGCGAGTGACGAGTTCATATTCCACTCTGCTCGTGGGTTGACGAGCCCAAAATCGCGGTACTCACCGACAGTCATGCACAGCAACTTGACGCCGGCTTCTAAGAAGTACTTGGACGGCTCCGCGTCGTGTAGCCTATGGTATACGATGTCGTAGCCCTCCACCGACCGTCGCGGAAGAAAGAAGAATTCCCTGAAAGGAAAATTCAAGTTTTATTTATTCAAATACTTGTCGATCGGAATACAGGTGAGAAAAGTGTAGTGTTGACAAGCAATGGCTTTATTTATTGCAACATACCTTAAAAATATTGAATCTGTAATCTCCTATTGGCAATCATTTATACAAGGAAATGAAGGCCGTTATCTCAGACTCCATATTTCAAAACTAGTATTAAATGCTAGGCACAGATGGCGTGTAGATAATTACCGATATTATTAATACGTGTATTTCTATATAGGGTTTAGCTTATTTGTTTCTATTTTTTGTATTTGCCTTTTTCGCTATCGACTTTTTAATTCCTTAATTTAATTTTTAACTTTAACATCAAAATTAACAATTTGATCTTCTCGGACCCTGCTTGAATATATAAGAATATACATCTTTTAAGGGTTCCGTACCTTAAAAGAAAAAACGGAACCCTTATAGGATCACTTCGTTGTCCGTCGGTCCGTCTGTCAAAACCCTTTTATCTCGAGAATGCGTGGAGGTAGCCAGTTGACATTAAAACCATATACTCACGTCTACAGTCCCTTGAAGTTGTGAAAATATCAACTTTTAAGAAAACGTAAAAAAAAGATACGGCAGTTTGTGCCGCAAAAAACGTATATTATAACACTCTCAAAGGAATCTAAATTTATAGGGTATTTTCCGTTGAGCTAAAACTATGAAATTCAATACCGACAAGCAATACAAGTAAATTGTCTTATACTACAAGTATAGTAAAATCAGAAAATCATACTTTTGTAATTAAATCATAAAAATAACGTTAATTAGGTTACCTAACTAATTTAAGTGTGAACTGTTAGTCTAACTACAATTTCTTTTAAGTATGTAATTATAGGTTTTGGAAATTGAATTTCTAGAAAAGCTCGGAAAAAACTGCGAAACTAGATTCCTAATCTATTTATAATATGTACTTGCAAATTTGGATGAAACCCTCGGTGGATGAGTTCGATTCTCACTTGTCCGGTTTTTTTTTTTATTTAAAACTTAGTTTATGTTTGTATTAAGATATATTTTGGCATTGAAATATTGATGTAGAACTTTTTGTATATGTATATTCCTTACTTTTATTCTAATCACAGAGTAGTTTATCACACATCCCATAAAGTAGATATTAAAAAAAAATTAAGCATATTTCCCGTTGCACTATCAGTATATATATAATATGTACTTCATACCAGATGTGCCCGCGACTGTGAAAATTATCTTTGTAAATCGACTAATTTTCCGTCTGCTCATTTTGATGAAACGAAGTCTATATATTGCTCCAATCTATTCTCAAGTTACTGGTAAATACCCCATAAGATTCATCAAGTAGTTTTTAAGATTAGCATGATCAAACAGACAAAGTTTTCAAAAGCAATCTTATTTGTATTGTTACACCCCCACATCACCCGCAATCAGTTTTTGGCAAACATATTCCATGAGTTCCATGACAGTAATATAATTTTATTGAAATATTATTGATTACACCTGTTATAAATAAGTTCGCAAGTTCTTTCGGGAATCGCGAAACTATAGGAAGAGAGGCGAGGACGCCCTTTATTGACACGAGTCGAGATCGTACCTACAATATTTTTGATATTAGTGCTTGCTGGCATTTTTCTTATATTACATTAACGATTTGAGCATCAAAGTTACTGCTATCGCAAACAATAAATTTTATGTTTCATATTTCTCATTTTGCAATAAATATTTGACATGATGGAATATTACGCTATAATAAAAGCGTTTCAATTCGGGTAGCTACTTCACGTCGCTTAATATAGATTTTAAAAACATCCATAGCGAATATTGAACGTGAACGCGTATTATAACAACAAAATTTCTTCCTAACGGCGTAATAAATAAACTTTTGTAAATTAACAATTATCTAACTCATTATAAAATTGAATAAATTTTTTGAAATGTTAGGACATTTACACCATAATTTATTCAAATTTATAAATTAAAAATTTAATACCTTAAAAAAATTATTTAGTGTAAGTATTCGATTTTGAAATGCCGCGTGGATGCCCATTTTCAGCGTTAAATTAAAATTATAAACAATGCAGATAAGATTGGGAGACTTATGGGTTTTTTATAGAAAATTTCCTCCTTTTTAAGGATAATTATTCCAATATTCTTGAATATTAAAAGTTTACGAGATATCGACGTAAAACGAAATACCTTCTTTTTCATCTTTAATTGTTTATAACTTTTGCAATTTTTTATGCGCTAATAAAGATTTCCGATACATTTTTCTAGACATTATTCCAAAACGAATGAGTTATCGCACGAATTTTTAGGACCAATATCTCTATTTTTCACCATTTTAAACTTGATGCCTAATCTATATGGCATTTTTACATAAACAGATGATATTAAGGGCCTAAGGATTAATATTCCAGCCTTATTTGATACTAAGGGCCGAATATGAAATCTGAAATCGATGAGCTGGCACAAAACGTTTGATGGATGTGAAGCAAATGAAGCGTTGAGGCGAGAGCTATATAAAAAACCTAGGTGCACCATATGAAAATCTGTAGTGACAATCCTACTGTGAAAGAGGCGTGAGCTTATATATAAATAAAAAAAGTGAATATGCGGGCGGACTCTCGATAGGGACGCACTTTTTTTTAGTACATATACTTATAATGCAAGTTAAGGAATAAAATCAAAGAGTTTCATTTAACATTACAAGGAAACTATTCATTTTTATTCATTAGATATAAAATAGTGAATTATAAGTAATGTACAAAAAATACTAAATAATAAGTTTTGAGCGAAACAGGAATTCGGATAGATGTTGCGTAATATTTTTTCTTTATATTACGATTTCTATCAGTCAATTTTTACAGTAAGCATAATTGAGGAACTTCGTTCTAAAACCTCGTTCCAGTAAAAATATCTATGTACATATTACGGGCGAAGTACTAGTTTCGTAACTTATTCAACTCACCGTGCATAGACCTTTTTCACAAGACTGAAAATTTACTCAAAACTACATTTCTGTTTAGAATACTTATTTTTTTTTAAACCACGTCACAACAAGCAACCGCTTTGTGCCTCACAATAATCAACGACTGACCGCAATTCAATTTACCTATTTGCACTGGCATATTACACATTGTATCTTTCAATAACTTTAGTCTATGTATATTACGATACGCCTTTAGGTTCGCGTACAGTCATCGAAAATATCATCACTGGAAAGAAAGAAAAACACTATGTCCATTCAAACGTAGTCGCGGGCTGACGCTAGTATAAATAAAGACCTACTTAACGAAACAGGCTCGTAAAGTAGGCACATTCACAACGGGCTAGACGCAGTTAACGACAATAAGTACCTGCCAGTCATTCACTGGCCAAAAGCGAGCCGTTATGATACGTTCGTACCATAAAATTCCAAGTAACGCATATAGCGCTTTTCATCGAAACCGCTCCTAGCGGGTGTTCGCTGGCAGACGGCGCGCACGTTCGCGTTTAGCGCCGCCCGAACGGAAGCGTCCAAAAAGCGTATTTACACAATCGGACACGACTACTGTTGACACGGCGAATTCGTAGAAGACGTCCGGGCAAGAGGCAAAAAATAAGTCCTCCGTCCCGCACCTACACCCGCCAGAGGGTGTGGAAGACCCGCGAACGAACGACGAATTCGTAAGAAAACGCCGTGACGTCCGCACCCGCATGGGTGCGTGTTCAGTCCGATCGTCGTCGATGTCGACATATCGTAGTGCAAACAACGATCGATTACGAGCTTCGATATAACGAAGTCGTTGTCGGAGATAAAAACGCGTTCCGTGTATAGACAGAAGGTGGACGAAAACGGTAGGCTTGGTAGGTCCCGTCGGTTGTCAGCGTCGAAGACCATCAATCGGCATACGGTTTTATATCGGTAGGACATTTTGCAAAACAGTATACATGTTAAGAACAACTGGTCTCTTCATCGATATCGTCAGAATAACGCGAGGCTTAAAAAAAAATATGCAAAAGAAGCTTGGCCACGTCAAAAGCTAAAAATAGTATGCACACTGTTGTGCGTGTTCAGATGAATGTTACGAAAATCGATGACGAGTTATTACTAAGTACAATTGTAAATATATAAGCTAGTTATCTATGTTTTTATTATATTTTTGTCTGATGTAAACATCGATTTCAAGTATACTTCATGTAACATATTTTACCTGATTCGTTATCGTGTAATGGCAAGTAAATGGTTACTCTCGCGGCCGCCGTGTGGAAGACCCCAGACCTAGGCTTATGTGGCAGAGCCCTGATGCGGCCGACTTTGATCCGGCATCAAAACGGGCCGACTTTACCAGTAAAAATATCACGTTCTCACAGAATATAGGCGTTCAATAGCAGCTTCCGTAATTTGCGCGGTACTCCACTTCCTCCATTAGATATTCTATTTCCTCTTAAAAGACCGGCAACATATTAGTTACTCCTTTGATGTTGCGAGTGTTTATTAGGGATGGTTATCACTTACGCTCTGATGGCTTGCATGTTTTTTGCTCCCTTTAAATGCCATAAAAATCAGATGTTTCCCCGTACACCGATGACTTAGTACGTCTGGCAACATTGGCGTGTGAGTTATAATCAGGATATGGCAACCGAAGTAAACCGTTCCGTAAACAAAAAATATTCGAAAATAAATGTAAACAATAAGCAAGGTCATCATGTTTGAAAAAAAAAAAGGAAAAACATAATGTAATTATAAACTTCTTATTCATCTCTCTGGGAAATAAAATCGACCTTATATTTGTGTCATTAAGCATATATTATAGTTATTAAATGGGATGTGATATAAAAAAAAAATCAGATACCCATTTATAAATGTTTATCACTAGTACGTCAATATAAATCGTGGTTTATCGGTCATTCTATAATCAGTCACATGTGATTGATTATGCATTTTGCATTATCAAAGAGAATTAAAAATGCGCAAGTGATTATACAACAAGAACAATAATGAGTATTTTGTAATTTAAATGTTTGCTGCAGGACCTTTATTAAGTGCAGCCTTATGCGTGTCTGTACATTGAATGTATGTATGGATTATAAATGGAGAGGGGACGATAAAAGAAAGCTTATGTAAGAGAAAACAACATTTTTTTTATTTATTGTCTGTCTGTCTGTCGGTCCGTCTGTTCGCGCACCTCTCTATAATTACGAAACGTATTTGAATGCGGTTATCGCGGGTAGACAGAGCTCGGCTTAGAGCAAATTACAAACTTTATTTAATTTAAAACGAATGTCAGGGAAAGAGCTATCTTCAGGGGAATAGAGAGCTTAGTAAAGTGTAAAAACTCTTTCACGTATAGAAGAATATATACTATTCCAGGGTAATATAATCTGTATTTTATTTCGATTCTAGCATTCGTCCTGGCTTCATACCCGATGATCAAACTGGAACCGTCAGCAGTATTGGAGTTGAAAGCAGGACGGGGAACAGAATCAATAGCTAGGACTGGGACTGAAATTGAGAATAGAACCGAGGTCGAAACCAAATGTCGGTTCGGGATTCTAATTCCGGTCCCACATTCGATTTCAAATCCGAATCCATTCTCAATTTCGGTCCCGGTTCCGACTTTCAATTTTGTTCCTCGTCCCACTCAATTCCAATACCGCTACCGACCACGGTTCCGACTTGTTATAAAATATAGACTGCGTTGCTTGAGTGTATTGTAGCTCTCTATTACCAAATAACTATTAGAATTGGTGTAGTATCTAGGATTAATAATATAAAACGCAGACCAAGCCGGGAACACATGCTAAAATAGATGGCATAAAAAACTTCTCAATGAAAAAGCCATTTAGGTACCTAGATACTTTCAAAATGATCGGTAAAATGTTTTTGGACACACAATTACGGTGCGTTAAAAGCTGTTTGTAAATATGTGCACAGGTGATCAATTTAGGATCTATGCGTATGACCCCGAAACTAAACAACATACAACGGTGCGGGTGCTCCAAGATGAGCCGAACCCAACAAAAGTACCAAAAGCACTTTGAAGTAAATCGTTGCCTGTTTTTTTTGTTATAAATGGACATGTGGTTACAATGCCACTAGAGAATCGTAAAATGGTTAATTCGCAGTGGAACACGACCATTTGTTTGCCAGAAGTCTTTGAAGAAATAATAAAGAACACAGAATCATTCTTCATCATGACAATGCTAGCGGTCACACGTCAGCCGAAACAACTCGATTTTTGGAAAGTCAAACGATTGTATTGACGGGTCATATGTCGTACAACCCCAATTTGGCACTCAACGATTTCTACTAATTCCCAAGAGTGAAGAATAAATTACGTGGTCAACGTTTCTCGAGCCGCGAAGAGGCCGTTGATGCGTTCAAAATGCACGTTTTGGAGATACCTCAATCAGAATGGAAAAAGTGCTATAAAAATTGGTTTCAGCCTATGCAAAATCGTATCGGTCATCATGGCAAATATTGTGAAAAGCAATAAAACCACATTAAATGATAGGCGTTTGTTTCTTTTTGACATTCCGGACACACAAATAGCAGCCCTCGTCTTGGCAAGACGACATCTATTAGTGATTGTGTTGATGTTTTTGACACTATGGTTTGTGATGATTCGATGAAGGTTTTCAGCGTTTTAAGGTTATTGACGTTTATGTTTCTGACCCATCAATCCGAGCCGCTATTTTACGGTTTGAATAAACTGTAATTGATTAATCAATAATCATTTTTGTGAATCAGTTGGCTTAGTGAGTAAAGTACAAATTAAAGTTTTAGGACAAAATATTTCCAAGAGAAAGGTCCTCACATATTTTTCTAATGCAGTATTAACATAATATGCAATGACATTATTCATATTAAATACATGTTTTTTAAAGTTTATGAAAACTTAATTATTATTTAAAATAAATAGGAAAAACAAGCAAATTGCATTGATTTATAATCATTTGAAAGTGTATAATTTAAAAAAAAATACAAGGAAAACTCTGAAAGGCGACTCATTATATTTCTGTGTATGACCTGGTTCCTAATTATCTCCTAAGAAATAGAACAAGGTAACGCTAATGATATGATGACTATTTTTTTTTAACTAAATAAAGTCCGTCAATTCAAAAACCCTTGCCATTCGAGAGATTTGCATCGAATTAAAAATAAATTATTATTCTCTATAGTAATAATCGATGTAGAAAAAAATACCATAGATAGCTCTCAATTTGATGGTACACATTTGTTTTTTTTATACATCCTTAAACCTTTTGTATACATCCTAAAACTGTGACCTTTAAAATCCTCTAAAGTAAACAACGTACAATTCGTTTTGCGTGTATTTAACATAGAATTCGTTAATTTTGTATAATTGTGGAATACTAAACACGTCAACAACTAAACGGTTCATGCGACAATCGGGTTTCAATCGTTGTTTATTGATGAGATAATGACGTCGGTCACATCGGAATATGTCGCTAATTACATAAAGAGATATAAAAATAATTCCGAGATTTCCGTCAAAAGATTGATTCCGTTATTGTGTTATGTGATTTTTGTCCACGGCTGCGATGTTTATATCTTGTATGGTAAAGATAGGAAACTAAAATGAATTATTTATTTAATAGGGCTGCAATTCTGCGAAAAAATATGATAACTAATATGAACAAATTTTTCTGTTTTTTTTTTACTAAACAAAAATATAAACAAGATTACATTAGTTTGATAAAAGTATATAAATCATAAACGAAGTCAAATAGCCAAACGTCTTTAAGATGTCCAGCAATTCACGCTACCTCGTGAAACTATTATTTTCTGGATCCGTCCGTCCGAATAAAAAAAAAAAAGACACGAGTCCCTTAGAGGATCATTCGTGTGTCCACCTGTTACAGCCAACTTGATACAAATCTACTGGAGCGATAAAGTCGAAAAGTTGGCACGTACGATCTTTTGTGGCCACGATCTTGGCTTGTTGTGAGGATCTCAAATACATTGTTTGTTTTCTAATAATAAAAATAAATAGCTTTAGTAAATTAAAGAAAAAAAGAGGAGAATTGACCCCCACTTAATTTCCTTCCCCTTAACTATGAAACTATTGAGCAAAAAACAGAAAAAAAAAAGTAGAACAATAGATAATTACTTACAAATTACAAGAGAACCTATAAGACGTCTATACCTTAAGATGACACAGTACGTACATACTTATATTTGCAGTTTTTTTTAGTTAACATAAATAAATTTCGTGAGATACCATATTTATCTGACATATTCATTGTACAGAATTTCTTCCACGCGAGTTCAGCTCGTACTTTATCGCGAGATTTAACGTTTAAATTTATTATGGTAATAGCCACATATCCACGGAATTCCCATAAAATAATTACCCAGAAAACTGGATAATGATAATCATTCATATTTACTAATCAATAAATTATAAACAATACTGGCTTTTACCTGCGGCTTCGTCCGCGTCAGAATGATTTCGATTTTTTATATTGATCCTATATTGTTTACAGTCTACACGGGCAAAGCCGCGAGTAAAATTATTAACACAAGTTTCTCTGAAAATCTTGGTACATTTTTTTCACGTTTAAAATACCACCAGTAATTTTAAGCGAATGCAATTAAAAAAAAAAAAAGGTTTACCAAACTATATTCACGCGGTCAAAATCGTAAGTAAATCTATTATCCTAAAACTTACCATGAAGAATGAGGACCTTATTGTCCAATTTTCATCTCCAAATTAGTAATAGTTTTTAAGTTAACGTAAATCTGATAAAAAAATTGAAATTCCATTATTTTTACACGGGTGAAGCTTTGGGTAGAACTATTACAAGCCTAAAACTTTCTACATAAAATGACGAATATTTAGGTGCACTATTCATTCAAACTATTAATATGTAATAACAAGTAAAAGTAAAAAAAAACAGTTTGTTATATATATAAAGTGCATACATACTTATAACATATTAATACTTCTCTTACCATATATATTAAAAGCGATATTTTTCATTAAAAAGATTATCTTTAAGAAAAGAAAAAGCGTTTTTTTACACTTTTTAAACCTTACATAATATACTAATGTAAAGACATTTAAAAAAAACTAATACCAGAAAATTTATGTACATTTTCAATTGAAGTGGTAAATAGTCTGAGATCACATCTCTCCACTTGAAACGTGATCCATGCCTACGCAATTCTCTTGCTTGGTTGGTATTCATCGACGCTTTCCTTTTGAATGACGTGCGCAGTAACTAAGAATATTAATAGTCTATCATAAGTAAAATGCAAGGGAGAAGCTGTGCCAAAAAATGCGTTAGGTACGAAACTCCTGCGCAGTCAAGTTCGCTTCGCTGCTCACGATTGTTAATGGCGAAGTGGAAGAAACCGAGAGAAAACACTTTAAAAAAAATATAAGATTTGCATTAATCTTCTTAATGGTCTGTAATAGGATATGGAATCTCCATTCGTTAGCCGGAAATAAAACTGAGACTATTACAGTACCCCTTCCACGTTGTGAGAACGAATAGGGTATTTCGCTACAATGTACAGAACACACAAAAAAAAGTGATCTATGCTAATCTGTATAGCGCCAAACACGTTTTGTATTTTTGCCATCTCGAAGCATAAAAAAAAAGGTTCGAAAAAAGACCAAAAAAGAAACGGACCTTGAAAAATACGACTCCTCACAGTGAATCCATGGTGTCTACAAACACTCATACTGCTAATGAACAATTTTAAGTACAGCGCAACGCACGAAACTCTGCCGCTATGAAGTTAGTCACGAATGCGTCGCAATTGAGTAAAATTGGTACGCGGGAGAGAAGGAAGGATCGGGAATATTAAACCTGCGCATTACATCATTCGCGGGCAATCAGAGCGGCAAAGATTCGTGCGTTGTATTGTAACACGCGCCTTAAACAGTCTGGGGGACGGTGGAATACAGAAACGGAAATAACTTGTTCAGGACGTGACGCCACAAGACGTGGGAGCCTAATTAGCTGTAGACAAATATCGTATAATAACATACTGTATAATAGCTAAGATACTGCGATATACGAATATAACTGCTATGTTTCAAACTCGCATTTACAATATTTAACTGATAACTGTTAAAATTAAAAAATTAACATGTGAAAATATCGATAAGCATTTATGACATTAATTTAATGTCAGAAATGTCAATATCTTTATGACTAACTTAGTAAACTGGCAATTGTGAAGTTAAAACAACGTATTTTAAAGTGTTCAGTTTCTAACTTCAACAGTTAACAGTTAATTATTTCAAATGGGAGTTTGACGCGCACCGCTGTTAGACTTATCGGTCCAACTTTACAACTAATACCTATGTTTAATTAGTAACGCCTGCCCGCAACTCCGGCCGTGTTGACATAAAACGTATTGCTTCATTTTTTATACCGATCGATCCCTCTTTCAAACACAATCACGATTTTTGTCGTGTTCCCCATTTCGATTTTAGTAGCATTGTTTATTCCGACTTCTGTCTCATTTGAAGTCCGACGCCGGTGTCACTCTCGATCGCAAAAGCCAATTTCGTTATAGGTTTTTCATACCCCGCCCCGCTCTTAACACAAATTTCAGTGTCCTCTGGGTTATCAGAATGGTACCGCTCGTTACTTCTGTCAACACCTATTTCGCTCTTAGTCCAATCGTTGTCGGTTCTCGGAGATCCATTCTCATTACAATACTAGTCCCGATACCAATCTTTGCCTTTTGTAGGACATTACTACTATATTTATAATATTTGCACAATTTTTTTTTAAAAAAAAGCATTCTACCTCATCTTTCAAAAGATTACCTACTTCGTTTTTTACAATTTTTTGGATTTGATTACAATTTGTTTAGCTGTTTTGGATATTAGTCTGAGCAAACAAACATACACCATCAACATAACATACACGATTCATCAATTGTGGAACTGCATGTTCTTACTAAATCCAAATTTCATCAACATAGGTCAATACATTGTTTAAATAAATATAAGATGACACGCCGACAGACAGTTAGAGGAATAAATTTAAAAAATGGAAAATATAGATTAAATGTGTCATAAAATAAATATTGATTACAGAACATAATGAAAATATCGTAATGCATTGATAGAGCCTGAAGAGCTTAGATACAAAGCAAGTGGTTTGATTTGAATCAAGTTAAAAACTTATCAGTCAATATTCCCCACAGGCGGGTTTTAAAGCTGTTACCTTTTGACTTCATGATTTGAAAACAATAAGCTGACTACTTGATCATCGCAGCTCATAAAAAAATCAAAAAGGAATGTATAACAATAAGACTAGGGAGTCATTATTTTAATGATTCATTTTGTTACCATGATAGACAATGGATACTTTTATCAATATATCCTGCCAGTATTGATTATTGTTAAAATAAGCATAAAAAGATTGTACTTGTTAATATTTTTAGAACTTTTACAATTCTTAGTTAAAATTCATATCAAAAATCCCTCAAGTTTTGAGTTAAGGATGTTTCATGCTATGTCTATGAATGTAATGTAAGTCTATGAATAAATTGAAAAATTTTTGTGGTACAGAACATATATTCTTATACTAAAGACATGTGTTGTGGAATTTTAATGTTTTGAAAATTTTTCAGAAGTTATTTTCATATTGGAGATTTTCAATAATTTGTTAATAATGACTTCGTGTTGAAAGACTAGAAGATTTGTTAAGAAAAAAGGTGGTGATAAAATAACTAAAGCTTAGCAAGTATGCTGAATATAAAAAAATTAATGTTTCAAAACATGAAAAAAAGCATGAAAACTTTTCAAAGTAGCTCACTTTAAACATTTTTTACAACAAAAGAAATGCTGTTTGTTTTTGTTATTTTTACAGAAACTTATTCATTATATCTTCAATTAATGATATTCAGTTTTTTTTTGATTATAAAAAAAAGACTATTGTTATTAAAAAGAAATTGTACTACAACACTGATCGAGGTAGGGGTTCACATTAATTATGAAAATTACAAAACTATTTATATTTAGAGTTAAAGAAGGTTTGTAGGAAAAGTGATTTTCGTGGGAAGGTCCTTAATATAAAAGGTCAGCTTGGAAAGAAGTCTCGTAAGAGATTGAACATGTAATGTAAATAACAATAAAATGATAAAAAATCAACAGTCCAGAGTATTAAAATATAATATTGCATAGTCGAAAAACAGTCGAAGTGATTTTCTGAAAATTTAATTAAAATATTGATTTCTATAATATAAGCTTATTATCAATTCCATCTTTTACATAAAAGCACGCGGGGCACGTGTCCAGGACCCCCAGAAAGCCATCATTGTCGTTTAACTTGCACATAAAATTACATTCTATTTTTGTTCACATATTATTTGGCTTTCTAAAAAGATCCCAAACTCTGTGTATCAAAGAAAACTCCGTGTGCCAAGGACCCTGGCTTAGGCACAGTTCTATCAATTTTGTATACCAAAGGACCTGGCCTCTTTGTGCTCAAGGGCCTCTGCATAGCCTAAGACAGCTTATAATACTGTCTTAAGAAAAAGAAGGTAGAGACGGGATAACTTTTCAATAGTGGTTTATTGGTATTTGTTTATATCTTTAAAACAAAATATCATAGATAATATAGTTTCATATATGCTTGATGATTTTGAATGCATAAAATTGGGCGTTTCATACCAAAGTTTGTATGAATAAGATTTTTCAGAATGTTCTCACCAACCCTTCCAACCAACATATTTGCATTATCAAGTTCTTTTGTCAATCCACTTCAATTCATCCTTTTATAATAAAAGCTTTTTTTTATGAAAGGACTTTTTTTTATGAAAAATGGAATTAGGAAAAATGTTATGTTTATTCATAAACATTTTCAAATCATTGCACAGTATTTTTATCATCTCTTTGAACTTCAATCTCTATAGAATAAAGAAGATTTTCAGAATTTCTAAATGCGAAATTGACAAAAAGGTTGACGAACCGAAATTATTTATTATATGTGATGAAATAACATTTCATAGGTTACATCCAGCTTAGTTACAATTTATTTGTTCTCTGAAATCACTAAAAAAAGATCAAAACATATTTGTCAAATTAAAGAAAAATCAGGTAAGGCCTATTTAATATTCCAAAAATTTTGGAGCTTGAATAAAATTTTTTGACAAACTAATAATTAAAAATTGAATTTAAATTCTATACCAACTATAATTAAGCCAAAACTACGTTCTAAGTCCATGTTTCATTTTGCATATTCTTTTATTATATTATTCATATCAAAAATATTACTTACAGAGCTTCCACGGAAGGTTTTAAGTCCGCAGATGATATTATCCTATTGTCGAATAATTCTGGAGCGTTATGTCTTATATCATAATATTTTTCTATACATGTTTTTGTCTTATTAAGATCCTGGTAACAAGCGTTATAAAATAAAAGCAATTGTTTATTCGATAGATCTTTCGGTACGTATTTAGATTTATCCAAATTTTGAATCCACGAATGCAGTTCATCAATATCTTTCTGCGAAAATATTTCCATAGCAGAGCATTTTTCTTTGAAGTCAAATTCTAGTTCCACAGGCATTTTTAATAGTTATCCAACGAAAAAAAATTACGACAGTAAATAAACACTGCAATATCACGTACAAGACAAAACCTCTTCCTACCAAAAACAACTTATAACTGACAGCTTTAGCAACACAGTCAGTGTTACCTACAGAATGTTTGCAAGTTTACTACTTGAAAACCTTTACGCTACCACATTTTTTAAAGCATCGTATCAAACCAGTAAAACAACGACTAAATCATAATTTGAAAAAAAAATGTATAGAAAATTAATGGGAAAATGAAAAAAAAAAAACAACAGATATTGTACATGAATATTAAAAAGTACAAATATTTTCTTTATTACTTTATCATTGAAATTAGTTCTTAAATAAAAAGGTTATTTAATTTTTTTTTAATCGTGGCATTCTCTCAATCACTTAAGCATACTTTTAAATTTCGTTCTATATTTGATTAGTATATAAATGTTACATGGTAAGTTATCGAAGGATAGTTATAACTATAAGTAAGTTACTGAGTGCAATATATTAAATTGACAGTATTAAGTTTTTTTTTTGGTTTCGATATACTCTAAGAACTTACTAACTTCTAGAAATAAATTTTACTCATTAAGACGGAGTATCGAACCATCAGTTTTAATTGTAAAACTATAAAGTGGTAACACAGGCCATACTGTTGCCGGTTGCCCAATTTTACAAAATTAAAATCCCTAACGTAATATTATAAAAGATACCAAATAAAAAAAAATTATAAAATTCCCTAGATGTCCCTAATTTATCTTTATGTGTCGCCCAAATCAAATATAGTTTTCTACTTGATAATATATCGAACTAATAAATAATCAAACAAAACTGGTCATCAACATAAAAAGGGAAATTAAAAAGAAAATAAATAAATAATAAGGAACAGTCATCATCAAAATCTAAAATTTTAATTAATTATACTAATCACTTTAATAAATACTTGATACCTAAACAAAGTCAAATAAAAAATCATATATACAATTAGAATATCATGGGAAATTAATGCTTCTTTAGAGTTTCTAGTTAATGGTGTAGCTAGAATGGGTGACACCTGAGGAGGATATCGTAATGTCACCCCAAAAATCACAATTAGTTACGTAATCTGCCACAGTTTTACGTATTTTTACACGTGAAAGAACTGATGTATGATTAAGATTCTTTGGTTGTGTATTTTTTTGTGAATCCACAATTCACGATCGGGTGAATTCGGGCGTCACCCCTAAATGGGTTACACTCGGTGTGGGCGGCCCCCTCTGCCACCCACAGCTATGCTTTGGTTTCCAGTCCCTTTTGATCTTCCTTTATTTGTTTTGTTAGCAATATCGTCTCCCAAACGAAGTTGTTACTATATCAGAGCTTGTGTAATTATTATTTTCAATCTCAAGTTAATGCTGATGAGAAAAATAGTTTTTTTTTTTATTAATTGACAAATTTCTTTTTACAAATCATATTGCGCTAATCAGTCCTTCTATTCCTATGTTTGAATGTGATAATGATAAGATAGTGAGAGAAAAAGTTCGTTATTTATTTCTGAAATCGCCTATCATATGTTACATAAAGTCACAAGAAGTCGTTAAACTACTTTTATTTGCTTTATTTTTATCTCTAATTTCGTATAAAATTCCCCAGATATATCAACAATATCATCAAAGCGATGGTATTATAACCTACAACGGTTTCAATATAATAATCCCATTATTACTGTCAATCGATGTTCGCTAAATATCGATTTCGAGAATGCAAATACGAGTAATGTGTATAAAAAACATATTTTTTTGAATTTTCAATGTATAAGTTTTAATTTACAATATGTTACGTTAGTTTGTTTACTCACATAAGATATATAAGGTATATCAACAAAAGTTTATACCTAGTAAAATGTTTTTTTTTTTATAATTTCAACAATTTTCATATGGTACAAATATGAATACTTTTTTTAGAAATAGCTGCAGAAGAGTAGGTATATCTATTGTTTCATTAAAACAGTATGGAGCTATAATACGTCTAATTCGAATTCAATTATTAAAAATCATTAAAATTTACTATTAAGCAATGAAACACCACACTATTTCTTAATATTATATTAACAAAAATAATAATTATTCTCTCATTTATTGCTTGTTGACATGATTAGTATTTGACCGCCGTGTTTATTTTACCTATTTCTAAAGTTCCTATTTTGAACAAGTACTCGCTACCGTTAATCAAACTAATTACATGGTAAATTATAGTTTAATGCCGTTGTTTATTAAACAATGTTGGTAGATAACGCATTACTTGTTAATTTTTTTTAATTAAAAAACAAAATTTCAATGTAACAAGTATTTATACTTAATAAATTAAAAGAATTAGGTAGATCTTTAAAAAACTTCTAAATGCTTATTAGATGGCGTAGAGTTACAAAAATTAAACTGACGTACCAATAGGAATAGTTGTCATTAGTAAGAAAGAAAAATATATTTTTGCAATAAAAACTTATTTATAATTCAAAGTAAAATACAACGCACGAAACTCAGCCGCTGTAAAGTTAATCACAAAAGAGTCGCAATAGCGCAAAACAAGAACGTATGGGAGAAGAAGAAAGGGTCGGGGAGTGTTATACTTGCGTATTGCATCATTTGCAGGCAATTTAGAGCGGCAGAGTTTCGTGCCGTAAATGAATGATTCTGTTATTTAGTCACAAACGAAACAAATGTTTTTAACTTAGAATCCATGTAACAAGGTTCACAGGTTAGCTTGAATAAAATATATTTTTTTATTGAGATATATTTTCAGGGTAAAATAATAATTATTACAGATGAACTTGAAGAGCAAAACATCATCAAATGCAAAGCAAAGTACAAACGTTCATCAAAATCATTAGAACCGTCTCCGAGATACCAATTTATAATTAATACACACATGAATTGCTCACTTAAAGTAATAGGATAACAACCTTTAACGTATTTAATACAGGAGTTAGTTATCTCCGAAGGTTCAGATCACCATCTGCCACTTAGAATCGCAACGAGAACTTTCGTTTCGTACGATCGTTTAGAACGTGTTTACGATTGCCGATATCGGACTCTACACGCACACCGATCGTCGTTAGCGAACAAAACCAAACGATCCGCAAAGTCTACGATTGCTTACGACTTTGTTCCTTCATTTGACGAAGCAAACTATCAAGTCAAAATTGTAACGATTTTGTATAATTTTAAGTGTGAAATTATTATCAAACATTAAATCATAGAAAAGAATAATATAGTGTGGTTATAGTAGTTTCTCGCGATTTTTGAAAATATTACTATAAACGGTGCTCATTGAGAAGAGAGAACCTCTTTTCATATTATTATTTTGTTTTATTTTTCCAAAATATTTACTTAATTTAGAATAATACAAAACACTACAAACATTCGGTACTCACATCTATTGATGTAAATATGTATTATCTTTTCAATAAGCGCCATTTCTTGCGCGATCTACAGTAATATTTTTGAAATCACGAGTTATGAATGTATATGTAAACTTACTATAATTCTCTATTCATTCTTTATTAAAAAACAATCGATCACGTCGTGTCCGTTTTTTTTTTGTGGTGAATCAGTATCAATGTGAAAAACGAAAGCAAACTCAAAGTCGTGCAATTATTGTGCCGAATTGTATAAGCTTGTATATTGTTTTATGTATGAGACATGGTAATTTAATTGAGTGGTATAATAACACGATCGTTCGCGCTATAGATTAATATTACTAGAAAGTCCGCGCCATGATGAAAAATAGCGAATACAGTGACAGTTCTTTGCGTGATAAAACGCCACTTTTACATAACAGATAGCGCTATTTCATGACAGTCATAATGGAGCAAAATATCTTTAAAGATGCTGAAACACGTTATAGGAATTACGTACGAGTGTACGTTATATAGGAGATCCGAACGGTACACTGATGGCAGAGTAGTGCCTAGGAACTCATATGAATGGAAACTCAAACACATGTCCGTTACTCACATAATAAATCTTGAACGGTATAAATGTTTTTCCGATGCAGTACAACGCACGAAACTCTTCCGTTCTGAATACCCTGCGAGTGATGTATGCGTGGGTTTAACGCTTCCCAACCCTTCCATCTTCTCCACCGCTTTCCAATTTTACGCCATTGTGACGCTTTCTTCATAAATTTCGAAGAGGCAGAGTTTCGTGCATTGTACTGTACCGTCTAACGTGATATGTTAATATATAAAAAGGAATGATATTCTTATTTTATAATATATAAGGGAATTATATAAGGTCGGGGAAAAAGTTTTTTCGTATTCTTTAAATAAAAAGTTGCAGTTGCTCTTTGGTTTGAATCTGGCTAGTTTTGATACAATAAAAAAAATACATTTAAAATGTGTTTTTTTAATTATATCAAAAATAGACCTGCTTAATGCAGAGTAGTTAAAAGTACAAAACTGGTTCTAGCGTTTACAGTCCGGTAATTTTGTTGTTAAAGATGAACCTCGCTCTAGGCGACCTGTTACGAATAAAGTAGTTTATAATTGTTATATTGGAAAAAGTAGAGCAAGATCTGTTTATTAGCTTTTACGACATAGATCAAGACCTGGCGATTGACCACAAAACAGTTTTGACCCATTCGAAAAAAGCTGGATAAACAAAAAAGTTAGATGCTTGGTTCCCACACGAGCTCACTGAAAGAACTAATGAATCGTGTACTCATTTCTGATTCCCTATTCAAACGTAATGAAACCGAACCGTTTTTTAAAATTGATCACTGGTAATGAAAAATGAATTACATACGTCAAGAACGTGCGAAAAAGATCATGGTCAAAAGGTAAACATCATACACCAACCCATAAACTTGCATAAGGTATATGCCTCATGCCAAACTGTTCTCATATACGTCAAAATCAAGAATTTTTAATATTATTATGTTGAAAATTCTTAATTTTGACTTTCCTGGTAGATAGCTCACAAATATTGTTACTGGATGATTGACGCGGAGAGCTATTTTTTAGGTGTTTCGTCTCATTAAATTATCACTTTAATAAAACTTAGATAACCATATGATAAAATTATTTCAATTTTCATAAAATGATAAATAATTTGATTAAATATGCTTTTGACTGAGTACCACTATAGTAATATTTTGATGTGAAACAGCTATTTCGACGACGAACGTGCGGCATGAAGCTACTATGTCGCCACGCTCTCTCTATTGCCGCTCTCCAGTGTCAGACTGGCCATATGTTCCAGGTGGCGTTCGCCAGTCGGGCCCCAGCATGCGCGACACCCTACCACACCCACACTCAAGCTTACGACGTACATGTAAAACAGTTCATTCACATTTACATACAAATAACATAGACAAATTCGAAACATGGTTGACTGCAGACCATCCCTAAAACTTCCCACTATTTAGCTCAGGATATGACTACATTTTTCAGCTCAAAAATTATAATATCGGGCTTTTTTTGTTTTTGAACAACGATATTCATTGATTAATTAATTTGTAGAGTTCGTTTTTAGTACAAAAATGATATTCTTTTAAAAGTAATGCTTCATCAAAAAATTTGAAAGTTATTTTAAAAAGCCATTTTAGAAAAAATTTTAAAGCCATATCTTATGATCACTTTGGATCTGTTTTGCGGCTTTTGAGATATTTTTTTCGATGTATGAAATAATGGATGTATTAAAATTAACATGTCAAAAATTGGAAAAGTAGTTTGAAAAAGCACATTTTTGGAAGTTTTTCGACGGCGGCAACTTTTGAACGAATCAATCAATTTTGATTTGCTTTGTGATTGTATTCGACGTATATTCTTAACCATTTAAACTGTGTATCCCATCTACCCTTATCGAAGGCTTCTGGGTAGCCCTTAAATTCATGATACCACCCGGGCCCTTCAAGCCCAGTTAGACCCTGCCGCTCTCTACTGCCTTGTGTGCGCAAGGTACGTATAATATATACTATACATAATCAGAACCTAATATAAAAGTAAATAACTTAATGACAAAACAAAGAACACCGAACTTATAAATATTATGTAATGACAAGGAATTTAATAAAAATTTGGAAGTACAAGAATATCGTTAACTATAAATACCCCAAAAAAAAAAACCATTAAAATTAGACATTGTACAGAAAATATGTTGGTAGTTGGTACATTTTAAAAAACTCATAATTTTTAATAAACTTTTTATGTACATATATTTTTCCTTTTAATTTTTTTGATAATGAATATTAAGAGAACAACACTTGTTGAATGATCATATTATGTCGTATGAAGCGGACGAATTTTTCCGACATTGGCTTTCAGAGTAAAGGCAAATTGCATCTAGCTTGTGATGAGATTGAATAGATTGCAATTTCATAGTGATTTACGAATTTAAAATTTCGTATAACGTAAAGAATTAATTTCAAATCTCTTTCACTAATCAAATTGAAAAATTTCTAAATTAATGCCAAGGTGATTTCAAATCTATTGAAGCAATGAAATTATAACAAAGTAACAAAAAGAAACTAATTGTTGGATATATCCGACTATCAGTTTTATGTGTATAAAAAAAATTGATGTTTTACATTGAAGAAAATGAGCTTTCTTTGTCACTTTATTGTGTTGTTTTTAGGATTAGATTTAAGGCTAATTTATGTATTTGTAAAACCATTTCATTCATAGCAATCATATACTTCTTTTTGCTCTTTAACTACGTGAGAATAAAGTATAACGAATAAAGAGTAATTTGTCAGATATATCCGGCATTGGCCTCTTTGTGACAATTTTCTTTGTCGGATATATCCGTCCATGGCTGTCAGGGTTGAGTACGAGTAGGGAACATTAGAATAATTCCCATCTCTTCTGCTTTTTGAATATTTGATGAAACAGAACATGTGTGCAACAATTATAATAGATGAGCAATGGTTGTACCAAGTAGACATAGTAAGTAGTTGCTTACCATCTTAGAAATATTTAAGAATCTGTTTATACTTTTATGTTTAAGATACAATGCATTGACACTTGTAAAAACGAAAACCATTTGCTTTATGAATTATTTTATTCAGCAAATTCATACTACATATACCACAGTCCGCTATATCTACTATTTACACCTTAATACTAAAAAATACAGTTTGAGATGGTTCTATCTTACAGAAAGCACATCAGTGCTCTGTGAGATTGCACGTTTTTTGTTTTGGTATAAATGAATAAAATAAAAATGCATATTTTCCGGTACCAAAGTTTTGAGACTCATATCATCAGAATCTTTACATGAGTTTTCGAGTATTTTAAATATTACATTCCTTATATATCTTGTATATTTCATTTACTTAAAACTAACAGCGTAACCCGGGAATACTTATTCTTCTGCTGAAGGCACTTTGATATATACTTTTTAAAATTATTTTGTACCTTATAAATATTTTTTAATAATTTGAATTACTAGTAGATTATGAAACATTAAAAATTGTGTTTGAGAAGGAAAGAGCAAATTCAGGAAGGGAATGGTGATATTAAAACCATTAAGTAACAATAAGGTTGCTTATGGTAAATTAAGAAATAAGTGACTTGCCCTCTGAAAATCTTTTCTTAAACAAGTAAAAAGTTATCCATAGTCTTATGCAAAAAATAGCTAACAAAATAAATATGTAATTTTTCCTTATATAAATATTTTTTTTACATTATTTTTCAAGCTAATGTAACCAAACAGAAAAATTATTTTCCAAGTTTTTTCCCAAATGCGATCTTCGCGTTAGCATAATATTTTGTAACTATTTTATTATGACTAATTATAAATATCGACATATCAAACCATCTGAAAAATGCATTATTTTCTAGAAGCACATCTCAATTATAAATAATAAAGACTACCCAAAATTGTTGACACATTATATGAAATCTGTATTTTATTTCATGTATAGTTATATAAATATTAACTTTTAATTTATATAAATATGTATATTATGTTCAAACGCCTTATGTTATTTCGTAATTGAGGTCGTGACAATTAATACATTAACAAAAGCATATAAAAATAATCATATCGAAAGGATATTTGATCATATTATGTGATATACATTTTCAGAGTATTGAGAGATTCACATTAGTTTGTTTTACTAAATTTTCATCATAAATTAATATCCCGTGTACACAATTAGGCATTATTTAGAATACAATCTGTAATCTAATTAATGGGTGAAGTGATTTTTGACAGAAAATACCCACTAATAATAATTGAGTGCTTATCGGTGGGTCTATTTCAATAAATGCTGAATGATAATATGAAATACTCAAGTGGCTAAAATCGATTTGTCATTAATCAGAAAAACAGAATAAAAAAATAGATTTTACATATTAAGTTACAACAGACCACAATTTTAAGCAATGAGGATCGATATATAATTTTTAAAAAGATCATAATTTTAAT
This sequence comes from Eumeta japonica, assembly GCA_005406025.1. Classification (NCBI taxonomy): domain Eukaryota; kingdom Metazoa; phylum Arthropoda; class Insecta; order Lepidoptera; family Psychidae; genus Eumeta; species Eumeta japonica. The sequence continues at coordinate 180,450 of BGZK01000645.1, read as the reverse complement.
ACAGTTTGTTAAAAGTTTCATATCACAAGTACATTTAGGAGATTTCCATGGATTACTTTACAATAAAGTACATTAAATAATGATTACATTTGAGAATCATTATATTGACTATTTGACAGAAAATTATCAAAGGAATCCAAGCCTAAGAAAGTAGTAAAGAATATTAAGTAATATTTCGCGAAAATACGAACATATTTTGCAATAATGGATATCCTCCATAAAATTCACAAAATCCACCAAAAATAATTTCTACAGACTATAATTACTTAAATCCTTCAAACCATAACAAAAACAAAAATACTTTGATCTACATCACTTCGCAATATGTGAAAAATAGCAATATTTGGTTATATATCGCAGATATATCATTTGACTTGCACATTGCGATAAAAGTTAATCGCACTCCATAGCGGCTAAAGGTGCTCATCATTTACTCAAAAATTGAGATTCAATTAATACAGATTTTGCACATTTTTAGATTTGCCTTACGGTACAAATACACAAGGCAACCATGATGAACATCGGAACACGCTAGGAACTCGAAAGAAAATTTATCTAATAGAAAACGGCGTCGCAATGACACCTAACTATCCGACTCGAGACGAGTTTTGCGGTATGAAATTGCAGAAGAAGGAGCCATTTAGGATGCCTGTGACGTTGTTAAGCGTTATTTTCTTCGGATACAAACAATTGAATCCCCAGACATCGGCTTCGAGGGCTGTGCTCAGTGTTGTGGTGGAATTGCATTTCAAGCCGAAACCGACATCAGCGACGCTTGTTTCGTGCGTCACAGGACTGTCGCCGAAGATGAACCGTCCCCAGGTAGGATACGCGCCCCACACCACCAGCGTAGTTATTATCTTAGGACCGATACCGCCGACGGCCTGTCAACATACAATGTATTGTATTTTATATATGTCGTGCTGTCTGCATGAGGTCTAAATTATGAGAGAGGTCAAAGGGACGGTACTGATAAAAGAAGAGACGAAAGAATTGAACAAAACATACAAATGTACAATTTACAAGCTTTATTCCCTCATATCTCATAATTAAAATATGCAAAATTAAAACATGTATGATGACACAATAAATAATTTCAATTGACTTTATAGGTTTCTCACATTTTAATTATTCTCTCCTTTATCTATCTGCTACCATACTCTATGAGAGCTATAACTATTTTTTTTTCCTTGAAATACTCTTTTGAGAATTTGACTTTACTTGTGTGTATCTATCCGTTTTTGTTCAAAGGTTCAACGGATATGATAAACATTAGCCGTGCAAATCAGTCCCATTCCTAAAACTTTCCATTATTTTTTAGCTCAAATAACGAGCGAACATTTGGCTAGCATGCAACATTTTTGAACTCTTCTAATTCAACATAATTTTCAACGATATAGTTACCTTGATGGATATTGCTCCTTTTGACACAGCTCTATAGGTGATTAGATTTTGAAAGCAATATGATGAAAATTTTATGTTAAATACTAAAATAACTACCCTGTTTCAGTTGACAATGATGTGTCATGATCTAATTTACTGATTTAGTGGGGTTTATATTTTTCAACATGATTTTTCAAGTTATATTATAGCCGATTAAATTCTGGAATTGATAGATTTTCAATTTGAATTTTAGCATAAAATAATAGTTAAAAGTTTTTTCAAAATCGACTTTACTGGTAATTATGAAATTTAAAACACTTCGTTTAACAAGACTATGATGCAAGGCTAATTTCAGTTGGTCGGTCTGTTCAAAATTTCATACAGCCTACACCTCTACTCCCCACATACTGGGGATACTTTAATCGTTACTCGTGTTTTAATATTATTATTTGATGTATCTTAATTTGATTAAATAAATAAAAAAAATAAGCAGTGCAATGTACCATTTTTGAGGTGGGTATGTGCGCTACGCCAGCCACGATTGCATTAGGCGGAGTCCCCACCGGCATGTGGAATGCCATGGAACAAGCTAACGTCGCTGGTATCATCAGATAGCGCGGATCCATGCCGAGTTCGCGCGCCTGCAAAAGAACGCATTTCACATATTGGTATGAGCATTTGTCTATTTGTGTGAGTATATATGTATGATGATGGAGTTAAGATTATTCTTTATGTATATAAAAAGTGCATTTTGTGCTGGCCCCAGTCGGAGTATCCACTTATGTAAGGACAGCAGTATGTGTCAAGATAGCCAATGTATTTTTATTGCTTTCATCAACGGTTTCATTCAAGCATATCTATTGTGACTATTTTAATTAGGCCCTTCTTTAATACGTCACCAATTAGGTTTAAGTGAGGTATCCCAGGACGCCGCATGTCAATCCTTCAATCACCAATTCAGTAATACATATAATCAAATATGTGATGTTGGCTATTAAGTCAATATAATAGTACAATGCCTAAAAATAGTTCTTCTTCTTAAAATAAACTTTTTAAAGTATTGAATGAACTATGTTAATATCTTGTTTTTACTCCTTTTTGTTTTCAATGTCAAAAACGAAATACCACTATTATTTACTACTTCTAATTTTAGGTTTATTATTTATATTAAATCTATAAAGAGAAAAATACTGATTGACAGTGAGTCACTCTGTACCAATAGGTATATAGATCAAACTACTGATATTTCTTAACAACACAAAATTGGGACATTTATTCCTTTTATGACAGTCAAGCAATAAAGGACAATTTTTGAAAATTTAACCCAAAGGTAGAAAATAGGAGACAAAATTATAAGCACTCGAAAAATAAGAGATTGCATGAAACCTATGATAAGTAATGAAACAAAAGATCGGCATATACTAAGTGGAGGTATATGGTTTCTGCATACACTTCTTGTAAAGTGCACATACACATTCATTTCAATTATAACATTTATTTGCATAAGAAAAGGCAATATACGTACCATATTCGCCAAAACTGGTAATATGAGATTCGCGATAGCAACGTTAGAAGTGAACTCTGTAATGAACTGCGTGACGAGTACGACCACCAGCAGCACTACGGGCGCCGGCATACCGTTCAGCCCGTTCAGAGATGAGCCGATCATTGCCGAAAGCCCCGACGCCTTGCTGCCTTCGGCTAACGCGAAACCGCCACCTTAAACCGACAGGCACAACATATTGATACACAATATACAAATCAGAATTCATTCGATACTATGTTGGCAAACAACACCACAGCCTGAAATTCAATTAATTCCTGTAACATTGATAGTACTAAAGGAAAATATGGGTTTAGAGTTATTACACACAAGCTTATCCTGAAATCCTATAGGGATTAAATAGATGCACAATCCACATTATACAGTCACACAGCACTTAAAGAAATATTTTATTTGTCAAGTTTTCATCACTCCACTGCAGTTTAGACATAAAAATGGTCTAGCTGGACCAGTGAAGATTGGGAAATGCTACGACCGCTGGCTCTGTTACTAAGCGACAGGGTTAGGGACCGCCGGCTTAACGTGTTCTCCAAAAGTATTCAGCCTTATTCTGGTTTAAGTTAAAAGCTCAGTATTGAAGATGAAGCACTGACTATTCTGCCTTCGACACTCACACAAGGAATGTATATCATTCATATACATTACCATCTTTTTATAGTTTTTCTTCCCTTCTTTAGTTTATTCAATATGGATCACAGCAAATTAACTTGATTTACTATTTTATATTGACCTTTGTGTGTATAACATCTTACAGTAAACAAATATTACCGATAGTAGACAATGAATAAAATTTTCACCTGGTAACAATTTACTAGTATACTAACCAAGTAGGAAAAGCAGACCCCAAGGTATTTTCTCTTTGAGCACAATCCAGGTGACGACTCCGGGCGAAGGCTTGGCTGCCACTAACTCCTCATCTGTATATAGCAATATAACAATTAAATGGGACCATTTAGAAGCAATGCCTTAACTATTTTTATTTCCTATTTTAGTCGATAAATTTTTGTTGTGCTATTATTATATTATATATGATCTTCCTTTCATTTTTACTTAGATATTGCAATTATGTGCTATTGCTAATACAGAAAGCGCATTTAGTGACGGAAGATTTTAAAGTGTTTTGTGAATGATAGGGTTCTAAGTAAAATACAACAAATAGTAGAAAAGTCTTGTTTATAAAACAATAATGAAGTTGTTCATATTAACATGCCCGAGAATGAGGCACCTTATTAAATGTCATGGTTTGTCGAGTAAAAGTATTATTCTATTAATATGATAAACACAATTTTCACAACAAAACATATTGTGTTATGTATTTATAGCTTTTCTCTTTATTAAATATGTGAGATAAATAATTATATTGCACCGTAACATGAAACTCTTGGTTTGTGAGTCTGTTTCGCATTTGGCTGATTGTTTCCTTTACAATTTTATTTTTAAATATGATTTTCACAAATACTTGTTTATATCGTGTTAGAAACAGAATTCAAAAATTCAAAAGTTTTGTTGTAAATAGCTTCAGCAGTTTCATTTTTTTTTAATTTAAACTCGTATTTCACCCCTTTTAAAAAACTATGCATGTCATTGTTTTTTTTTTATAAGTAATTAAAAAATTTGATATCTATATCTTGAAAAGTTTCAATTTTTCATATAACAGTATTTCATGTTTTTCATCTGCCTAAGAATGGAACTTCAAAACATCCTTTCTCAATATTCACCACGTTATAACATGAACTTTTATAAAAAAATTTGAGTCTCTAGACAATGTAGTTTGGGCTATGTGTTGATATACAAGTCAGTCAGTTTACTCTATATATATATATATATATATATATATATATATATATGTAAACTTTTCTAGCCTACATACATTATTTGATAGTCATTCCTCACTTATCATTTGCATTACTCCACAAATTCATCTTAACATTGATATCTCAACTAAATGGAGGTACATGATGATAGAAGCTTTTGCAACCCAACACTTCAAACAATACAGGACGACAAATCTTACTACCTAGGATGCCATTTTTTGAGAGAAATAAGTAGATTTGACCCATACGCCTTTCTTGGATGCATCACATTTATAATTAAAGCAAAAAGTTAATTCAATATCACCATTACTGACATATTTCTTTGCAATTCTTATTGCACCTTTCTTCAAACATTTTGATGCAAAACAGGGGTTCTTATATTTTTATACTTTTTTAATCTGTCCACAGTTCATGTAAAAGCTGGGAATAAGTATTAGCTCTATGAAATCTTTAAATTAGTAATAGATAGTGAAATAACTGCCATTCTAGGCTACACCATCCTAGGTCCAAAGGTCTTCACTACAGCAATAATCATATGAACAATAGACAAAAATGTCCTTAAATTGTAGCAAGTCCTTTATAACAAATTTTCAAATATATTTACTTACATGAAGTAGACGAAGAGAAGAACTTCATGAAGTCTGTCGACATTGGCAGCACAAACATCAAAAGCACTATGAACATAGAGGTCACGCCGTCCTTTACTTTCCTGTTGATATAACATTTTCAGTATTAAAATAACAATAATAAAAACCTACCCTAATATGTTAATACTACTGTTCTCAGGATACAATAGTAAGTTTGTCGTAAATATTACAACTACAATGAACCAAAATGTTATTCTAAATATCCAGAAAGAGACAAAAAGTTAAATAAATATATAAAAATACACTTGGTATGAACTGGGCTTTTTTTGATTTATAAGTTTTAATAACAAAATAATTGTAGATTTTGTTACTAATTAATATCAAATAAAAATTTTCAATGATACCTGTTTAGTTTCAAATAATTTACAAATAGAAGATATTTGTAACTCGGCAAAATAGAAAATATTATTACTTACATTTTTCATATATTTAGACTGTATATTATAAATAAATTATTGAACTCATAGGCAAATGATTAGCAATAATCAGCATAAGTATATCTGAATTATAAAGATGATTTTGTGAAAACTTTTTCTTTTTATTAAATTTTTATTATAAAAGGATGTAAAACAATGTGGAAAAAAAGTATCAAAAGTCATGGCTGATTTTAAGTTACATTATAATCAGTCTCACTTAAAGTATAAAATATAAAAATTCTGTTGATTATTTTATAAAAAGTTATGAGAATTAAATGTATATGGATAGAATGTAGGAAGTTGTTGCCTGCAAAATTTTGCATATATACAGAATCTATACAGCATCTCCAGAATCCACATTTAACCAAGAAAGAATGAAGAAATCATTGACTAAGAACTTTTTTATATGCAGCATATATTGTGTTTTACCAAATTATAATGTATTATTGTGCATTGAAGCATACTTTAGAGCTTTGAGTATAAAATTTTGGAAATATTGATGAAGTCAAAGATATATTTTTTGACTCTTATACAAAGAATGATATCTTTATCAAATCCATAAACTGACTGCAAAATTTTGTTGAACCACATAATTTGAAATTGTTTGAATCATAATAAATAACTATTTCCAGTTTTGTACCCGACAACATCTGATTAAACTCTCAGCATTTTTAATGCAATATGATGAGACTAAGTCATATGCTAATAATTATCGTAACACATTTTTTAGCTATTAATATAGATCAAAATACAAACAAGTATTTCTATAATTATGACTATATTAATCAAAATAATAATAACAGCTATGGCATAAACTTACTTGTCGGTCATAACGTCGGCCCAGCCATCTATGAAGGATGGACTTCTAAAGATGTACAGGAATACCGCTAAGATGAAAAGAATTCCGGAACACTGTAATGAAACAAAAACATAAAGGTAAAGATGATAATATTGTATGTATATTATGAAATAGTGTAGAAGTAGAAAAGGAAAAATTTTATTGTATTGTCACAAATAAGATGGTGTAAACCAGGTATGGGCAACCTTTGACATGTTGTTGGCCAAACTTTACTGTGCAAATACGTACGCGGGCCGCATTCAAAAACAGATGCATTTTAAAGGAGTGTTCATAATTTTTAGAGATAGATATTGGACAAAAATGTTTTTAAAATGCCTCGTGGGCCGGATGAGGCCCTCGGGCCGGCTGTTGCCCACATATATAAACAATATTCTATATGCATTTTTTTTCTTCTTCTGCTCTGACTACGAGTATTTATCTTTTCTATAAAAACAGGGTCATTTATGATGATTTATGGTTTACAATGATTACTTACATTGATAGGAGAATACGAAAATAAAAACAGCTACTAGATACGAGTATAATAGGATGTCATCATAGATGCTAAGGGAAGACAGAGGTATAGCAGCAAGTCTGTTGAGTCCACTTTTTAATAAGTGCTGGAAGAGTGACAGGTGTTTGATGATAGACAAACTTGTACACTTGTTGGAAAAGAAAGGCTCGTAACAGTGTTATAGAAATGAATGCAACATAAATTTATAACCGTAAACCGTAGTGTAAATAAAAATCGAACAAAAGTAATTGGAAGATTGAATGGATAAATTTGAATTGAAATAATTGTGAGAATAAGGTTGATAATAAAAAAATGGAATTTTGAAAAGATATGGAAGACAATGATCAAATACATTTTGGGTGTTGGTTTGATAACAGAAAAAAATCTGTATAAAAATTCCAGTGCCTGTGTAAGAATAAATGAGGGCACACACAAATTGGTTTGACATTTCTAAGAGTTGCAGTGTCAATATGGTTTTTCAACCTACTTACGGACAGTTGTCTAAACTATATGTGGACCAAAAATAGGTGAATTGCTCATCAAATGGTTGAGAGCTCAGATAAAAGTAATTTTGACAGCAACTACGTGTAACAGAAAATCATAATCAAAATATATACATATATAATGAATATAGGTTGTCTTTGTTCGCCAATCATGTAAAAACTACTAAACGTATAGACATGGGACTGGGACCATTCGATGCGGGATGATTTGTAGATGGTTCTAGGCTACTCATTTTTCGAATTCCGTAAATCCTTCGCTATTTTATTTATAAATAAAAATTACCCAGCGAAGCGGGTGGGACAGCTAGTAATAGATTTAAAAAAGTATAAAAATGAATGTAATCATTGCAAATGTTTTTGAAAGTAAAAAAGCATAATTTTATAGTACTATAATACAAACAAAGATGATTATGCAAAATATTTATTTAACAAATTATGAGCACATTCAGCTGTCTAGGTTTGGTTCCTATATTGATTAACATTGCAGTGCCAATACTTAACTATAGTTGTGAAAATGATCTACACATGAGGCATTACCTTTTCATGGAAAGTGATTGGGCCCAGGTTTCTGTACTGCTCCTTTATGACTTTCATGGTGGTGACAGAACTAGATGAAGCAAGGTTGACCTGCCTTGCCGCTGCACTTCTTGGTCTATGAAAACAAAATAGTGACTTATATGTTACTTTTTGCATAAGTGTTCCAAGATTTACTTAGAGAACACATTCCAAATTCATATAGATATTTATTATTTTATTTAATTATATTGTTATATTATTCTAATTGTATTATTCTGAGATGGTTTTTAATTCATTATGCATACAATGAAAATAATACATACAAAATACATTTACTTCTAGTTCAAAGTTAATCCCAACAGCAAATTAATATTATATACTTTTGCAAAAACTAAGAAAGTTTAAGTTGTCATGGAAAATAGGTTAATGAATCTCATTATTTAAGTGATTGTTTAAAATGCAAATTTTAAAGGTATTTCTGATATTCACTCTTTGCTTGTTCTGCAACTACATTGTCTTATTGTAAAAACCAATTACAATTGCTAATGAGCAATATTAATATTAACTAGCAACTAGCAGTTACTATGTGATGGTCATGAATTAAAATGAATATGATAATTAACTATCGTCTGAAGCATATGAAACCATGAAAGGTACAAATTCAAGTCAAGAACTTTCCAATTATACCAAATTTAACTATAAAAAATCTATATGATCATACACATGAAGCTGAAGACAAAATATTTCTTATACTCTTAATTATATAATTAGAAAGTCTTAGCATCGGCTTTAATATTTTAAACAATATGACCTTGAGAACTTACTATAAGGATATATATTGAATATAAACTAGAATTTTAGTTAGACTACAATAACACACCTACTAGATTAGGTAAAATTGCACTTGCTTTGTAATAAACTACAATTGTAAAAATAATTATACACAATTTTTGATCTATTAATAACAGATGTTTATATTATAATAAACCATATATGATAGGGTTGAATAGGTAAGGAGTTGTTTTAGTGGAATCAATTGTAAGTTAAACGAAGTGGAATAATTTGAAAAGACATTACAATTTTGACACTTTATTATTGAGTTACCAACCAATAGATCATAACAAATCTAGGGTACTACTGATCGAGCTAAGAGTTATCAAATTTTCTATTGCAGAACCTCTAAAAAGAATAATTAACATTTTTACCTGAACATTCCCATGAAGGTGACCTGCAGTGATATCCAAACTAATATCTGCATAACGAGCATGCATGGTGTGCTGTATGCCATAAACCAGAAGAAGTTGACAGTTTTATTTGGATCATCAGGGAACTCTCTGGAATGATTAAAACATCCTTAAATAATTTGTCTCTCAATCTCGACCGTTTTTGATTTTTTTCTATGCCAATGTCGGCAAGATATCGAACTGATAAACAAATTAAAAGAAAATTCTATAGACACTCTATTCATATTTTATTTTATAAATTTACTATGTAAAAAAGATAGTCAAGTACTGCGTTCGACAGGTGAGCCTAGTACTTTGTCTATTTCTTCCTAATTTAAAAACTCACGAGTCAAATATCCCTTTGAAGGCAGAGTTGGTAGCAGTGCCGACAAGTGTGCCACAGCCGCCGAGAGTTGAAGCATATGCGATACTCAGGTAGTAACAGATGGTTATGTCACTTGGCATCGGTGCCCTGGCAAATGAAATAGATAAGCACTATGTATTGAAAGATTTTGTATCTAACTCTTCTGTGTATTAATAATTATATACTTTGCGAATACAATTTTTTTTTTTCATAGTCAGCAATTTTTGAATGTCTAAAATACAAAAAATTTAAGCTAAATAAAAAGACATGTGAATAAATTAAATGCATATGAATTAGAATATAACATAAAAAAAATGTATAAGTTTCATTTACTCTTCATCGCTGGTCTTCTCTTGAGCGGACTTAACATCCTTGCCATTTTCTGGTAAAGCATTTTTCTTCTTGTTGACATATACATCTCCGAGGCCTTGCTGTAATGTTCATTATATTTGTCAATACATATAATCTTATAAAAGATATGTTTTAATAAGGATTCAGAATAAAAATTATGGTGTTTTTTCATGTGTGTGACTCTTAAATTTGAGACATTCTTTTGTATAAATGTGACAAGCAGGTGAATAAACATAGTGAATAAAACTTTCACTTACTTTCTGAAATGTAATATGATTACTCTTCTATGATTTTAAGAAGATACCACAATTTGTGTTACCAGAGACAACACAAATTTTAGAACTTCATAGTTATTTGAAACTTTCAAGAACTTTATACAAAACGCATTAATCCTTTTGGATTGCACAGTATACATTTTAGTTTACTCCTTTCTTTACATTATATCATATGGTATATACAGGTGTAACTCGACGTCAACTGAAACCGGTGGAAACATGCTGGTTGTCAGAAAATATAAAAAAATTCAAGTTGCATTGAATTTTAAAAAAACGCCATTCATTCAGACATTTGCCACAAAATCATACAACTTTTTTGCGTGCCTGAATAATGCTTTCTAAACTGTAATTTTAACTTTCAATACCAACACTATTTCTGAAAAAATTAACAAAATTCTAGATTTAACAAAATTTCAGCGTTACCGGCGCTAGATTCTAAATGGTAATACTGGCGATTAACATCGCGGACTTTTTTCAGTCTCAGTTTAAAAATTTTTACTTGGCTTATTTGCCGATTCCACATCGAATAAATTTAACTCACTGATCGCCCAATGAATTATGCAAAACTTGCACTGTTAGTGCGCATTGAATAGGTATCATTTTTGTGAATGCTTTATTTAACTGAAACAAAATTTTCAGTTTTTAATTACTTAAAAAGTTTATATTAGCAATGTTCGAATGTTTTAAACTGACATCTCGAGATCGAGCGCGATCGTCATATTTGTACTGTAGCTTCGTTATTGCCTTCGTTGAATATACTTTTCGGACCGCCCTGCAAAAAAATTGAAAGCGAACGGCCCGCCACGAGATTGACCAGACCGTCAAGTAAACTTGGTAGATGGTTCTGTAGAAAGTCCAAGTAGACCCGTGGCCGGGCCGTTCACCGGACTTGAATCAATTGTACTTTTACTGGGGAGCAGTCAAAGAAAAGTGTATTCAAAGGCAATCGAAAGCGAATTTGAACTACGGCAAAGAATAGCTGAAGCAGCCGAATCGTAAATAATGGACGATTCGCCTGAAAGATAGCTTGATCTCTTTAAAGAGATGTCGGGTTTGTATTGTTTGAAGGAAAGCATTTCGAACATTTGCTGTAGTAAAACTATTTTATTGTAAATTTAATAAATAAACCTTAGTATTAAAAATTTTGTTTCAGTTTAAATTAAAACATTCACAAAATAGTGCCTATTCCAATGCACACACTAACAGTACTCTAAATTTAGTGCATAATCTGTTTATTCAGTCTGTTTATGATAGACAAACACAGGTACAAGTGAGTTAAATTTATTCAGTGTGTGCATTGAATCGGCTCCATGTAAAAGTAATAAGTTTTGCCATTTAACCAAGTAAGAAAATTTGTAAAACTGGGATTTTACTGAAAAAAATTTTTGTCCATGATAGCAGCTACAAATCACCAAGTATTATACCATTTTAGAATCCCTACTAATTGCGCCAACTTTTGACATAACTTGCCAAACTCGCGTAGTACATTTTTTCAATACAGTCAGTTAAATCTAGGCAATTTTTATTTAATTTTTTTTTCTAAGAAATAAGTCGTAATGTTATGAAAGCTAGAGCAGCTGGTTTCAAAATTTTAATTACAGTTTAGAGAAGCATTATTCAGGGTTACACAGCAAAAAAAAAAGTTGGAAATAGTTATGATTTGTGGCAACAGGAGTGAATAGACTGTCACAGGGTGTGAATTTTTTGCGTTTTTCTTAAAATGCTTATAATTTTAAAATCATGCAACTTAGATTTTTTTTTATATTTTTCTGACAACCAGCATGACTTGCCTTTTCACCCGGTTTCGGGTTGACGTCGAGTTTTGGGACACCCTGTATATTTATACCCTATTACTTCATTCATAAAGATCTGTTTATCTATATGTTTAGCATAAATAACATAATAGTAGATTGTTGATCATACCATTTTTTAGACCAGTTAATGATAAAATAATATGGTACCATTATCAATTATCTATACTCATTAAACTTATTCCAAGGAGATAGAATTGACTACAACTTTGGTAAATTTTTAGTTATTAAAGAATACATCTCTTAATATAGACACTTGCTAGGCACAGTATACTAGGCTTGCAAACATTTCTTCTTCCCATACCTAATATTCTTAGTGCTGTAATTTTACTTGCCTGTTCTAAAACTTCTAGAATAGCCTGTACTATAGGAACCATCATGGTTGTAGCTGCTGCATTCGACACCCACATTGATATAAACATTGTTACAAACGTTAATCCAAAATTCAATCTAGAATAAATTGAATACTTGATTATTCATTGAAATCTCGGCATCTTAACGAAAATTATAGAAAAAAATTCTATAAAAATTAAATATACTCACCTCCTGTGTGAACACCCGACGACCTGAACAGTCCATAATGCAACTCTCTTTGGTAACTTTGAATGTTGTACACCAGCTGCGATCATGAGGCCACCCATGAACATCATGTTTGTTTCCTTCATGTACGCTGCACATGTTTTGTCAGAATCCAGTATACCCATTGTTGGGAATAAAATTATTGGCAACATTGATGTGACTGGTAGAGGAAGCAATTCGAATACCCAATAAATTGCCATTATTAATACTACAAACATACATTTGTATTCCTGAAAAAAAATGTAAGCGGTAATTGTCTGCATGGGAAAGTCAATTTGACCCCAGGGAAGATATTATATTTCTAATTAAGTTTATTTAAGCAAGTTTAAATGAGCATTATTAACATAAAATTTGCATATTTTTATATTGCTGATGAGAATACCAAATTCAAGTGAGAGAATTTAATTCAAAGCTTTTGTAATATTTAATTTTTATCTAGGTCTTTGCACGTCTTTTCATATTTATAGATGTTTTGTAATGATCTCATTTGGAACTCAAATTTTAATGAAATTTACTCAGCAATATCTCTCAGATGATTTCTTATCATTATTTCTTTATCATATTGATGTACAAATATGGTAACACCATTATTGCCCTTTTGAGAAGCATACATTGAATTACAGTAAAATTTCCCCAAAACCAGTTAGTTTGTAATAAAGTATTGCTATCTTTTGCGAAGCACAAACTAAAATGAGAATGACACCTATTTTGGGTTATGTCTTTTTGTCCTCAAGAGTTTATTCCTCCTCCTGTACAGAATTCCATCAATATCAACGAATGCCATGAACAAGGCAGTAAATGACAAACACTTTTCAATTTGAGGTCGTTGTATAACAATACATTTAGTTTACTAACGTTTAAACTAAATTTAACATACAATAATTTGATGAAGAGTTGACGAGGATGGGTACAGTAATAAGTTACTTGTAAAAATATTTTTGCCTAATTAATTTAATAAAGCAAAATAATTTTTCTAATTAAAATACCTCCTGTACTATTACATAAAACTACAGTTGAAGGCTTTGCACCCTTTGGGGAAATAATTTTAAAAATAATAATAATAAAATGGGTTGTCAACAGTTTGTTTTTGAAGACATGTTTTGCAATTTTATTGTCCAAATCATTTAAAATTTATTTTAAACATTCAATTTCCTTCAATCGGAAATTATGTTTTTTATTATCATCCAAAGCTAACACTTGCAAACTATGTGAACAATTGGGTTTTTGACCCTGAAAATATATAAAATTCTCATTTGTTAATAGAAAATGCAATTCACATTTAAGAAGCTTTAAAAATATATAGTCCTTTGTATATATTTGCTTTTAGTTATGCAAATATAAAACTAATACACAAATTTATAGTATTGAGATTTTTAGCTTTCCTGGATATTAAAAAAGGAATTATTCTAGAGTAATCAAAGTGGCACAGCCATGTGACTGCGAAACAAATTAAAAAAATTAAGCATGTTCCACAACAGCGGCAATATACACTTCATATGTTCTCATACAAAGAATATTAAAAGTTACGTACATCTCTCCTATTTAATATTGGTATTGGTAACAATATTAAAGGTGTCAAGACAACTAAGATGGACTTCCAATATACAGAAATAAAGAGGTGTATCCTTTGCCATAATGAGGCAGATGTTTTACTTCTGGAAAAGAAGTATGTGGTGCCACTGGAAAAAAAAGAAAAAAATATGTATTAAAGGGAATTCTTTAAATTTGCAATTTTGTAATAATTAATATTTTCTTAAATAAGACACATGTAGAAAAGTAATAAAATATGAAACAAAAATAATGCTAATTAATTATAAGCTCACAACTGCTTTGTAGTAAACACAACTAAGTTTATTGTTACATGATATTTAGCATTAGCTAATACATTAGCTAATATATTAAACATGTTAGCAGTTATTTAAAACCAAAACAATATATTCTAAGATTAAAATATATATATATATATATATATATATATATATATATATATATATATATATATATATATATATATATATATATATATGTGTGTGTATATATATATATATATATATATATATATATATATATATATATACACACATATATATGATGTTTTTATAGTGATAAAGAAAATATGATATTTTGAGAGAATTTGTGAACAATATAACATTTTGGGACTTATGGATTGATCATAATCACTATGGGTGTATTGTAATCATAATCAACTATTTGGTTTAAGTACCTTTTCATTGTTGAATGGAATGGCTTCTAGAAATATATGACTATTAACACATTTGTGATGTGTGATGTTGCAAAAAATGATAATACACACTTAGTGATTTTACATTGCATGGTATTTATTTCGTCAGGCTGGTATTAAAATATTTAGCTAGTTATTAAAAAAAATCATTTTCTGAACAATAAGCTGTATTGACATTCTTCTTTTTTCATTTGATATTCTTCGATATAGTCATTTCTGTGTCTTTTTCAAATAACTTTTAACTTTTATGATGAATCACTAGATGTAGTACATACATTTGAAATTTTATTTCATTTTTTGGGCTATTTTAGTCTGTATATGTTTGAAAATTTGGTTGCCTGTAAAGTCGGTATACGGGCGAAAGTTTTACGTGACAACGACTTTGAATGGTAAAATCATTTTAATGTGAATATTCATTCGTATAGTAGGAAGAAGGATGAAATAATAGTAACAATTTAAAACATTTATTTATACAAAGAATTATATTTAAAACATTAATTTATACAAAGAATCTCGCACTGAATTTCATATTAACAAAATTTTATTTTTACCTTTACACAATACGTATTTATATACAAATATACATACAATAACTTGCAATACATTTGCAAGCTATGCACTAATTCTCTAGTATTGCGCGCGGCAGACCGATCATAGTTGAGTGGGAGAGAGACGCATTCGGCCCTCTCTTTCGGTGACTCATCGTTACGTTACCGAGCGTTACACTTTTCATAAGTGACTCCCAGCCGCAACCTAATTTAAGACGTTGTCACGTCAAAAAAGATTACTACTACTAGCAGACTTAGATACTGATGATAAATAACAAAATAAGAATATACAGACATTTAACAAGATATTAAAGTCAAAATTAACAAAGTAATCAGATAGTTAATAACCCGCCCTCATATACCTACCTAATACAATAACACTATAAGTAGGAACTAAAAAGTTTGATTTCTTCCATTTTAAACACATTAAAATTGTTTTCAATCAGGTACTTTAAAAATAAATATGAAACATTAATACATAGAGTACATACTGATGGTCACCGGCTTCTTCTGCAGGCATCTTGTAGGAATTGTTCGAAAGGAATAGAAAATATTTTTACGTCTCCCAGCGTTCACATTCCCGATCTACCTGCAATAAAATAAATGTTACGATTAATTATATTTATTTTGTACAACCAACACAGAAGAATTAAACAATTTATGATTTTTAAATTCTGAAATCCAAAACTTAGTCATCTTATTTACTTAAGTACAAAATTTTTCAAATCCAACGAATGACCAACGACATCAATGTCAATATTAGTTTGTAAATGAAATTTGCAAATAAATATAAATAAATCTATAGGCTTTAAACTGTGCTTCAAAGTTTCTTATCGTACGCCAATTTTAAAATTAGCTGTTTTGGAACTAGGCGGTATGAAAATTGTCAATGATATTTAAAATTGAAACTGTCGTGGGCATTTACTAAATCTATGGTTGCTAACACAGCCTTGATACGATCCAACGCACGAAACTGCCTTTCTGTATTGCCTGCGAATGACACAGTGTGTAGGTATAACACCTTCTGGCCCTTTCTTCTTCTCTCCCACGTTCCCATTTAACACCATTGCTACACTTTCCTTACCAACTTCACAGTGACAAGTTTCGTGGGTAGTACCTTATTAATATTAAAACGTCGTCATCAAATTATTTTTTACTAAGGATTGAAAAACTTGCCAAACTGAAAGACAAACTCCTGTATCGTAATTTTTTTGCCAATAAACAAAATGATGTGTTTGCAAATGTTCTTAGTTTATCTAAACCAAATGGGTATCTCGTCACTCCTTATCAATTGAAAATTTTAATATATAATCTGTATGGAAGAACACAAATATAACTTTATATGGTAAATACTTATTGCATTAAAATCTCATATGCGCCCACATGGGCAGATCGTTACAATTAATATATGGCTAATATTGATAAAGGAAAATTATAAATATTTAAAAAACCTTATAAACAGAATTTGTTCAAAATATTTATTTATAAAGCTTTATCATTGCGATTTTTAGGCTTTTTAAACTCATTATTTATAGTAGGTATGCTATAATATCATCTAAATTTTTTCGTGAATTATTTACATTATCAGAGGTTTGTATAAGAGATCTCCGAGTTTATTTTCTTCATAATTGATGAAAAATGCTAAAATTAAATAGTTGCGATATACGGACGGGCTGACGAATAGACAGAATAAAACTATAATAGTTCTTATTTTACATTTGCACATAAAAAACTAAACCGGCCGAATTGGGAGTAGGAATAATTTATAGTGAATTGGAAACCCTGAGTGCAAAAACATAGAAGTGTAATTTGTAATAGTAGTAAACGTAAATTAAAAAAAATAGTGTGTGGAGTCCCTCCGAGCGGAAGAAGTGAAACTTCTCAATGTGGAAATGAAAATAGGAAGGGGTAGAAATTGCGTTTTTCGTCGCATGTTACAATTACGAGACGAAATTTATCTACTCACTCTCTTTCTCTCTCCTACTTTCTACCTTGTGTATCTTTCTTTCTCTCTCCCTCTTGCGTTGGAATAATGGACGCTACTCGTTGCTAACGCTTGTGCTGGTCTGTAACAGGTATACTACGCGCATGAGTTCGAGTGTCACACATTCACTCTCGCTTTGTCTCTTTCTATTCCCCCTACCCAGGAGCATTGAACGTTTAACGCAACAGTGCTTTAATACCATCTCCATGGTAGCGTTAAACGTTTAACGCAGCCTTGTTGAAAGTCGTATTAGAAGTTTTACTTCATAACCGTTTAGTGTTGGTGTATAAATAATATTAAGTAATTTCAATAAACATGAAAATTGGGATAAGAATGTATTTTATTTTTAGAATTGATACTCAAAACACATTTTACATAATATTAAACAATATTGTTAAGTTAAAAAAAACTTATATAAAAAATATTGTTGCAATAAAAAATGGCAAGATAGTGGGCAAAATGTAATAAAGGGGTATAAAAATCTGTACTGCCATTAATGACGTAGCATACATGTTTCTTTATTCTATGTATGTATTATGCTAATCTATTCTCAATGCTGTTTTGACAACGGCCGGACCGACTGGTGTATTATTTCCTGAGCAATCTCAAAAAACGTGGTGATATAAATTAATAATCTAATTTATATCGAGTTACAACTTGAATTGAATGTTAAATTTTTGCTAGTTAAGGTTGTACTGTTAAATATACATTATAATTGAACGTACAAGTAACTTGTAAGTTTTAATTACTAAAATGTTATTTTTTTAATGAAGTTGGTCATTTAAATTTAGTTATGGCGTTCGTATTTACCCCGAATTAATTAAAACAAATATGTTTAGTATCTATTTTTTTCAAACAATTATTTGTCAAAATTTTCAAGTATTGAATATTAATACATAAATAAACAGATTAGAAATAAATTCAGTCAAATTTTTTTTTTTATTAATGAAATAATATTAATTGTATTTGCATATTTCTTTCAAAACTTTCAAATAATTCATATTTTATGTTAATACTGGTACTGGCAACAATCATGGTTGATCAATCGCTTGATCAAGTGTCAAAGTTTGGCTTTGACGTAATCTTAAACAACATAACCTTAATAAATAAACAAAAAATCCTTTTTGTAGTAAATACAGTCATAATATTTGCTTTTATGTGCGTATTTGATTGGCTTAGTAAAATAGTAAACAATGCCTAACAAGGATAAGAAATTAGAAACAGAAGGTAAGTAATTTTTGAATTTTGTAAGTAATTTTGAAACATACAAATTTCTCAATAGTTTAAAAAATTTCCCTTCAATACAGCTGCTGATATACGTTATCTTGCATTTCTAACTACCTATGGTGTTGTTCACTTGCACTCATGAATAATATTTTAGATCACCTGGTAGGTAGAAAAGTTCAGCAAAATGATCTGGCTTTTTGAAAATATTAATTTTTCATGACAAAAATTGTTGTGTTAAAAAGTGCCCCAAATACATTTTTTGGATTTTTATTAAAATATTTGGCAAATACGTGGCTAGGTTTTAAAACTGATAAAATAATCTGGCTTTTTGGTTTTTCAACTTCTCAAAGATTGAATATGGAGATAGGAAAATTTCAAAATGCCTTACCAATTTTATTTTCTCAAAAAAAAAAAATATAAAAATTGAGAGTTGGAAAACTTCCTCAACCTTTCAGTGAGAGGTTTACTTTGTATTCAGCTATCATAGAAGAAGTATTAAACAACTTCAAGGTACCTCAAATACCTGCTCAAAATTGTCACTCAGCTCTTATTCTATATGCACTTCTATTTTCAAATTTTTAACATAAGCACTGACTCTCATAGTAAACTCAGTGTTAGTGTCATTAATGAATATGGGTGTTAGACTGCATATTGAAAAAGAGTCATTAAAATTGAAACACCTGATTAAGATACTGATATAGAAGTATATGGACTATTTAAAAAAAATGATATTTAAAAAAAAATCAGCCAAGTTCGTCTCGGGCCACATGTCATCGTAGTTGCTATTCACAAGATATGGAATTGGAATGAGGCTTTTTGATTGATAGTATAAACCTATTAATCGAGTTCACGGTTTTACTGCTAACAACATTCAAAAATGGGCCCACATAGGACGGGTGTTAATGATTGATGATATGATTTTATTTTCATAATTATGGATGGTTCATAAAGTTATATTTATTACATATTTTACACAATCAACAATGTAATCTAGGTAAATGTTAACGGAATTTTCACAAATTTTTTATTTTTATTTTTTCAAATACATTTTGTAATTTGGTCGATTATTACTCGATGACTTGTAAAGTTTGCTCAGTTGTGATAGTTTTCTTTTTAATTTCGTTTTATGTGCTATTGCCATGAAAATTTTCGCATATCCGAGAATAACCCTTTAGCTCTCAGGGGGGGAGGTGTTTGATTTTAACAAAAATAGCATTTTAAAGTTTAATATTTCGCAAACGAAATCCTAAAGTCGAAAATATTTTTCCCAGAACAAATGAGTTATTCAATAATATCTCACTCTATGGGATAGGTGAGAAAAAAAATCATTCCCATCTTAAATGTAGGGAAAATACTCTAAATTATTTTTTCAATTTAATTCCACTATGTCGGCATGATTAATATGTATACCCCTGCCAAATTACAGCTTTTTAGCACTAAGCGCCTCTGAGCTAAGCCACAGATAGACAGATAAGATGGATGGACATTTCGAAACTTGTAAGGGTTCCTTGTTGGCTATGGAATCCTAAAAAGGGCTAAATTATAAGTACCTAAAACCAACAAGTGCACATTAAAAAAAACTGATGGATGTAAGTAAAACAACAGAGATATGTACAAAATAAACAACAAATGAAAGGAAAACTCAAATAAAAGGAATATCTACCTCCCATAATATTTCTACATTTTTTCAATCATAGATTTTGCTCTAATAAAACTTTATCTAAATCTTATACAAATATTTTACAAATTTGCATATTATACAGTTACAATTTCATTGTCACATATAGCAGGTTTAGTTTTTTCGGTGCTCCATCATTCATGATGTGTCTGCTATGTGACTCATAGATAACAATTTTTAAACTGATATTAATAAAGGTGATATAACGTTGCAACCACAAGCTATTTCATATTATATTGGATAGTTTCAAAATGTGTTGTAATGTTTTCTATTTTTGTATGATTTGCATAAAAAGTGAAAAATAAAGATTATACAAATCATATAATAAATTTCAAGATGTTTAAATTTGGATTTGGATATTGGATTATTCCTAAAATTTTGTGTTATGTTGTTTTAGTCATATTTAAAGGTTGTAATTTTTAAAATTTAATAATCAAATTTGACTCTAATAGAGAAACCCCAGGATGTCTTAAGAAAGAAAATGATTTTTCCTGTTTTTAGGGTTCCGAACCAAATAGGCATAAATAGAAGCCTAATAGTTTCGTCATGACCATCCGTCCGTCCATATGTCACAGGCATTTTATTCAAAAACTACAAGATATATATTCATGAAATTTATAGTGTAGGTGTCTTCTATAAATAGCTACTTAGTTTGGTGGTTAAATAACAAAAATAAATATTTCTAGGGGGGCAGTCCATACATGTAACAGAAGTTGAAAAAAATATTTTTCAGGAAACCTTGACGAGTGGCACATATTTCGACAGTTCTTTTAAAAACATTGTCAGGTTTCTAAGCAAATTTCATTATTACGTGAATGATTTCGGAAGTAATCGCTCTGAAAGTTTAGAAATTGTATTCCCTTCTATTTTTTAAACTTAATATCCAAAAAATATGAAAAAAATTACGAGGATAACACTTGATAAATAATTTCAACAAAAACTATTTTGAACATAATGAATGTTTTTGAGTTATTGTCGAAAAACTGTCCTTCTCAACAAAGGACGTAAGTGCCATGAAATTATGCTCTTTTGCTGATGCTCTTTAGTTTACACTAATTTAATTATAATAGTTGACATATCTACTTGTTTTTCTAATTATAGGCGACTAAAGTGTTTATAGCTATTCTGTGTGGGAAACCTGGAAAAAATGTAACAATGTCCTTTTTCTATCTGTAGTGCATTTCTTTGTAATAATGGCTTTGGAACCCTATAATCAGCGTCATTTGACATGCTCTTCGCCAGTTTTTTTTTTACAATAAAATTCATGTGATATAACATCATCATGTTATATGATGTCAACTTTAAAATTAACATCTAGAAGTCAATGAATTACATTTTGAGAAAATATATTTATTAGGTGTTACAATTTTACAATTTTTAACATACATTATTTTTATCCTTTAAGATGTCACTATTTCTTCGATAGATTTGTACATACATAAGTATTCTTTTAGAGTTTTTACACTTATTGAAAAAATGGAACCCTTATATAATCAGTATTTTCTTAAAATGTATTAGACATAGAAAGCGTGATTTGAAACATATATGGACTTAGATGATCTAACACCATGTAGATAATCTGATTTTACGAGGTCAATTAGATATTTAAAAAAGTTTTATGAAATGTATGATGTAATCACATTGACATATTCAATGAGCGGGCATGTTATGAGAAATACAATACTTTACTGTAAGCGTAAAGCATATTTTTTAAAAGTTATTAGAGAAAATATATGATAATCACCACTACCCCTCTTTAATAGTGTTGTATCTAAAATTTAAGAAAAATATGGAGCACTGGGTCTCCCCCATAGTTTATAGCAAAAAAAAAATGATAATCCTAACTAAACTCTCAAGCGAAATGCAAAATAACCATGAAGAAAAATTGTATATAAAATGTGTTGACCGTGATGATACATAATTCATATATAGTAAATAAAAAAGTTTATATTGGATAACTGATTTGAATGCTTGGGTTAGTTGCAGCAAAAGGAAAAATGCAATTTGTATATGTTAACCTTAGATTTGGCAGATTGTCAATACATTACCTACCAAACACCAAACGTTTTGTTTAATTTAGTAAATAGAGTCTTATCTTTTGGCACAATTCGTCGCTAGTGCCCAATGATTAGGTTCCTATAGCCGAATATAATGTAAATAAAATTAGGATTATCTATTTATTATTAAGATGCATGTGCTTATAGTAGGTAAAGAATTCCAATTATTTATTTTCAATTGAATGTGAAATTGCCAAACAATTCTTGTAAAGCCTACCTTCTTAAAAATATTGCTTAATGTATACACAAGCACTAGATAGAAAAATATGACTCTTGTCTAGTTATAAGTAAGATATCTGTGTTTATGGTAAGTGAAAATTTCAATTGTTAATTGAAGCATTTCAACTGAGCGTGAGAATGCAAAATAATTTTTATAAATCCTAGCTTCATTAGAATGTTGCTTAATGTGTACTTGACAATGATATGACTCTAATCATAAAAAATTAGAAATGAACTTATTGTTACAATTGATTTTATCGTTTTACCATAGCATTAAGGGTTATCTTGAACAGCAATTGAATAAATTAATAGTCCAAATAATTTTCCATTCAAAGAGGGATCATATTACTGTATACATTGGATGTGTTATTAATTTTATACATATCTGCATATAAATGCACTTGCCTATCAATTACCCTATTCTGTTTTATAACTTTGCAAATAAAGTGTCATTTAAATCGCCATAGTTTTCGCTTTATCCATAGCAGTGTAAAATTTGAATTCCTATAATATGGCTGGTTTGTACATTATATAGATCGCTGCGCTAAAGCTTCCGCTGTTCTAAACGAAAGACTAATATATGAAATTAAAAATAATTAATAATCAAAATGTTAATCTATAATTAAATTTTGCATTATTTGGTCGTGGGTTAGTTGATTCTAGACACTAGTAATAGTTTTCATAGTAGTTATGTGTTACGCATTAGTATTCAGGTCTTCAATTTTTCACAAAATTTTAATTCAAAAATTAGAAGGGGATGACATGCAGTTGGCACAAAATTTCCACTTTAGAGCTGAATACTTCATAAAATTATACCTGATATTTATGAACATTTTAAAACACTCATTATTGAGACCTTACATAAGAGTGTATATAAAATATTTTTTCACTCTCAATTCTATGTAGAAGAGCACCCGAGGTAGAGGTAACAGCTACATTTATTTATGAACATGTTAAATTTCAATTTCATAGTTTTAATAATATCTGAGCAAAATGACTGTGACATACAGACACATTGTGACATGGAGATATGATAAAAGTTTCTCATAGAAGGGGCAACAAACATCAGAGAATTCTAAAGACGCAACCTCAGTGTCTTAATGATAATTAATGGCTTTAAAACTGACAATTTCTATATGCTCCTGACTTCATTTGACCTCAATTTCTCTATAATAGACTTTGACTCCGTTCATAGAAACTTGTTACACCAATTGAATGCTTGTAAATCAGTATTTGTAATAATAGAAAAGATTAAACATATTTTTGTAACTTTGAGTGCTTCTTGAAATATTAATATGATTTTAAAGATATTTATTATTGATTGAATTTTTAATTTATCATCTGTTTAAAGTTTCGTACATCCGACGAAACAGGCGATCCAACCCATGAGTATATAGCATTAATTATTGAATACAGATTTTTGGGGTTTTTGGGGAGATATTTAATAAAAAAAAAAAAAACAAATTTAAGTCAACTGCATAATGTGAGATGTGAACTTAATGGGTTTGTTATGAAAAATACCTTTTTACATATGATTTCCAATGTATAGCTTAATTTTAAAGTATTAAACAAAATATATGAAAATAAAGTGTTCTCCTTTATTTCGAAACTATCGAGTGTAAAATTTTAAAAATATTACAAAATATAAGGCTTTACTCATAATTTACAAGGAAATATAAAGGAATATCCAAGTTTTAAAGGAAAGGGAAAATAATCGTGAAGAGAATAATATTTGTAAAATGTGTTGCACAATCTCGCCGAGGATGAATGCGACGATATAGTTCGGAACCCTCTCCACGCGATGCCGACTCGCACTTGGCCGGCTTTCTTTTTCCTAATACAAACTTTTTTTTATTGAAAGTAAAGATTGTACGCTAGCTATTGAATAAATGTATTGTTCAGGTAATGTAGCATAAATAGATACACCATCTTTGCATATCAACTATCATTTTGTATCTTGAAATTTGTGTGACAATGGAGATTTAAAAATAGAATTCCAATAAATAGTTAATTTAATTTATCTACGGCCAAATATATTGCCTACTATATATTCAGGGAACATCGTAAATATATAATTTGTCTTAAAATAAAAACAAAAATATAAATGGTTAGAATTGAAACATATATACTATTGATAGGATGTGGATACAAACAATTGCTACTATTCAGTAGGTTATATAAAAAAGGATATAAACACGTATAGATTTCTTGGGATTCAAAAAACTAGTTAATACAAGGCGGTCAATGACGACTTGGTCTTCTCATTGTTATGTGCAGGCGTCTAGCCTACATCACGCGTATTGCGTCAAGAAGCCGACAAAATGTCTTCGCACGCCTTCTCTCTATTAGAAATTAGAACACTCCGATGGATTAATTCTTAGTATTTCCACGAAAGCACGGAACTGTAACGTTATGCATTAGATATATGTTGACGGGCTGTCTGGATTTACAAAGTCTATGCAATCTAAACCGACGTAATGTCATATAGATTGGGCTGTAGCTATGGATTCTTGTCTTCGTTAAATATGTTAAATGTCTACGCAAATGCAGTAAATGTTTACAATGAATACTGTCATTGTTCGTTTTTTGTCGCCTGGTGTAACCGAAGGTTTACGCTGACACGTGAATAGTTTATATGCACACAATAGACTTGCTGCGTTGACGTAAACGCATATATTTTTAAACTTATTAGTATCTATTTAAAATATTTACATTTATTGGAATATAGGGATGGCATGACAGATATACTGAAAGGAGAGTAACTAAATGCAAAAAAAGTGAATAGGGCCTTGCTTGCTGTTATGAATAGAAGTGTTTTACGACAAGCGCGTTTAATTATTCACAATGGAATTCCGGTCCCTATTATTATATCGGCAGTAACAGTTGGCCATGGCAGAAAAATATGGAGGTTGAATCGATGCATTGGAGATGCATCCCTGCGTTAAGCGTGAAGTGTCTTTGAAAGATATATGTAGGTACAGGGAAGTTAGAGTGTAGTGTGATTTGAAAGATGATATAGTTACTAGAATAGACAAAGGTATCGTGCATTGATTTAGCCATCTGGAAAGAATGATTGAAAGTAGACTGACAAAATAAATATATAGAGAGAATGTGTGTAATTGAACAGTCGCCTTAGGAAATCTCATCCAGACAAAATTGGTGGCGTATTAAACGAAGATTAAATTTTAAGCACCCTAAACCGAGAAGCTGGCATGAAACTATTGCTAGATGTTAGTGAAGCAAGAGACGTGGGCAAGAATGGTATCGTGTGAGATCTGCGGGCGCTGTCTACCCTTCTGTGAAAGAGATGTGAATTCATATTATTATCAAGCCGGTCTCTTTGTAGATGGCCCAATACCGTACATCGCCTAAAGCTAGACTAGGCTTATGTACAGTATTAGTCGTTCGATGGTTGAAATGATGTATATTTAGTACCTAGCGATAATTCAATTAATCATGGTTATTTTTGAAGTGAAGACTTCTTTTGGCGCACCGCACACACATTTTTTTGTAGGTAGTAAGTTAAGCTGATCCGTCACGCTCTGAGGTGAAAGGCTCGATCGGGTGAACTCGGGACCGTCGAGTGTACACGAACGAGAAAGATACAGTCAGCTGTTCTTCGCTGTTGTGTCGCTGTGTTAAGTATATTCAATTCATACGTAATTGATTGATGATTTATTAATTTAATAGTTATTATTGGTACGTAATAATAATTCTTTTAACAATTATTTGGTTTACATTATGAGGTT
This sequence comes from Eumeta japonica, assembly GCA_005406025.1. NCBI lineage: Eukaryota > Metazoa > Arthropoda > Insecta > Lepidoptera > Psychidae > Eumeta > Eumeta japonica. The sequence goes on along the minus strand of BGZK01000645.1, from coordinate 153,948 downwards.
AGTGTGTGTAGTTAGCGGTTTATCGTGCTAATATTATATCTTGAAAAAACATTATAAACATAATAAAATCATAATTATTGTTATTATAAAGAGTGATTCCATCGTATAGGTAATTTTAATATGTCAAACAATAAAAATGAAAGTACAACAAAATACGGAACTACAATTGATGAAGTTTTTTCTAGATATATAAGTAAAATTCAATCGAAAGTATTTGTTTCTTATTTTAGTTATCGCAAACCCATTGTATCCTTTATAGAATACGATAACGAAAATAAATAATTTGATTTACATAAAGTCTAATAATTATTAACTTTAATTTCTGACTTGTTTCTCATTTATTCTACTAATACGATCCATAATAATACTACATAATACTTAATATTATTTACTATATATGTAGATTAAAACGAATTGTGCCATTGGGTACATTCTGTTTAATAAAACCAATGTGGTGGATGTAATGTAACACCTACCTATTGCATTGTACCCAATGGCATATTTCATCTAAAATATGTTAATGAGTTAGAATTTGCATCATTTTATTGGTTTTAAGATCATTTTTTCATTATTATTTATATCAGTACTTCAAATTTAATTTCGAAATTATTCCATTAGTGTTTCTGTTAATTTCTATATTTATCGTTTATTAACTTCCCTACTGATGTCAATGTGTAGTTGTTTTATAACGCAGCAAAAATTATATTTTATCGCTTCCCGGATGTGTATTATGTTATTTAGATGATTGCTGGAATGCTATCAAATTCAATACATAAAACCGGTTCAGAATTTCGAAGTCGACTATTGTAAGTTCATAACATTATGTGTATAAATGTATATTTTATATATATTTATACATTTATAATGTCTACAAAAAGGAACCGCTAGGGGTTAGTGCTTTCTTAATTAGCGTTCCAGAGTCCAAATGGCGAAAAAGGAACCTTTACAATTTCGTCATGTCCGTACGTCCATACGTATGTCACAGGCACTTTATTCATAAACTGCGAGAGGTATATTCATGAAATATTTAGTATAGATGTCTTATACAAGCCGTTACTTAGTTTGGTAGTTAAAGAACAAAAATAAGTATTTCTAGGGAGAGCTTCCATACGGGTAACAGAAAAAAATTCTTAACAAACATCAATGTGTGGCACATATTTCGACAGTTCTTTTAAAAACATTTTAAGGTTTTTAAATATTTTTCTGGTTTAATGGAATATTTCCGTAAAAATTCGCTCTGAAATTAGGATAAATGGTGTGCCTCCTTTTATTTTTTTAGAAAATACATACGCTTTAGGCGTATGTTCAAAAAATTTTGAAAAAAAAATACAAAAGTAATGCTTAATAATTATTTTCAACGAAAATTATTTTAAACATAATCAGATATACCGTTTTTGAGTTTTTTTTTTTTTTTCCGAAAAACTGCGCAAGAAAATGATGTAAGTGCCATGAAGATACTCTTGTTTTGTTGGTGCATTTTAGTTTACACTCATTTAAGGAGTCATAATCGACATACCTATTTGTTTCTCTAGTTTATAGGCGACTAAAGTGCTTATTACTCTGTGCGAAAAACATGAAAAAAGTATAACAACATAGTTTTTCATCTGTACTGCATTCCTTTATAGTAATGGCTTGGGAACCCTACACTGGGCAAGGTCCGACATGCTCTTGGCCGGTTTTTTTCACAGAGGATTCTCGTTGAAGTTCTTTGTTAACCGAATGGCTGCTTATAAATACAAAGTGTAAACTGCGCATTGCAAAAGTAGCAGACAAGAAGTAGTGTCAAAACGATTTGCATTAACTATTCATGAAACTATACTTAAATAGCATATTTCCAAATAACGGTAAAATACAGTTAATACACAGAACAAAAGATTTTTTAATATATTTTACAGTAAGATCGATATAAGTGTATTTGTATTTGCCTACTCTTCTGGAAAAGGGTCCCGACTTTATTTCATGCCACAAAATAAGTAACCCGACTTATTTTGTGTTCACACCAACCCTAAAATTAACACACGTGAATCCGTGCGTCACTACCGAATCTCTAAAAGTTAACGTCATCAGTATCAAATTTATGGTTATGATGTATGCTTTTACGTAAGCGGATTATATACAATTGGATCAAAAATTATTGCTGTTTGTCGATTTTAGGAATGGACTTTTTGGGTACAGTATTCACTAAACACTTTTAGAAAGTGATGAAAGTACCTTCATAAGAAAATGGCATGTTTAGTAGAAGGCATTCCAATTACTAAATAAAAGAATTCGCATAACGAGAGAAATTTCCCATGAAGTCTATTAATGTTCTTGCCTGTATTTGTATAAAATATTATGACTAAATTTGAATGAATAATTATGTCGATGGTTTGTCTCTTGTGTATACAGACATGGTTTCACTTTGATGGTGCATCCTGGCAGTATGATCTCTTTTGTGAGACTAATCTAATCGAGTAACCAGCTTATTGCAGAGCAAGACTTATACGAATGAACAGCGAAGTTTTTAACCCTCTCGATCAAACAGACAAGCAAATTATGTTCCAATTGCCATGTAACCCTCATGAACATTAAGTGACCTGAAAATGATCAAGGTTTATGATTGAAGTTCGTGTATACTCGCATTATTGGTCAGTTATTCTAGGAAGAACTGTGACGGATAGCATTTATAAAAAGACTAACATCGAGAAAATCCTTTTTTTTTTTTAAAGAATCAATTACTATTGTGGAGGTAATCTTATTGATTTTACATTGTTGATTAAATTACACCATGAGTTTTTTTTTTAATTCATATTAAATACTCAATGCCTACCAGAACTTAAAACTCTACATTAAAAGTGGTAATAATTACGGACCAAATGGCATTAGAATTGGGTACGAAATAGACCGAAACTGATCAAAATAAGACAGTCTGTATATACGTTTTATTAATCTTTTATTCAAAATCACTACAGTATTATTACTGGAATGTTATTGTTACATGTAATTATATTATTAGGATATTGTATTATTACAATGTTTTTTTGTAGATGTATTTTTAATTCAAATTTGTAATAGTTTTAATACGAAATTCTCAGCATTAGTGCACTGCGTTCCGGTCTAACTGCAATCGTAGTTTTACAATAATTTAAGAATATAATGTCTTTTATATTTAATAAAAGTGGCCCTTATAATATCAGACAGTTCTACTGTTATCAACAAAAATGCTATTTGGATTGTATCAAAGTTTGTACTGTCGCATATTTTATAAATTGTTTCTTGATGAATAAAATAAGTTGTTTTTTCGATAATGGTTTGGTTCAGAGCTGTCAGGGTATAACGACTATAAATGAGTTGAATAAATATATGTTAATTATCGCGTGTAGACTATTTCTTAAGCAAAAAGTTTAATTTATCAAGTAATATCAGGCAAGTAGAATACAACATAGTCTATTTTCTTACTTAATAGTTAAAATTAAAATGTAGCTGACCACTAAATTACCCAGTGTGTATAAACCAGGTTTTATCTGAAGAGCATAGATTTTCTTTTACAATCAGAATAACCGTTATGTAAATAATCTATTTTCGCGTAAAACAATAACAAAGTCTTCGACAAAATGTCATCAATTTTCCTCCCACGGAAAGACCGAAGTCCGTTGTAGATGAATATGAAAGGAGTATGACGCGTTTCTGCGCCGCATTCTCAAATAGAACGGGGGGCGTGTCTTCCGCCTCGTGTTGCGTACGCGCAAGCCTCCAGCGTCTAATAATAATAAATAATGCTGCGCACGACGTCAGTCGTCGATTGACGGCCACGGCGTGCACACGCCTATTTAAACCGATGCCGTATGGTTTGTTAACCTATAAATGAGAAATTGACACTAACAAATGAACCGTTCCAGCGTCCGACATGCTTATTACTAGGAATGAGATGTCAAATGTGTTTCGCTTAAAATATTTCGTTTGCATATTTTAAACTCGTCAGATGTACATATTTATTTTAGCGAGTCATAGAATTAATATTTGAACATGACATTTCCATTTTAATATCAATTTTATAAATATAAGATTTATCTCTAATATGCATAATATTGCACAATCTTTCATAATAATTGATTCCAAACAAGATTGATAACTGCTTAGTTTTGTGACTATCATACTTTTTTGAACATTATCTTGACTTTTTATTCACACTCAAATAAATTCGGTAGACATTTTGTTTTTTTATATCTTCATACTACATCCTGTGTTTGAAGCAGTATGAAAGTACATTCCGGTATTTTAATGGTGCTTTAAAAATAAAGTAGAACATACGTCACTACTATCATATAAATGTACAGGAGGGATGAAAATATATTTTGACAATTTGAAGGGGCAGTAAATTATTTCGAAATCCATTGCTAAGGTGCTGTTATTTTTCACTATATTTTAATGATATAAACTTACCTAAAGTTTAAAAGTGCCTACTAGTACTAAGTTACCTACCTTTTAAAGTGTTAAAATATATATTTTTTATTTCCATGTTCGAAAAAAATTTGCTATACGCTTGTTTTTTTTTTGAAATTACATTTGAGCACGATTATTATCTTTGTTGCAAATGATAAAAGAATGAATTTAAACAATTATGAAATTCAATTATAGAATAGGTTTCTTAATTTTCCTCATAAGTGCATTACGTCATAACTCGGGATAATGTGATATTCTCAACTCGTATGGTTTGGGACCATAACTCGAAGCTCGGGCCTTTTTGCACCTTCGTTGGTAAATATCTCACATAATTCCCTTGGTAATGAACTATCCTTTTATCGCCATAGTAATATAACACATATATCATTTAATATGACATATATTTTATATTTATAAATGGAATCTAAAAAAAAAAACGACTATTTCTGTTAGCAAAATTCTTATCGCAAAGAATATCCATCGTGTGCCCTGGTTCACTCGGCTAACAAGCATATTTGTCAAGCTTATTTTTTTTTTTATTTCGATTATTCGATGCTTCTTTACTCTAGCTGACGACCGAAACTTACGATATATATATTTTCTACTACCTTAAGTGTTTGTCCTAACAACCTTGACGGAATCTGCTACACGCAATAACCGTGCTAATTGAAACATAGTACATAGTTCGGTACGCCGTCGCTTATACGCCGTTTTGTAAAACCCACTCGCATAGAACTGGATTATTCCACAAATTACGCATACGCAATTCCTCTTTAATTTTTTTGTTGCATAGTCGAAATGATGTGTATAAATAAATTGGTGATAGTTTAAGAGAACAGACTAGCGTGGGCACAAGATATTGATGTTATATGCCCCTGTGCTAATCAGTGTTAGCTAAGTTAAGTTAATGATCGCTATCATAAAGACAGAATAAATTCTTAAAAAGCTCGCTGGTAAAGTGTTTTCATAACAAGTACTGAAATTGAAGTAGATGCGGATGAATCTACATGTAACAAAAATTGTACCCGAGATAGTGATACTTTGAGTCTCGTTAGTCGCAAAAAGTTTTCCAAGGATGTTATTGACGTATGTAGTTTAAAATGAACGATGAATACAAATGAGTATAGTGATACCTCTTAAGATTACTACGGCAATATAGAGATCTACTGTCGTTTTATCAGTGTAGGAACGGAAGCGGAAAATACTGCTATGATTGCATAATCAAGTCTGCAGAAATAAAACCGTACCTTTACTGGGGAACTGAATAGTTCCCCACTTTAAAAATCCTGTACATGCGGTTGCTTTGAAACCTTGGTTCTTCGTACGGTATGGATCAGGCTGTGACCTGATGATGGCCATCAACAGATCGAGTAGTGAATGTTCAGATTGTTATCGATATAGAACTGATTAGATGAAGTATTTGGAACAAAGCCCATGTAGAGTTCTTAGTTTCACAATTTTCATACATTTTCATGCCATTTTCGCGAATTTTTTTCAATGAACATGCTTGATTTAAATGGCCATGATCAATTGGGCGTGTATAACGATTTAGACCTTCTCCATCAACTTTTATTAGATTATACCTCGGTCAGTTCTATACGAAAAAAACAAGGCTTCAAATTAACATCTAATGTATGTACAATTGTACATAAAAGCGATTTATAAATTGTTCCTCTAATTTAGTCCCTCATTGTATAAAATATACAAAATTTAGGTTTTATGTATAATTAGTTTTTGTTTGGCATATTCATTAGACGCAGGTACTTCACTCTTAATTGATCAAAACGTGAACGGTGTTGAATTAACTGAAACAAAACAAAAAACAGTAATGACGGACGTAATGAGTCCATTAAGTCTGAACTCAAAATCAGGATTATAGGTTGAAGATACCGTCAAAACAATAATTTTCAAGTGTAAAATAGAAAGTAGAAACTAACAGCATCTTGACATCGTTCAATAATTGTCTACTTCATATTATATCGATACTACTGCGTGGCTGTGCGTTAGTGTTGTGCATTGATATCACAAAATAATAAAGCCGTAATGTTTAAATTATCGCATTGCTATTGCATAATATGATTAGAAACTGCACACTTTAATGGGTATCTAATAAGACTTCGATACACGCTTGTTTCATTAACATCATGATTACTAACCAAGTGCACGTCGATAACTAAATACCGTACAAAATAAAAGATAAAAGTTAAATAAAATGAAACTTATATAATGTCATATAAATGTAAGTTATATTAGGTATATAAACATATAATAAAGGTTTAATTTGTATATTCTCTGATGGTTTTATGTGTGTGTATATACAGTTGCCTGGCGGACGGGGGATAGGGTATGTAAAGTTAAAAATACTTGTCAGTTTTAGTCATTTTAGTCATTGTTTCAGTTGTTGGTCCACCCACGGTGGCTACCTACTCTACCTTACTCTTCCTATACGATAGACTCTTTTGGAAAATCCATACAATAGGAAGAAAGTTTTCAAAAGAAAATAGGTTAACTAACTTCAAGTCTTCTAATTTTTTGAAGCGACTGCGACACTCGTTCAAATCACAGTCTTATAATCTTGCAAAACACGCGCTTGTGATAATGTTGAACATTGTCAATACCTCACTTTTTTTAGGTCGTTTGCAATTTTGGATTTCAAAAGAATTATAGTTAATATTAAATTTATATCTGTAAAGTTACACGAAATATTCATACCCTTTTAAATTTTGGACATAATAAACAATGTTACTACATAGTTTTTTTTTCTATAATATTAGATATGAAATATCTGTTTTGAAAATATTATTGAAAACGTATTTAGAAAAAAATAAGTTTACATTTCCTTCCTTTCACAATGAATTTAATCATTTCCTCAAGAGATAACGTCGAAAATGTGGCAGACTTTAATTTATTTAAAAATATTTTGCCACCACAAGTATATATTTTTTTACAGTAAATTTATTAAATAATTACTTAAGATACTCTATCATTTTTCCTAAGAAAACTATAATAGAATGGTGAAATAACTCTTTGTTATTACGATACAATGGAATGGAACGAAACGCAACGGAAAAAATCTCTGCTTTCATAATCTAAATAGGCGTATACATTTTCAGGCATATATCTATATCTGTATCATATGCTTATGACACGATGACTATAGTATGCGAGATAAGCAACGACTCGTTGTGCTTTCGGTCGCAGGCAATGCTAGCGTAGCCTGTCTGCCTGAATCGTGTGAATTGTTTAAATTAGTGCTCAAAAACACTAGTGACGTGTTAAAAAAAATAGAATATTTTTTTGAGTTATATTTATTTATCATTTAGGGGCATGTATGTATTGGACTACAACTGAGCATAACTTTAGTCTACAAGTTATGCTCAGTTTATTTGCTTGTGTGACCCGCATGCGCTTGCGCGTGTCCACGTATGCACGCACGCTCATCCACACATGGAATGAGTATGGGTGTGTACGCACGCGGAACTCAAGTGAACGAAGCGAGTTGAGCATACCGAGAAAATGGCCGTTGAGCGCCATGCAATCGCTTTTTCCCAGCGAATTCGCATTTTTCATTTGAAAACATATACAAACGGACGAACTAGAACTAAGCCAGATATCCAACAATTTTTTCATCGACTTTAGAAAAAGGAGGAGGTTCTTTGTTTATCTGTATGTATTTTTTTATGTATGTTCAGCGATAATTTCGCACATGGACCGATTTCGATTTTTTTTGTTTGAAAAGGTATGTTCCCGAGATGGTCCCATAGTCACTCCAAAAACAATTAATTGGTTGTTTTTGAAATTTGTCGTATTTAAATAGGTTTTTGAAGGCGGGTTTTATTTTTATTTATTTATTTTATTTCTTATTGTTTTCTTCGTATAATAACTATACGATGTCATGGTCAAATCGAGACGCCACTAGAACCGAACGCGTGCCAAGAATCAAGTAATTATTTTCGCCGTTTTTTCTTTTGACCAATGCACTATATACCTACATTTCATGTTTTCCAACAGCTAAATGCTTTAGACTACTACACTAGTTGTACTAGATTTTAATTCTGGGTATCGCTAACGAAAAATATGTCAATATTAGATAGTTAACGGTTCTGATATTGAATAATTATGACTGACTGCGAGGTAACCACGAATATTATATAATTATGAATATGTATATAAATGTGAAAGTATATTTGTTCTACAATCACGCTCGAAACGCTGATTGTGATAAAGTTTTATATAAAGGTAAGATTAGCTCATGGAATACAACAATTAATAGAATAGTTACGGCTAAATTTTAATTTACGACCCGTGAATTTGGCAGGAAACTCCTAGTAAATTATATAAAGGAAATAATTTAGGATAAAACACAGAGAATTATAAAGTGTCGATTTTAATGGAATATAAATGCTAATTTAAAAATGGTGATGTATTTATTACCTGCATAAATGTTATAAGTGTACAATGTAACGTTTTTCCATTTTTTGGACCTACACACCATCTATAGAAATAATCATTATTATTATATTATAAATTTATCAACTGATGAACTGACATACCTTTTTAAATAAATACGGTTTTGTATCTACGTGTCAAACTTCCCCTTGTTTTTATGTACAATAAAATATTTCATAAACATTAGCAGCATCGATAGCATTTTAATGATATACCTAAAAGGAAAAGAACAAAGTATACAAAAGCGCAGTCAATGCATGCATAAACATGCAAATGGCAATCAATAAGATTAAAATGGCAACCACAGCCTTAAACCTGTGGTTGCCGTGGTTGGATGGCTTCATTTTTATGGATGTAGTTCGACCTGGAAAGTTTAAATTTTGACCGATTAATGACCAAAAATAATTTTTCGACGAGAGTAAAATGATAGTTTTTTTTTTGTTTGTTCTTTAACTAAATCTGAGAAAACAATTCACTCATTTTTGAATCTTTATTCCAGCTGGCCTAGCATGACGCCCTATTATATGCTTTACGTATATTATATACTAAAAAGGACTTTATATATGATGTATAATGAGCAAGATATGACTTACTGCATTGGTCAAAAATTACTAAATACATTTGACTTAAATTATAATATTATTTGTACTTTATATTAGAGGCTGACTTGTATTTTGCTCTTTCTAGAATTAGGTGAGTTGAGCAGGAAATTTTTTTTTTCTATCAGATGATCATTGGTTGTAGTTGCCATGTTAGCGAAGATAAGCATTTGAAAGACACGAAAAAGCCAAATCAGTCTTCGAGATTAAATCAGGTTAATACGAAATGCATATTTGATGATGCCATTATGATATAATTCGTAAATTTAAACGTGATCTCTAAAGCTGATTAGATTTTATAAAAATACTTGATGGCTGTATGACTAAAACGGTTGATGTTTAATGTTTAAAAAATGGCTGACGTTATGCAAGATTCCGAAAAATGTCTCAAATGTAGACCATGTAAATTGTAGAAGATTGTCCATTATAAAAGCGGTAGTACCTAGAATAAAAATTGGTAACATTAGAATAGAGTAAGGCTAGAATTAAATCAGTTCACGGGGGTGGTCAGGTGAGTTCAACCGACCGTTATAATTAAGTTATGATTCAATTTATTTATATTGTGTTTCTACACACATACGAAAAACCTCATAAAATTAATTTCTAGAGAGTGAAATTTGTGCCTTTAATAAATTGTGCATTCTCCTTCAAGCCATTGATTGCATAGTAGGATGAGAACACACCGAAAAGTTGGAGAAAGAATAGAGAAAAGTTTCTATATACTCACAGGGTGACCCCAGTATTCGACATTACAAAGTTTATTAGACCTTAAGAATAATATTGGGGAGAACTATTGTTTATAATTAAATATTATTTGCAACGTAAGCACTAAATGAATATTATAATACATTTATGTAGCTTCACGTCATTTTCAGGTTCATAGATAGAGTCTTAATAATTGAAATAGTGCATTATTAAGACTATGAGTTTTTTTATACTGACATGTCTGCATAGTCATTTGGACATTTATACCCCGTAAACGTATATTGATTTTAACTTGTGCGTCGACCATGTAAAACTGTATATAGTTGACAATATAGAGAATAATCTGTTTTTGATATCATCTATTTTTAATTCATTTGATTATTATTGGGTACTTGATCTATTAAATAATAAGCCGCCGAACTTATAAAATTTACTAGGTTACGCTGATTGCCTTCAACTCCTTCAGGCAAACTAATAATATAAAACATTATTACATAAAATTATTGAAATGAGTATAAATTGGTAAATGAATATAAATGTAATTACATCGTTCTTTATCAATATAACAGCGTATAATATAAATAATAATGATATGCCTCGTATAGCGAGGTGTCATCTACTTAGTAAGAACGACTTTTTTCTGTATAAATCATGAACGTGGGTGTTAACTTGTTCGTTTGGCTTGTCCGTCCGTCCGTCCGTCATGAGCCATTACGCGCGTTATCGCGAACTCTATCTTTTAAATGTCAGCCAGTCATAGATAAGTGTGATGCTGGACATGGCCAAACATTGTCACGGTCAGTTTACGAATTCGGAAGTTGGCAACTATTCTTAAGTGTTGCCCTGTTATTAAAACGCAGATTGATTATAAAGAAAATTGGGTTGACGCGGCGGAGATGCGATCTCAGTGTCGACATATTGCGTTAGGATGCCATTGAAAGATAGACTTAGGTACGATGGTGACAGAGAAAATACTTTGATTTGAAAGAAGATACAGTGAGTGGTGAAAAGGATATACTGAAATAGTTTCGCCATCCGAAGAAAGATGAATGAAAACGTATTAGTACAAGAAGTATTTGTAGTGTGACCAAATTGTTAATATGTTAAAGAAAGATGAACATGAATATGAGCTTATAAAATACTGTGATGATATGTTTTCTTAAATTCTTGGTTTTAAGTATACGTACTTTTTTTTTGACGTTTAACATGTGAATACGAGTCCTTTAACACGGAATTTAATGTATGATCCTTCTTTGTAAAACGATTTGATAAGATTCAATTACCTTTATGTATTATTATCTTTTAAAACTGATAAGCAGTATGTATTTTGTTACTTGAATTAAGAAATGTTGTATTAAATTTAGGTCATTAGATATACTTTTTAGAGTTACTTTGACACCATGAAAAAACAAAAAGCTTACAGGATCACTCTCTTGTTTGTGTTTCCGTATTTCACAATCTATTTTATCCGAATCTATGGATTTACATGTAACATAAATAAACGAATTTTGGTTTTCGAGGTTAATTTCTAGGGCCAATTAGAAAAACAAATTCATTTATTTTTTATAATTATAAAATGAACAGGATAAAATAAAATAAAAAGGTATACGAGAATGAAGCACTACCGAGTCTAAAATTTTGAATAAAATACGGAATATAGGGCCTAACTTGTAGTTTACAGATAAATATTTGAATTCCCACACGAAACGCAAAATAATCATGAAGAAAAAATATGTATGGAATGTTTTGCTTTTTTTTTGCGACTAAAGCCTAATACGATGATTTATAGTATAGAACCCTCTCCACGCGAACTCCACTCGCACTTAGCCAGTTTTTCGAGTACGAATATTGCTCTATATAAAAAGGAACTAACTGTACAGTTGGAGTTTCGATGAATATACAACCAAAGTAGATTTATATTCAGTTCATCAAAATATATCGGTTGAAGGTTAATAATAAATCTGTGTTGCTAGATAATGTGTAATAACTTGTGATAACGTCTAATAAACCTATGTTGCTAGATAATGTTTAATAAATTGCAATTCATAGTACTTTCTGTAGACAATTTCATTTATTATCACGGATATGTATGACGTACCATTTTAAAATAATTTTCTTTGTATATGTTATTTTCATTCACGTGAGCGCTCGTTACGTTCATATGTTATAAAAAAAAATTTTTTTTTGACGACGTCCAGAGCCAAAGTAGAATTTCTCTCGACAGCGTTTGCAAAAAAAAAAATAGGTACGGCGCCTCCATGTCGAGCTCACGCCGACGTAGCTGCCCAGAAATAGAACAAGGCCCGATGGGAGATGTTGAGCGAACTATACTACTATGCTTCAAAATGGAGATACGACACGAATATCCGTCTTATTATGAGTATATATAATAACGTTGTCTTATGTACGCGTGTATAATATACACTACCTTATACTAGCTTTTGCGTGCGGCTTTACCCTACGGGCATACAAGGAATTACTTCATCTTTTATATCGATGTCACTATCGACTGGATCCCGATGAGGGTATCGTTCTCGATTACGTTCGAGATATACCGACTTTCATTCCATCCCGTCTAAATTGTCTCTGAAAAACGGATATATACTCGTGCACTGACAACACACCATTTAAACTATACGAAACACACCATCAATATGTTTACAAAGTTTAAAGTCAAATTGGGAATGTGTTTTTTTTCTGGAATCTTTAAGCATTCGCGTACAACAATCGTATAAACTTTCCGATCACATGAATCGTATGAATGCATGATCACACGAACGAACGAACAAATTTCATATTTATGCTCTGTCGGTGGCTACCGTTTTCTGGCGATAAAATGCAGAAATAAATTGTGGTACCGAGCTCGAAGAGAGGTTTTTTATTATTATTAACCGACATTTCGTATAACTGAGCGGTCTGCCAAAACAGGTAATTTATGTGAATTATATACCGTATTATACTTCTACTTTCGTAATAAGATACTATTAATTAGTAATTAATTCTGTAAGTAGACACAACATTATCCATACTGATATTATAATTAGGAATGTAACTCTGTTTGTTTGGTACTTTTTCACGACTAAACGGCTGAACGGATCTTAATGAAATTCAATAATGAGATAGATTGTACCCCGGGAAGGATATAGGCATCATAATGAAGGTAAATAAAAGTATTTCTAACCGGGGAAAAAAGGGAATGAAAATTATGAGATGGTATTTAAATACATTCCTTTTGTGGTTTATAACTCTTTACAAAAATAAACTACTTTATCACCGAGGAAATTTTATGTAGATAATAAATGCCATTTTGATCATACAAATTGGACATTTTTTGAGCTAAGTTTTGAGTTTTTGCATGGAAAAATCAACAAAACGCTAGTGAGCAAAATAGCAAATCAAGTTAGAGACATAAGAATTTATATTTGCAAAAGGCTTATTAGAAAGTAAAAAAATTAATGCAGACGAAGTTGTGGGTAACAACTAGTATGGTTATATATCATGTCAAAGCAACATGCATGCGAAACTTAAGTTATTGTGCATGTTTGTATATACATTATTACACTCGTCGACACTTGTAATTGTTTGTGACGTATGAAGCAATTGCAAAATTGTATTTGGACAATATGAAATACATTACTATGGAGGATGACGGAGCCTTAGTTGAACGTCAATGCGTCTGAAATAATTGTCAGATTTAAACAATTTTAAATGAAATCATAAAACCAAATATATGCGATATTCCTTCCTTCGTATGTTGTTTTACGTCTACATCCTTGAAGCCTTAGCCAAATCATCGATACTACCCGACTTTTCTATAACTCATTATGTTCAGGTAGTTGTGAAACAAACTCTAATACACTCGTTGTTCGATCCGTCTTTTCCCGGTAATAAGCAAATCATTATATCCCGCTACAGAGCTGCATACATTTTTTTATAAATCTATCAAATTATTATTATTATTAAATACACATACACGATTTATTTCTATGTAAACGTACAGAGAAAGGAAAAGGATGATATTTAATGTACATATAATATCCCATTTCAAACGTTCAATATTTATGTGGAAGTCGAGTCGCTATCATTTCGACGGCTCACTCTCGTCACCGACGCGGTGACGAGATCCTCTGAAAAAATGTTAGAACTAATTAAGCATGACATACGATATTAAGAATCCCAATTCGAATCGTACGAACCGCAAAATCCCGTCGGTTGTGGTTCATGAGCCGTTTGAGAAATCTCAGAAGACTTTTCCGTTTAACAAATCACTAGTCTACAGTTGGAACCAGTTCTCTCAAGGCGAAACCCGACCTTCTTGGCGACGTGGACGAATTTATAGTAAAACGCCGCAACACGGAAGCGATCTGTGCGGCGATATGAAGTAGTTTTTGCTGTGTTTAACTTATTAGGTATTTTATCTTGTTTAAAAGCTTTTTATTTTTTTCTTATCGTTTAGTATTTTTCTTTTTTCAGCAAATAAAAAATATATTATCTTACGCATTGCTCTGTGACCTTAAAAATGTGTGATTCGTTTTGAGCAGGTGCTGGTGAAGCCGTGCTTAATGTCTAGTACGTAGTATTTAGCCTGTATCGAATTCAAACATCAATCATTGTAAATTATTACAAAAAAAAATCACATTTTATGCGTCTGTCAAAAAATTCAGTTGTGTCGAATTGACACCGCCATTACGTAGTTTGTGTGATCATTATTAAATTGATTTTTAAGCATTAAAAATTATTGATAGATAAATGCTCGTTGTGGAAAAAAACGATATTATGATGTAAGAAACAACCGTGTAATTTAAAAGCGTGTTGTTTAAAAAAACATACGTTTGTTAGGGATCTTTTTTTATTTTATGGGTAAATATGTATGCTTTTATGTATGTTTGTTAAATAAAACGATAAAGTGTATGTCTAACCATGCGCAGTGTAGGGTTCCGTGCTTGCCCGTCACAGTATAAGGACTTGGAAGGTTTTTTTGTTCGATACTATGAACCTTCTAACTGAGTTCACGGTTTAACGGTTAATAACGTCTAAAACAGATCACATGGGACGGGTGTTAAGAATGTTATGATTTTATATTTCCATAATTTTACAAGTTCCATAAACTTATATTTATTACCTATTTTACACAACCAACAACGTTATCGAAGTAATTATCAATGGAATTTGTACGAAATTTTGCTTTTTATTTCTCCCAGTAAATTTTATTTGTTGGTTAATTATTATTCGTTAATTTATAAACCCTACTTAACTGTGATTAGTTTTCGTTTTAACGTCGTTATATATATACTACTGCCGTGAACTTTTTCACTTATCCAAGAATAACCATCCATCTGACAAAGGGGGGCACTTGATTCTAACAAAAATTAGTAATTTAAAGTTTTATATTTCGCAAATGCAACCCTAAAACGAAAAATAGTTTTCATAGACAAGCAATATTTTTAAATGGTATTAAATAGTATTCGACGATATCCCGCATCATGGGATAGACCAGAACAAAAATCATCCTCACTTTACGTATTGGGGAGGTAGGTACCCTAAAACAATTGTTTTTCTACATTTTATTCTACCACTCTGTGAGCGTGATTAGTATGTATACCCATACCAATTTATAGCTGTCTAATACTACGAATCTGAGCTAAACTCGGATAGACAGACAGACGGACGGACGGACATGGCGAAGCTATATAAGTAATGCCTCGCTGACTACGGAATTCTAACAGTGGCACATTGATTCATTCTTATTTTTTAATACGTTGACGTACATACTTACATGACGACTCCATTTCACGAAGCAAGTTTAACAATATTAAATTTAGAATTTTGTCAATACTACAAAATAAGTTTTTATTTTAATTTCAACGGCCTTTTATTTTTAATATCGATTGGTGAAATTGGATCTAAAAGTTTGAACAGACCTGTGTTGAATCATAAATTTATGTACTGTATTAAATGGTAATTATTATTCATTACTTAAATGAATTTAATGGTAATATTACTATTTAATCAATGCTAAGTCCATCGATTTGCATGTAAACAGAACTTTATAAAGCACGTACATATTTCCATTTGAATAATAATAAGGGGTATCAAGATACCCGATTGATTGTCTAAATAATTATGTGAAATTAAAGGTTTGACAATTAATGACGCAGCTGCGATAGGCATGCTTTGTATGTGTTTACAAATCATTAAGACTGTCAATTTCCGACACTGGGTTCGTGTTAAATTTTGTGATGGTCGAGAACGTGTTTAGCGTATTAATCAATCTTCTTTATATATGTCATTATTTTTTACGCGTGGTTGTCACTAAACTCCTAAACGGCTAAAGCGATTACGATGAAATGTTTTATGTGCGTTTGAAATAATTTATATTTTGACAAAATAGCATTTTATACCTGGATTTTTAACAATTAATATTCTTGTCATATGGTGATCTTTACTTCCAAATATCTCGGGAACGTGACAATTTATGGCACCATATTATTTGACATTTTTTGTTTGTTAAAGCACGCTCTATCCATATATACTGTAATCGTGCGCGGAAAATTTAAGAAAATATCAAAATGGCAGCATGCTGATATGCTACGAAGGTTCCATCGCTTTTTAAGTACCCGAAATCGATGAGCTCGCATGAAACTGATGAGATTGATGGATGTCAGTGAAGCGAAAGACATGCAAAGATCGTACCATGCGGAGAGCTGTAAACGATGCCCAACCATCTGGGAAATAGGCGTGAGTTTATAATAATAATAACAAAGTTACTCCCTTTTTTTTGCGGTAGACGTATTAAACTTATATTCCACCGGCCGTCAAAGTAAAGATCACTTACGTCTCCTAACATAATATTTTATTCTAACTTTTCTGCTTTTGTTGTGTAAGATTTCAATCACCCCCCCTGTTGAGGTGTTACCTCCCAGACTCCGTGACAGACGCCTTTGCCTTGAGTAAAAACTCGTTGGTTGATTCGCCCATGTTGGGAATCAACCTCGGCACCTCGAGGTTCGAAGTCCAAACACTCGGCTAGTGAGCCACCGTCGCTACTATTCGACTATTACCGTTCGCACATCGGACCGAGGACGTGAGCGAAGGGCCGACGCTCGCTTCCTCTATGTATATATATGTATATTATTTTCGTTCTTGGAACTGCTTATCGCCGGCCGTAAGGTCTGACTGTATTATCGTACCTAGAACGAACTGTACTTTCCATGTTTTATCGTTTTAATTGATTATTAATGTCATACAAAATTCAACAATAGTACGTTGCGCATTAAATAACAAACTGACGAGTTGTGTCGTAAAGTAGCTACTTTTATTAAATGATCCCGTATTTAACATACAGGATAAAATATTTTTTTTTGCCAAATATTCAACATCATGTTAATAAAATTCGCAATAGTGAATTTTATTAATATTAACTTTAGCCCTTGCTGTTATCTTTATGTTCGTCACATATTTTATGTTTCTAAGGGCCTATTCCACCATTTCTTTACAAATACAAATGAAACTGAAATAAACTGAAGGAATATCTTCATTAAAAATAATAAGAACCTTCCATCCATCAACCTCTTTTTAAACTGACATTTAACAAAAAATCACTTAAAATAAAATTTGCATTCCACGTCTTCATTTTATGGAGCGGACAACCGTTAATAGAAAGACCTGCAATGCAAATTTCATTTTAAAAGTGGCTTTTTGTTAAATGTCAGCTTAAAAATAGATTTGGAAGAGGTTTTTATTCTTTTTAATGAAGCTATTCCTTTCTAGTAGCGTTGACGCAGAGGAGATCAGATTCTTTCGTTAGCGTATTTTGTGAAGTATTTTTTTAATATGTAAGAAAATATAAGTAGCATGGGAACGATGTATTTTCGAAAAACTGTCGATGCAGTGATCAAAGCAGAAAAGAATATGTTATAGTAATTTGTCCATTTAGAAAAAAAAAAAAAAGTAAACGATCCAAAGAAATCGTATAAAGAGAATACGTGTGATAAAAGAGTTGGCAAGCGGCGCATTATATAATCATACGTAGATCAAACCGGTATGGTATTAGAGAAATTTGACCACCTAAAATTGACGAGCCAACACATAATTAAATGTGGAGCAGAGGCGGTAGGCTGTTTCATTTCAACGAAACGCATGAAAAGCCTCATTAACGACATAGAACCAAATTCAATGTACTGAAGGGTTCAAAGGGCGAATAATCCATACAAATATTATTATTCAACATGGACAGTCATCATCAATAAATAGAGGCAGAATACCTGCTTTTAAATAAGATGAGGCCCCTTGTGTGCAACAATAAATTTTTCGGATGCCATAATTTTTTGTTAAATAACTGACTGCTTAGAATTTTATTTAATAATACCTCGTCCAACAAATAAGAAAACGTGATATTTTTGCTGTTTCTACAAAATGGAATATCAAAGCGTTTACAATTAATTTATTGGATAGCCAGAATTAATGAATGAAAATGGTTACAAAAGAAAACAAATAATATTACAGACATACTTAGGACGGCAATAATAATATAAATTATTTTTTTTCATTTATTAAACTTTGAGATTATTAAAAAAAAAACATTTAATTATCAACTGCTATTTGTTATGTAGTTATTCCGTAACCGGGTGGCGTATGCCATAGCACATGCAGTATAATTATGTTGACAATTACACCGTGCACTACATATTATTAGCTATGTAATCTTAACAAAGCAGAAACAATATCTAGGCTACTTCTCCAACTTGTTCATTACCTACCTAATACCAATTTTGATCTAATGTAAGATGCTTCTGTATATCTTTTGTAATTTAAGAGACGTCTGCGGTTTGAAAAAAAAAAAAAAACGTTTTAAGCGATTTAGCCAGCCAACAAGTAAAAATATCAATATAAATATTGAAATGTATATTTTGAAATAACGATGAAAATTATTATAAGTACATATAAGAAATAATGAATAAATAGTAGGTATTTATTAGTTGATTTGTTATTTGTCTTTTCTCGCAGATACATAACGCTTTTAAACCGTTCCCGGAGTCGGAATAAACGTATCGTCATAACAACGCCCGGCGTGATCTTGAACCGTCTTTTTTTAGTTCGTCGACGGCGCGGTCGCGTTGCGCAATAGATGCCCGTCTTCGTTGCTGGAGGAATGTAGAGAAGGTCTTTGCTCTTCCGCGATACAGCCTCAAGCGCAGGTCGTCACCGATCTAATCTTTGCTCGTCAAACAACTGTACTTAACGTATGGCTACCCGTTAGATTATTTTTAGTTTATAATAATATACGTATTTTATTGGCTTATTTTTGTTTATCATGCCTTTGGGCGTAATTAATCCAACGTCAATATTGTTGGATAATAAAAAAAAACTGCACCGGTATAACGATCGGCCAGCCAGGTATACGTGCAGGGCCGGGCAGATGTACCTAGCAGGTGCTCGAGCTACCGAACCAAAGAACCTTTTTTTTTTTTAAACACAATATAAACGTTTTCTTTTCTTTTTTCCTTACAGATGTGAAGTTCAATAAATAACAAAATTAAATTAGGATAGTAATAAAATTTAACTTTTCAATGTAGACACTATTCACAGCCATTAAACATCACGTTTTTCCATTTTTCAAGTTCCTGTGAAATCTCGTCCCGCATTCACACGATGACTTCTTTCATTGTATATCGTATCAAATTCGAATCGACCAATAGCAGAGACATATTTTCCAACAACTATTTTATTTTAGATTGAGAGGCTTGAACCTCATCAAATTTTAAAATATATGTGACAAGCGTTGATGACAACAGCATGACAGCTGTCACCAAAGCGATCACACCATCCGGAATCGAAGGCTTAACGTGCTTCTCGAAGCACGGAGCGAATGCTTTTTTTTTAATTCGACTAAATAAACAACTCATTGGTCAATTTACTTTGGGCCAGAATCGAACCCGGTACCTTTCGGTTCGAAGGCGGATATTCTTAAACGCCGAACCGGCGCCGCTCGCTTTTATTGTCTGGAATAGAATAAGCGATGGATGTTCCTCCATGCCCACAAATTATAGATCGTTACAAACCAGGCGCCTCATTTCCAGTATCGCAGACGAGCGTATTAATTTTTGTCTATTTACAATTCTAACATAGTTGTAGACTAACATACGATCGATTGTAGAATGGTTGTATGAACCAATTTAGAAACTTTATATATGTTATGAATATACCGCGAGTTGCACCAAAAGATAAAAATGCTAATTGCCTAATTAAACGTAATATTTGACGAATAATACATGGAATTTCAGTGAAATCTAAAGGAACAATATGCTCTTTATGTTAGATTTTGTATATTTGCAGATTTAATAGTATAGTTGTATTTCTAGGATTTACTTATTTGTCGCGTGGTACCAAATAATAAAGGAATAAGAAATGGTTAATATTCCTACAATTTATACATTCTTTCATATGTAATATAAAATTATACCTTAATATATAAATAGAAAATACGCATAAAACAATAAATATTTTTCGCTCTTTTCGTATCGATGCAATAATAACCTTCGTATCGTATAACATGCCATTTTTTATAATTGCATGTGAAGCAAATTGCAGCCATTGCGCCATCGTGTACCGTCGCGTGTTTTTAACCCGAACAATATACTTAGCTGAGTAATTTCAAGCCCATCAATTCGAATAATGGCATTCTGAAACATACATATATATTTGCTATAACTTTTTTTTTGCATTCACGTTAGCAATGCGCATGTGCCTACGCACATACGGCTATCATCGAGATTGTTTTTTAACCACTTGCTATTTTCCAATATTCGATTACTGCCTAAATGGAATAATCGTCGATACGATTTTCCATGCATTCAATAATATCTAGATAATGTATTATCGTTCAATTCCTCGATTTGCTATCTTGCAACATCCCGGCCCTCGGGCGGTTCCTTCCGAGATGTTTACGTGCGAACCGATACTCTTTGTAAACTCGTCGCCGGTGTTGCCAGGTCTTGTGTTGTAAATTTGTTCTCATGACTCGCTTATAAAGACGTGCCGATTAATATTTTAATCGTGTGTATTATGGTAAGCGTTACTTATTAACGATCTCTTGTGTTTTCTTTTTCTGGCTTTGAAAGTGATTCGTGAATAATGCAATACGTTTTACCCCTCTGACAGTGGGATAACTTAACTGTTAACAAAAAAAATCGATATTTTTTTCTTGATTCTCTCTCTCTCTCTCTGTCTTTTCCGAATGGAAGGAGGAAATCCCAACTGTTGTCCTTTTCTTCAGTGGATTGTGGATAAACATTGTGCAACATTGTTTTGTACAAAGCTTCTTTATTGTTTTTCTGATTTTGAATAATATTCGTAAATTGCACATGTAACTTATGCTTGGTATGATATATTTGTGCACACTTTTTTGAGTTGTAAATTTTATGCTGAGTGTATATTCTAATGAAATGCAATAATGCGTATTTTTTCAGTTTTGGTGTTTTTTTTAACCTCTGATCCGCATTTTCACTGTTAAATGACATGTAATTACAAGTGTCATAGCTATTGTATTAGAATCTAGCAGACGAAGAATGCAAAGCACCATGCGAAGCACCAAACATCTCTCTCATTTTTTACGCAATGAATGTTCATAAATAGCCAATTTTTTATACGTCTATGATAGAATATATTCACTGGATTTTTTTTTATTAACCCCATGTAGATGCATTCTTTCCCATTATAGTTTTAATTGTCATTGAGGTATGGGCATCAGCTCTCTACGTTTGCCTCGCGAGGGTTAGCTGTTGCAAAGCGCCGTTCTTCAATGGTTTGGCAAATCGATGGCTTCAATGTACGAACTAATGTATGACTCAAAATTTGACTCATGTTAAAAACCTATTGATCCATTTATTCGTGATCAAGATTCGATGCCAGTATCTTCTGGTGCAACGCCTTGACCATTTCCCAATAATAAATACTAAGGTCGAATATTACATGAGTACATTAAAAAAAAAATCATAATTTATGTGTGTTTTTGAAATATTTTACATCGTTTTATATCGCCATATATGTTAAAGTAAATCTAAATATCATACGTGTGTCGTATGAAATAGTGGTCATTATGGCATCGTGTTGTTTTCTATGTACATCGTGTGTAATAATATTGTAGAAATGTGTACACATGAAACTAGTAAACAGTGATGTAATTGACGCAAAGCGTGTGATGAAACATCGTCAGTGAAATTTCCTGATTTATACTGAGATTCTTATCTGAATCGCTTATGAAGAGGCACTCGTTCTTTTCAAGCACATGATTCTATACTCAAGTATAAGCGAACGTTTCATATTTATAATGTTCTGAATAAAAATATCTTGTTAGTAAACCTTTCTTGATCTATATGGACGGATTAATTTTATTGTCCAACAGTTGAGAATAGGTTTGACACAATCTAAGAGCAATCGCAGACTAATAGCGATAAAGTGGGTGCGGTTTTCACGGGCCACGGCTTAATTTGTCCGTATCGTGAATTAAAAATATCGCGAAGGTCACCTAGGCGATTGAGTGAAATAGAACGAGACCCATATATATATATATATATATATATGTATGTATGTGTACTTTATGTATACTGTCTATATATATAGGATTATAGATACAATTTTTACTCAGTGTACAGACTGAGGGTCTTGTACAGGCTCGAGGACATCAAGGGCCACCACGTTGGCTCAGCATAGGTCGGAGCTCGCGAAAAACCGTTGTCATCAGTGCCATGACTACACCGTTGTACGTGGTCAGGATCGAACCTAACACCCAATGCCAAGGCAACGCTCTTAACCACTAATCCATCATCGTTCTCGAACTGAAACACATATGAATGTGTGTAGACCTAACCTATGACATGCAGCTTATTCGGCGGAAAAGCCTCCTCTATGGTGATGTTATTCGGCCACAGTTCCCATGCATGCCGGCCCGATGCGCATTGCAAATATCACATGTGCGAAGATGTTTGGTTAATATTTCTCCATTCTCGGACAGTGTTTTTACCATTAAAAACAATTGTACTTAATATTCTAATCTACATAGATAAACACTTAGCCGTGCAAGTTTGCTGATATGGAACTCGCGTATGCATAAATAAATATTTATGTGTATAATATAAATGAAAACAAAGTGGGGCACTCTTTTGTTCCCGGTACTGACATGGTCATACTAACGATTACTTGGCCGTTCCGCTGGTGGTTTGGATTATGAGAATAGATAAAAAAAGGTTCTAGATACTTCTAGGCTAATTAATTAAGTTTTTATTAGCCTAGAAGCGATTGTACGTCAAATGATCAAAGTGCTACGACGGTTCGTTCAAGAGTTTGTGATCGATGATTTCTTTCATTGAAGAAAAATCGTTTTCATTTTATATTGGTGTACTTGACGTTTGTGAGGAACATTTAGTTTTTTTTTTAATGTAAATACGTTAGTAATAATTACATGTATTCATTGCCTTAATTTAGAAAATTAAATTTTTTTAAGGCTTGGCATGTTCACAAAATGAATTATTCTTGTCAAAACATCCTTTCGAACAATTGAAACCCATATTTATAAGCATTCGGCCCCTATGGAGTAACCCTTTTCTTTTCACACAAGCTATCAGTTTTGGGTGCTTAAAATTTGGCCTTTTTTTAATATGCTACCAATATTGTCTACATAGGATTTTCTAGGGCGATCCTTGCAGACAAATATATTTTACATTAATTTTAAATATGTTAATTATACCCGTATTAAAAATATTACAAATATAGATCATGGGAGAATGAAATAAAAATAACATAAAGCATATACTATCTGAGTTTTAAATAAAAGCTCTATTAGAGTTTTTGTTAATGTTACAAACATTAATGTTACAATGTCTTTTGTTAGATTTCGTCTTCGATTTCTATTATTTTCAACACGGTAAAGTTTGCGTGTAGGACATCAATATTTCAAAATAAAAAGTCGGAAAATTTGCGTATTATAATTTTTTCATGAATTGTTATAAGAAAATGTTTATTGTTTAAAATTTACGAAAATATATTGATTATATTTGTATTTATATTCATAATGCTATTTACATATCACAGTAATTATCTACAATCAATCAACGCATTTTTTATTTATTCAATTTATTTGTTGGGCAGGTATTTTTAATTTCATACAACCTTTTTTCCTCATAACCATCCATTTCATTTCAAACATCCGTTTGTCTTTTTTGCCATTTTTGATATCTTCTTTCCTCTCAACAGTAACGTATAAATAATGACAATGCATTAGATAAATACCACCTCCATTAACGAAAATGTATCCGCGTCCATTTGTACTTTTCACATTGAGCAGTCACAAGATGTAGGTCGAGATCTAAAGATAGCTTAAGGAAGGTGAATTTGGTTCAAGAACGTGCTGAATTACACGATGTTTTGGAAAAAGTATCAAATATTTTACTGTTTCGGCCTCTTCGTTTTCCTTCACCTCTCGAATCCCGTAAAATATTCGATGCGTGCCTATCCCTTTGTACGAAGGTTCCACGCGGCACGGGTTTAAATTACCTCACCTCGTATCCTCGAACTGTGAAATTCGTCGAGATTCGCTTTCGCCGTTAACAAGTGTTGTTGTTAGACAGACGAATTTGTTTAAATTTAGGAAAAACTAATTGTTAAATAAATACTTGGCAAAGAACCCCACCTATCTAACTACCTTCAGGCAGAGAGTCGAATGTCTCACCACTGAGTTATTTCGACTCTCGGTGTGAGCAGTTATTTCGGCAATAGAAATAGTTCTAGGTTATGCCCTTAAGGGCGGTCGTTCCCCCATGGAAACATTTCGCTTATTCTGCGCAAAACCTGAGAACGTCAGTCTGGAACTATTCTCGTCTATTTATCATTCAATATCGGATGTTGCAACGAAAATAAATCCGTTCGCATTCGCATAACGCGGATATTTTTAAAATCCTCGTTCGCCCAATCGTATATTATATTTCGTTCCGATGCGATAAAAACTACTGCGCGATAGCGAGATAGATGTATGTATTTTAAAATCAGTTGCAAAAACTTTTGCCCAAGGTCTGGCATAAAAATATTTTTGCCACGTTACACAATATGTTGCCCTGGTTTGGTTTGGGGCGAAGAGTTCTTACAGGATGTGAAGATAAAATAAGTAATGTTAGTCAATTCGGCCTGGATGCAATTTTTACCAAAGGCTTATGAGTCCTTTATAATTGTTTAATGACTTTGCGTTGGGATTAATACGTCAAAAGATGTATTCCGTATATTCTGACTAAACGAAAATATATAAATCTGTCGTAGGCATATTTAGGGTTCTGTACCTAAAAAAAACCCTTATGGGATCACTTTGTCGACGGTCTGTCTGAATGTCAAAACACTTTTTCTCAGCAATGCGTAGAGGTATCAAGTTGAAATTAATAGGAAATACTTAGGTCTACGGTTCCTTGAAGCTGTAAATCGAGCTTCCAGAACAACCTAAAAAATACGGACTTTTTTGTCGCACAAAGAAATAAAAATTTTACGGAACTTCCCGTTGACCTACAATCATGAAGTTTGGTAAGAAGTATAGTTTCAAAACACATGTAAAGGAAGAAAATCTGAGAATCGTTAATTTATAAATCATTAAAAAATAAATCTTATGATTACATACTACATGTGCAGTGGAGTATACATAATCCACGATGTAGATTGATGTATGGGAAAACATTTTTTAATGTCGCGCTACATATAAAAGTTAAGATTTCCAAATATTCGGATATTAAAAAAAATTTTTTGATTTATCAGATAAATCAATAAATATTTTAAAATTCCCGGAATTGATATTTTGACACTGTCGGTATCGAAAACCGGCCGGGATTTTTTTCTTCAAAAACGAGAATAGGGACACAAAATAAACAGAGTTTACAATGCAAGTGAGAAAAGAAACAGAAACAGTTCCATTCTCGATTTCGATACCAATTCCGCTTCAAATTAGCATCTCTCCCCTCGATACGACAATTCATCTCATAGGATGTGCGCCTGGTGGTTTCATTCGCGTTTAATACTATTTTTATTTTATGATGTGTTCGTTATTGAGTTTTTCAAACATGTATATAAGTGCCACAGTTATTAAAAAGTTTACGTATGTATGTAGTTCGATGCATAAGTAGATACGATAAAAGACAAACGTACATTTGTCTTCTATCGGCCAACAACCGCTAGTCAGATTGTCCAACCACATATGTGATTGAACAATCGATCATATACACAACATTATAAGATGAACGTACCGATATGACCTATGTTTGTTATTACTGAATTATGAAAGTACTGAACGAATTTTGATGAAACTTGGTAGATATTAAAAAAAAAGTAGGCTATGTTACTAAGATAAATGCAGCTTTCTATTAGAGAAGCAATTTTCAGAATCGATTGAGTGATTCCGAAGATTACTCCTTACATTTAGATAAACAAATTTTAGGTCAAAAAAAAATCCCAATAAAAGCTTATTCTTAGTGTTCGCTTCGTTTCGCTTGACATGAGAACCTTCCGTACTTTTATATCAATTAAGCATAATTATCAAGATTGTAATAAATTTTTATACGAGAGGTTACACTAAAAGTCAAAACGTATTTTGTAAACGTAAAATTTGATAGATAATATATGGGCAATCTGTTAAATCTTACGGATTACGTTTTCGCTTTAGATGCAACCCGCTGATAGTGTCCGAAAGATAACACCTTCCAGATAAGCTTAATTGTAGAAAAAAGTTCGTTTCATATGAGCACATCGTGTATGTAGCGTGCGGCTTTCTGGTATCGCCTTATCTTCAACCACCGCCGTTGTTAGTATGCGATACACGCTCGTGTTGCGTGTGCGCAGCTCGTGTTCATTATTTTAGAGTATTTAGGTGACGTTATAATTTTCGATATCTTGTTAATTAAGTGTACAAAGGTCATTGGCATACGAATCCGTCGTGTGTAATTGTGATTGCAAAAAAAAAATTTGAGACAAAGTAATTACCTCTGAACAATATTTAAATACATAAAATCCTTTAGAGTAAGTTATAGGTTATGGCGACACAAACATCAAAAATGAATATAATTTCGGCATATTTTATACTTTTTGTTTTGCATCCCCGTGTTGAGAATGCTAAAGGGGAATGTGCTGAAATTTAATCTTGGTTATGGATAAACTCATTTTTCATAGTGTCCATTTCGAAAATCATGAATAATTTGGAAAATCATAAAATTCTTATCAAAACTTCCCTTTAAAACTATCCATCTAATTCCTAAAATCCGTTTTTAGTGTTTTCTGTAGGGGTGTATATCAATATAGATGAATCGAATTCTAACTCGATGTGAGACCAAATTGAAAACTTACCAAAATATCACGACCGCCCACTGCCGCGCACTGATTTTAATTCTAGTCGGGTATCACCGCCTTTATAATGGACCGTCTACTTTGTATGATAATGGTTTATGCATGTATATATTGGAACAATAGCGTTTTTATTCCACCGAAATTAATATTGCAAATGTTTTGAGATCGTTCGAAGCACTAAAAAAAAAATTTTTAGATACATTTTTACTTTCAACACGCCGCCAATTCTTTGAATCGTCATACTACGCTTGACACATTGTTTTGAAACTGTTGCGAGACACTCGAATTTTTTTATAGAAATGAAATATTTAGTTTCCGCGTCACACGAATGGTTATCAGAATAGCCGTAAATATCACATATCAAAATGGCATACGTTTTCAATTAAATTCTATTTCTTTTTGTTTTGCTGGCCGCCGACCTATTAGACCAAAATATCTTGCAAGTCGTTCTCAACCCAATTGTATTCGACTGAGAAAGCCAACAACGGGATACGTCACGTTTGAGTTCGTTGTTCTTCTAGTTTCGATGATAGTACCTATGCACCGATGTCATGATACTGTTCTGGCCTTGCAATCAGGAATACCACCATTTATGGAACATGACAACAACCTATGATAGTGGTGTTCTGTTTGGATTATTTTGAATTATAATTTCAGCGACAAGAACTACATAGTGTCACGACTTGCTCCGTAATAAGATCAACATTTTATGGAAGTCTTTAATTGTTGATAAGAAGTACCATTAACGCGTAAAAAAGTATGACCCATAGACAAATATATAACCATGTTTCAACTCGAAAAATAGAATAGAAAAAAAATAGGAAATTTATTTTAGGTTAAATTAAACAAATGTTAGGTATTATAACAGTGTAACAATTTTATTGGTTAGCTACAATCCTCAAGGAAAAGCGTCACAAAAGACATACAGACGTCGAATGAATAAAATTATACTGCAAACTTTTAATTTTTTTTTTAAACTTGTGACAATTTGAACATTTTCAGCTCGTTTTGTCGACTTCATGAATCTTTGTTCTTGTTTATGTCCACTAAATATACTTATTGGACTTTCGGACTCATGATTAATTTCTCTTTTTTACTTTCTTCTTCTATTGTTCGTTTTATTTTTAAGAGAATTCTCGATATGATC
Source organism: Eumeta japonica (assembly GCA_005406025.1). Taxonomy (NCBI): domain Eukaryota; kingdom Metazoa; phylum Arthropoda; class Insecta; order Lepidoptera; family Psychidae; genus Eumeta; species Eumeta japonica. Next base: position 125,259 of record BGZK01000645.1, on the reverse strand, counting down.
TCGCTCGTAGATACATAACACGAAAAACTATATTAACCTTCCATTCTTAATAAGTGAACTTTTTTTTTACTTTGTCTCACACAAATCAAAACGCAACATCGATATTTACTCCACATTATTATAATCGATCTATCTATCATATAGCATCGGTCATTAGGCCAGTCGATGACGTATCTAAAACATCATTGGGGCTTTTTAATATCCTCATATATCTATTAGGATGCGCAGATTTATGCGAATTTGTGCGAGTATTGACGCACGTTACTATGCGATTGTATTTTGTTAGACGACCGTTTGAGTACAACTTAAGCTTAATGCTAAACAGTTTCGTATGTATGTGCTTGGCGATGTGAAGTCTTTAAGTACAATCACGATTACGGTGACGGTGCATTGCGCGTTGTATTTTCAACGTTCTGTGAATGTTATCATATCCGAATACAATTTAGTTAAGACGGTCGGCATTGTCTATGCCCAATGTTGTTTCCGGTCCCAAGTTTTATGGGAATCATATTTTCATACCGCACCTTCAGCTGATTGCAGAGTACGGAACCGATCGCTTTGTGCGCTTCTCCTTTGTGCACTTCACGTTCAGCTATATCATTGTATCATGTTTATTTTTGTCGGTTTTTTTTAAATAGCGGCCATGACTCGAATGCTATGCGTCCTTGAAGACACATGTCCGGTATCGAATAAATATTTAAAAAACGTACACGCCTCGTCACTGTTTTTTTTTGTTGTCTTAGTTCATGGCATCTAAATCTTCCAGCGCCTAAAACGGATTGATGTGATGACATTTTTTTTTTATACGAATTACGATAATCATCAACATTACAGTAAAATCCTAAAACGCCATGCCCGAAAATAATAGTTTGTTATACGATTTATTTAAATCTTCAAAGGAAAACCAGTTTTTTAGTTTTACGATCCATTCGGCAATGGTTCGTTTCAGCTCAGCTTTTATCGTGTATGTAACATATTTCTTCCAGTCTTCGCGGTCGTAAACAGTTTGCATTCTCCCCTCTAACGCTTTCAATACGGATCGAGACGCGAACAAGTCGCCACCTACCCGCCACGTAACGCCTGCGTATCTGGCTACCTACCTACGTGTTTGTATAGCGTTTGTTTGTTCGTCCCACTTTCGCTGCGGCCGTGTTTGTGTTCCCTTCGCCCGTTTGCTGCATCGTCCTTTCCTCTTTGTCGAGATTCGGTATTTCGTCCTTCTTGGAAGTTCAATATGAAATTACTTGTAACTTTTGTGTGTGTATACACTTGTATAGGACTCAAACTAGGATTTTTTCTACAAATAAATCATTTCTACTGCCGCTAAAAGAAATAATGTTAATAAATTGGATCCAATATATGTGAGTATTTCAAATCTTTAATTGACCGTCTACATACAAAGTACGCGTGAAATAATTATATAGCGAATAATTTGATAATTTGACATTATTATTCAAAAACAAACAATAAATACTTAACCAGAAACTATTATTATTTTTGCTATACATTTCTCATTGGCACATAACAATCATTTGCACCGTTACGGCAAACAGGTTTCTTTGCATTTCGTGTATAATTAAAGCTCGCCGGTGCATTGACATGCATGAGATCAGGCTGGGGCATATGACCGACATTGAGTTTTTTTACCGCCGTTCGCCCGGTCAGGAATCGAATGCAGAACTGCTCGTGTCGCACATCGATGTGTTACGCTCTCCAATCTCGCGATGATATATTATGGTGTTAGCGTATAATTATGCGCAAGTGTTTGTTGTGCTCGACTTTAATCCCATCCCACTACTGAGTCTTATCTAGGGTATAGATATCTATACCCTCCCATAATTTTTTAATTTCATATCCAGGTGCATGAACCTTGAGCCTCCTTCGGCAGCGCAGTGCCGATAGAGGGCTGACAACGACCGTCGTTTCTAATAACCTATTGACGTCCTACACTGGCTGTTAAGCTCTCAGATGCACGGATCAAGTGGTTTAATTTGGCATGTGACATAAACTCATTGGTCGATTCGCGTCGTCGGGATTTGAACTCAACTCGGCGTTCACTGCGTTTCGAAAGCTACGCTATTTAGCACTCGACCACCACTTCGCATTTGCCACCTCGACATGTTAGAGTGTGAGAGATAATACGTTGGCTTTACAACTAGTTTATCCGCAGCCTGACTATCGGCCCGATAACACTTACAACGGAGTAAAATAAGAACTTATTCTTACTGGGAATCGACTTCGCTACACGTCACGGAAGCTGTTAATTATTTTACAACCACGGTCATGGATATTTTCGTATCCAACGCGGGCTCAACTATAAAGCCGGGAACAAGGGTAGGCGTGTGTTACAAACATGGTCTCAGGTCTGCTTTGATGTTCATAAAATCCAGAACATCCGGGCGTCGCCAGCGGGTAGCGAACTTGTTTTGCTTTGGTTTTCTTCAGATAGGAAACATCAATGGTAAGGCACTAATGTGAGGTGATTGAATAGGATAGATGACTGATACTGAAAATATAATGTTTGCTGAAAAATATTCAAATCTACTGGATATACAATATCAAATATAAAACGAAATCAAAAAGAAAATCTATTCTTAAGAAACAACAAATCATAAGCCATCAAATTCTTTGCTATGTCTTCCTTGTAGAACTAAGTTTAACATATTCGTTTCTAGCTTTTATTAAATAATGTTACAACACTTTCTTGAAAGAAACGGCTTCGACTACAGTAATGAAAAAAAAAAAGTCAACTACCCTAATTGGGACCATGACACTGCTAATAATTAATTTGTGACGTTTATTTCTTTCATTCGGTTGAATACACTTACACCTGAGAGTATTCATTTTTTCTTCTGCCGGAAGAAGGAGTGTGTGTGTTTTCATGAAAGATATGATTTTGACGGCGAACAAAGCGTTTTCACATTTTAAAAGACGCCCGTCGTCGCTAATGAAAATTCTATCGGAATATATTTGCATAAGATTGACACGGATAACACGGGAGCGGACGACGGGGTTCCAGAATACGCTGAATCATTTCCAAGAACAATGACTTTGCCCCGCCTTTATCACGAGTCAGTGGATAGGGTTTCATGAAAATTACTCTTGATGTTGTCGTTTCAAATAGTACAACTATCGTGTGGGCAGTGTGTATGTAAAACTGTAAGAGATTGAATGGTTTTTCATCAGTAACCTGCTGTGAATAGCTTATGCGGCGTTTTAAAATAGCTGATGTATCACTCAATTTTGAAGATGACGTGATGCGACACCTTTTCTTTTAATCTACATTGTATGTACTCCAACATCATGAGATGAAAGTTGAATTGTCAGCAACACCTTTACTAGGCTCATCGGCGGCCACGATCCAATTGCCGATAATTTCGCCCTTTGATAGTCGAATGTATAACGATTAAAATGTCAATTGTTTGCATAAGTTTAAATTCGCATGTGTACAATTATGCATCGTAAAGTATCAAAATCATTAGCAGACTGCGCCCTTCAGGGTTCGCATCCCTGGTGCGTGCCTCCTGCTGTCAGTTAGGACCTAGCTACGATCAGGGTCGATTACCAGAAAATGTCTACGTATGTCTGTCTGTACATTTGTCGCTATGATACACGAAATCGTATGCGTGAATTTGGATGGTGTTTGCGATGTTATGTCGAGTATTCACCTCTGTATGACTTTAAAATATTTTTAAATAAAATATCATTATATATTATCACCAGGGTCGATAAAGTATAGATTTTTTTTTGTGAATGAAAGTTGAAAATATGTCTATACCTACTGAAAAAAAAAATGTGGAAAATAATAGAAGAAATATTGGCGAAAAATATAAACTTGGGGGAAATACTAGGTTTCAAAATTTAAAATGGAATATACACATGACTATATAATAATTATAATAATAATAATGTAAGCTATATACACTGTTTGTATTATATCTTGCTTAATAAAAGACTATTTAATTATATAGTTATTGTGGTTTAATTATAGTAATTAAGACTGGTTATCCTTAAAACTCTAATTATTGAACTGGTGAATATTAATGTTTTAATTCCAATAGATATTTTAAATAACATTAATGATATTTGTGAAGTATACACTTAAAATTATAGATACTAGAATGAATATACTATTTTTTCTCCTATTAATTGATTTCTTAGTAGTCATAAAGTTTCCGTGTCCAATTTTTATGGTCGTATACGAGTTTTTGTAAGTGCGCCTCGCATCGTAGCCATGTCGACGCACCTATGAATCTATAAAATTTTGTTATGCACATAATCATATCTTCCAGTTATGTCCAGTTGTGTCGTATGCATTTTAATTAAAAAGCTGAAGGTAATGAGAGGTGATAGCTGACAAACTATGAAATTGGTTATTCCAAATAAAAAATATATGTCAATAAACCAAAATTTTATGTTTATCTTTATTTTTATTATGAAACTCACCGTACTCGGGGGAAATCCAAGCCGGTGCTTTTCTCACAAGCGTTCGACGTCCGTTCCAGAAATAACACTGCACGTATCGCGGCGATGCGACGTGTATTGCGACTTTATTCAGAGTTCGTTTTGACAAGTTTATTTTGGCGGGAAAACGAGATCGCGTCACGCGAACCGATGTGCTTTCGACGCGCGACGCCGGCGCGGACTGAACGCCGACCCAGACCGCTCCCCGGCAGCGATCCGTCGACAGATGGTGCGTCCGTCGGCGGTGCGTTCGCGGCAAACTGTCCAGAACCGGTAAACGAGGTGTAACTGCCGCGGCACGAACGCAGCCGCGCGCCTCCCGCCTCCACGTTTTAAATATCGAATTCGGTTTCAGTGCATGACGCGAGTGACGCCGTCGACCCACGTGACGATGGCAGGTCAGTGTGCACTTTGTACTTTCGCCGGCGAGCTTTGTTTGTGTATGACAAGCTTTTATCCTTTGTACATCACGCGATCGTTTCAAATCAGTGACCGCATGGTTTTAATATTTGCATACATTACGATGGTGTGTTATACAGCAACGCGTATTAGATTATATTATTATTAAGTTTAATGTTATAATAATTTTTGATTGTATACTTCACAGATCTCGATAATGTATAGCGATATGCCACTGCGTTGTTGTTCGCTTTTAGTTCGCGTTTGCTCGACGTCGAAGTGACCTACGTACTTATATCATACCGACTAGCTTTCCGATCGTGGCTTCACCCGCGAGCCCGGTTTGTATTACACAGAAACAACATTTTTTTCTTTGCAACAATAGCTGTTTTTTTTCGTAATTAAGGAGTATTCTATTGGCGTCGATAACAGTAGGGTTGCCCACCTTACTTCATGATATAAGTATATTATTATTATTATTTTCGTACAGTGTACTGTTTGGAAAACATTTAATATGCGAAAATATATAATTTTTTTTTTCAATTTATTTGTGTTTGTTCATTGCACATGCATATTAATTTAGAATCATCAGATGCCTGTAAAATGCCTATTCACAATACTTTATTGAAGACGACGTTAGTGGCTAACGGAAAATAATAACGATACTGCTTAATATTTATAAAATATGGTATAATGATGAATTTATAAATGGATTCAGAACAATGTAAAAATAACTAATTTGATTTCAAACATGTTAAATTTTAGGAAATATAAAAAATATTAAAATTCCGTAATACAGTGTCAGACGATTTTATAAAGAAAAATATATATAAAAGATATTCTTAAAAGAAATTCATCAAAATATGTATTTAATGAATTTTTTTATGATATTAAATACTAACTGACGGTAAAAAGGTAATAGAATCAATTAAGCTCTAATGAAAAATGAGAATTGAAATATTATAATTTAAATATTCATTGCAATTAATGATTCTTATAGCGGATTATTGGATGAACATTTTTTTTATCTTCTTAAATATTGTTTTTTTAACCAATATAATATGTAAAAATTCGGTACATGTATCATAAAATATATTTTTTTTTTGTAGTGATCGGCAACCCTGTTGTAGAAGCAACAACCCTGTTTTAATAATGAAAGATGAGACATTAGAGCATAATTTTCTATACACTATGTTTTGTATACAATGGTCGTTACTTATAACTAAAACTAACTGACCGTTGTCAAGTTATTGAGGTACTAAGCCGAACGGTTTTTTTTCGACCGTCCATCTCTCAAATTTGCTTTTAATCTTAACGTACACGAATATATAGACCTTTTCAAAACATCTAGTATGGTGTCTTAATTTCATAAACAGAAGGACTTTAAACTGATTAAAGTCTTTTAAGGGTTAATATGTTGCCGCTCGTCTACTTAACCCTTAACCCACTGTACTTAGAAACTCCACACATTCCCGATATGGAAACATACGGCCAGAAATGGATCGGAAACGCAGTAGCGTTTGCTGTCTACCTAACCGCTTCCATGTCTGGATACAAGGTGAGCCTAGATCCGTTAGACGACTTTAATAAGGCAACCTAGAAGTCTATAGCGGAACCGGTAGCGTTGGCCTTTCTAGCTATTAAATGTTGCGTGTGTACTTACAGAGCTGTCCTTGCTCGTGCGACAGTTGTTTTTGCTGTGATCGATTTCGTTTTTTCAACCCAGACCGATACGATTGATTTGTGCGAATGAACATTGTTGGGAGTTTTTTTTTGTTAGCGTCTTACCTAAAAGGTGTGACAATGATATGACAGATTAGTTTTGTAGCATGGTAACAAAATTGTCAAAAGATTGGAATTGTAATGTTTGCATACACATTATTGTTTATTATATCAAGTTACCTCAACTTGTATTCAACGTGAGGCAGACTTACAGGCCAGTGTCATTTGAAAATTGAATCAGTTTCGACCCTGAAGGCGTTATTTTATATTTTGTGTGTTCTTCTTTATTATTCGTACCTAGTTACTTCCTATTGCCTTATATCGTTGAATTGATTAAAGAATTGATGTAAAACCTAATTTAATGATAATTAATGACCGACTGATAAATGATTGCCATTAATATGCTTTCAACGCGAACGAAATAACATGTCTCGACATTTTTTGTATTTCATACTAAAATATTTAACATTTCAAAGTGTCACCATTTGCGGTAGTCGAGTAGGTAGCGCAATGGAATTTGGAACCTGATCCACGGATCGTTTCAACGCTTCGTTGTGAAGCGACTGCCATGACGTGACTCAGCAAAGTTACATAAGATAGCGTTTACCCTTTTCCAGATTGCGTCTTTGTTTACACGAATCCTTTACGTGGCCCTAGAGCCGACTATTATCATGTCTGAGTACATAAATCTTTCGATTTACTTCTTTATTATCAATACCTTCCCCTATCCAACTGAAAGTGGATACTTTCAATCATCAACAGTATGACAACGCCTGTAATAAGAAAATTACAGCTATGCGATGTCGTAGTTTCTGACATTTTCCAAATTATTCTTTAAATATAAAAATTCAACTTCCGTACGTATGTCGCTGCAAAACTCGAAAAGTAGTCCTTCGATTGACTTGACATTTTGACACGACGTTGCATTCGAATGCTTAAAAGCTCGTGGTTTTTTTTTGTAAATCTTCTATCGACTCGGTCGGTGTATTTGTACTACAGAACCGAACAACTGTACCGATCCTAAAAATATTTTTATTCATATAGTAAACTACATATTCATATTTTATTTTGATAATAATATTACCCCCGACTTCGTACAAATCAGAAGCGCGACCGGAACTGCGGCCGAAGTTGAAAAAAAGTACTGGGACGGAAATTGAGTTTAGGACTGGGATTTGAATTAAGAGCGTGGATCTTGGCTTGGATCTTATTGGCCAAGATAAAACACAGGCGTCTGTACCTAATCTTTATTTAAGATTTCTTTATTATTCAAGTAAGTCCACGACATTAAAGTATTGTGTTCAGAGTTGTTTTTGATTGACAACTTATAAAGATATTCCATTTATCAATCTTGAATTACGTAAACTTGTTCGTTGCCTTCTTTAGTCCGCGTTTGACAAAAGTTCATTTTGACACATACTAAATTGCAATGTCTTAATTTACGATTTCACACGATACATAGATTTTACCATAAAGTCGCCCCTAATTGTCTTTTGCTAATATTTGGATTTATTTTGACTTGGATCAAAATTAGAAACACTACCGTGACTAGAATTAAAAGCAGGAACGAGATTAGAATTGACATCAAAATAGATTGATTTAAAAAATGAAGAAATACATTCTACGTTGGCGCTTCTGTCACCCTCGTCAGAATAGATATATGACCTAAACCAGAAAAAGTATGAAAAAAATCCATCGTCTTAACTCCAAAAATTTTATTTGCATCGGTCGTTCACCTTATTTCAAATTCGCGCCATACCATCTAGCCTAGACACATGCCACAGAGAGCGACGCGGGGAGAAACCCGCGCTGATTTGTTAGGCAGTTGTGCGGCTCAAGAGAGAGGGTGTCGTCAAAGGATGTAGGCGGCGCGGTAGGCCGCCTACGATCGCCTAAGCGTTTAGGTAGGCTATCATGGCGTGAATTCAAATTAAGGTGAACGACCGATGCGCTTTAAACTACCGACGTTAAGGTTCAAGAAAGGTGATGGATTTTTTTTAACCGACTTCAAAAAAAGGAGGAGGTTTTCAATCAGCCAAGAAAACACTACAATATACCTAGCAATAGACACCGACTCCAAAAAATAACAATAATTGTAACTAAATTATATTATCGTAATAATTTGATTGACTTTTAAGTAGTCTAATATTTTTCATTTCATTTTAAGTAAAATGAAATGAAAAATATCATTCAAATTTCAAAAATATTTTGATCATTGTTTGTTATTCATAGGTATGTGTTGAGTTAAATTTGAAGTGAGTAGGTACCTACCTACCTTCTTGCGTGGTAAACACATAGATCGTACCTACATTGATGAATAGAAAAAGTAAGTTGATTATTAAGTTGTTGAAGAATACACAATTATTTTTTTTTTAATTTTTAGTGCATATTAATTTGTTTTGAAATAGTTTTTGTTTTGAAGTCGGTTATGATTTTGTTAAAATTTTTGTTTATTTTAGATTTAAAATTAGATTATACGTATATCTGTTCTGAAGATATTTTAAATATGAGCGCGATCATGATTCTGGAACTCTCTGCAATACATCGATTATTAATATAATTGTTGATTATAAACAAAGCCATGCATAGAACTTTCAGAAGGATGTGGCGTATAAAAATTTGCAGATTTTATATACCAATCACTGTTTTGTTCGCTCGTTTCAGCTATTGGACGTCCGAAACGTCGTGCATGGCTCCTTTCATTGCATATCGAGTGACTTTTAGTTTACTTAAAATAATAACAGTAAGGGACCACGTCTAGCTTTCGTATGTCATCTCCGGCAACAAGAATCGGTCAAAGACTTCTGTCTTTGGGTACTGAGGTATAGTATACTTAAAGGCGTCTCGTAGTTTGCCGAAAGCTGCTCAGCCGAAATGAATTCTTCGTTTGAGCTCTTTATCGAACTCGGATCTACCTAATCGGACAGTCTGTCTCCAGTAGACGTATTCGTCTACAACTTCGATTGGAGAGTTTCCAACTATCACTGCAGAGGATACAAAATGGGCATTCGACATAATTTTTGTCTTGTCCATGTCCATTTTTAGACCTGATTCTTGTAAAACCCTACAAGCACTTTGATCATGGTGCCGAGATCGTTCATCGATTCTGTTATTATGAATTATAATGTCAGTCTATTGACACTATACAGTGACAACGATCACTCCTATACACGAGCAAATGCGATCGTCTTTGATTATCTACAATCAAATAGATTTTCCGATGTATTTTTATTAGTGATTCGCAACATTATCGTGTACTATTATATATTTTTTTAATTTAATATCCATAACAAAGCTCATTGCTGGATTGAGTTTCTAAAACCTGGGAATATCAAAGAATCGGAAGGTGAGATATCATCATAAATTGTTGATTTCGACGTGATTTAAAAAAAGTCATATAATTTCGAATCAGGCTCGCGTTCCGCATCACATTTGAAATATTTTATCTATAGTCGAGCGTAAAATCGAACTTTGATATGACATATGAAATTTTGAAGTGTTAAAACGACGCGTTGCACCAAGAGATAAATAGCAAATCGTAAAAGTGAACGTACGGTTTGATAGATAACGTATGGACAATCTGGTGAATCTTACGATTTATGTTTACGGGTTGCGTTTTTTGTTTTGTGCAAACTCATAGTATAATGTACGAAGAGGAGTAGTCTGAAGTATGTTGGCACGTAACTGTTTCAACATACATAAAAATATAAACTCCATCCAGGGACAATACTTCTAAGAGATAAAAATAGAGTGTAATTTATAAACGGCATCGTTTTTCAGTATATATTTTTTGGCACGATCCGCATTTTCCTATTTTACTTTAGGGTAATTAACTTCTCGGAAACTATGAAATATGTTGACATGAAGACTAAGAAATGCCAGTTGTATTTTAGTGTTCGTGTTGCGTTAAAAGCAATGGATAGTCCCAACAATGACCTCATTGCTAATCTCTGCTATATTATAGAATCATTCGAATAGTATTATTTTCGGCAGATCGAGTGGAACGACATTGAGTCATGATAGTTTTTTACGAAAAATCAACCTGAGAATCAGTAAAGAAAATTGTATTCACTCGATTGGACGCCGAACCCGTTAATTCCCAAATTTTGCTTATAAAGGCCGTCGTGTTTTTGTAATATCTAATAAATATACGCGCTTGATTGCTAATAAGTTGTTTATACTCCACAGGACATCCTATCATGACCAATACTATCGCCTTTTTACCGGCTGCGGCCGTACGAACTGGATGTACCCACATCGGCAATGTTATAATTTATGATGTTACTAATGTATGTGACTGTTGACGCGCACGACAATCCTGAACAAAGCTAATAGAATTTAATAGATGACTACGTCTACAGAACTCGCTTATATTGCAAACCGACAGTCTAAAGAAAAAGGTTGACAGACCGATTGACCCTTGATTGATTCCGTAGAATGAGAGAAACTGATTTCTCAATTTGATTCAAAACACTTGCAGATCAAAATCAGGACTCTGTAATAAATTTCTAGATAAATATTAGAATACTGTATGTTTCTACCCGGTCAGTGTTGGTATCTGAAAATCTGTGTTATGGATACGAAGAAATCTATGTTCTGAACTGTGTGGCACAACTTGGATACTATTCACGATGTGTGAAACGTTATAGTTGAACATTCATGCAAAAGTCATGCCATGCATCACATCGACCGGCGCAGCGCATGTGCTGTTTCCAGTAATGTCGTTATAGATTATGGAATATTTTTTTAAATAGATTAGTATGTTCCTAAATTGTGATCAATTTTAATTTGAGCATATGTTAGTCATTTATTGGATTTGTATTGAACCGAGGCACGTTTCATGCAGATTGGTGTAACGCCATCTAACGGAAGTTTCGTAATCGAGGCGCGCTTTTTACTGCTACATATTGATTTTCATTTCATAGTCCCTTGTCGAAATGAAAATCAATTTAACGGTACAAGAATTATTGGCATATAATTCTAGTTCACTAGGAAATCGTATCAATGTGGGCAAAATAGATTTTAAAATTGAAATTTTTGTTTTTAATGTTTTAAGTCACTTGTAATGAATTTATGAAATCATTACCAGTATACGTAACAAATAATTCTTTTTTGTGTAATAAAATTTTTAATACAAGAAACACGACTCAATCAAAACTACATTGGAACTATTTCATTTTTGTAATTTTCTACTAATCTGTGCTTTGAAAAACTAAGCACAAGTGCCAATGAAGTGCGCGCAGGTTGTCCATGTCCAGTCGCCATATTGTTTGTTATGTCACGTGTGCGTGTTTTGTGTACATATCGTAATATTCTATACATTCTTCATGAGAATTCTTCGATTAAATTAACTCTTCCTTTGGTTTTATGTCTTTTTTTTATTTGACCAATATATTAATCACCTCATATTCAACATTTCTTTTGGTAATTTCATATTACAACATTATTTTTTAAATACCTCAACGTTATTATTGATTAACAATTAAAACTTTTAAAAATGTTACTAAATCATCTACTGGTATTGATGTATTTCTGTACGTATTTTGACTTTTTATAGATTTTCAAGCAATATGTCTAGAGGAATGTCAGTTCCACAATTTGTATTATATTTTCGCACCTAAAATCTTTCCTTCTTCGCCATTCGAATTGGCACAGTGTTAATTTTTAGTTCGTAGTACGAAAATATTTATAAATAAGTCGTCACAGTGTTATGCAATCCCGCAGACTGCGGAAGGGAACATTGTTTTTTTTATCGTTCGACGTTATTTCAGTATTCAGGGACGTTGGGCAGACACAGGAACGCGATATATCGATGTGTTGTCGCACCATCGAAATCTACAGCTATACATTTTATTACGTCGTTGCGTTCCGTGTCAATCATTGCACTCCCGAGATCCCACCTGAAATAATTTTTTTTTTCAAATTGAGAGGCTATCTTAGTCACTTCACCTTCACCACTACTCCATGTCGTTTACGAAAAAACAGAACTGCTCCAGAATCTGCTAAGAACGATGCGAACGTTCTAAGAAAATGTGATGTGATACGATTAGGTATTGGGCGGCTTCGAGTAACTTGCGATTTATTGTGACATGTTTGAAATATTGATTTTTTCCAATAACCTGTTCGGAGGACTTACCATCTTGACAATTAATGGAAAATCAGTTGGCTTTTTTTCAGCAGAATGTAGAACCTGTAATTTCTGCTCAACATTTTCATACTTTTCGCGTTTAATAAACAATTTTGCGTTGATGATGTCGCTTTTCCATATTAGTGGTCGTTATTTTTAGAACTTCGTTACCATGAAGAGCTATTCGACAAATACATACTCTGAACATCAAAGACATCTGCAACAGAACATTGAATGCAACTTCGACAAATGCAGGCACCTTCATACCATTTACTAAACCGTATGTTTACCCAATTGCTAAATAAAACTCAAGATATATAATATGGTGAAATAGTAGTCTAGTGCTTCATATGCTATAAGGTCTGTGCAAGTCTCGAGTACATTAATCCTAAGATTTATACTTACCCCGACATGTAGAAGGTTCTTTACATATAGTTAATTCTTGAAAGTGTCTCAAGTATTATGCAATCTTCGAAAAAATGTTAGTATCTCTCATATTTTCTCATACGATGAAATCATTATAGCCACTAACTAGGTTTCACGCACTTATAATATTTATGTGTACGTTCTAATGCTTTCAGGTGTTAATAAGTATTTTACTTTCGTTTATTGATGAATCAATTTGTAAAAAATGTTTGGATTCTGAATTGCTCTGAGAACACAGACGTAAGACGTAGTTTGCGCTTTTTTTTTAATAGTTTCACTTGACCAAACGACCAGTAATGTTTTTAATATGTATATATTTTCTTTCGAGCTCTTCGTTCGCGGGACATTGAGAGAAAATATTCCTGTTTCTAATTGAAAACTCACTACTGCCCTCTACGATGAAAAGACCATTTTGTTCGCGTTTATTGAACAACCAGTCGCCGTTGTTCGAATATAAGATGAAAAACTGATTGATCAATTTTCCTAAAAATTCTTGAACTTGTAGAATATTTTCCTGCCCATGGATATTAATTAAATTTCTTTTATTAGAGTTCTTTTTTAATCGCATGCTTTTCTAAGTTTTTTATTTCGTATACTTGTGTTACTTTTCTTGGTACATAATATCTATTACACCATGAAGCTTGTGCCAGTTTGTCTCAGAACGAATGCACATGCTGTATATATATATATATATATATATATATATATTATTTTAAACTAGAAACTATATTTATCATAGACCAACACATCATAAACTGAGACATAAATTAACGCTTTTCAATGTCGCGATCGAGATAAAATTTAATTGATGATTAAATAAATATTCATTACTGACAGAATTATCTCGCTCGCCATCCAGTCGCACTCATTAAACTAATGATGGCGCAATGTTAACGTTGTTAAATGGTTAACGACGTTGACGAGAGACCTTTTTTCGTGGACTCTGTGAGTTTCATTAAATACGTTACAGTTTCGTTAATCTTTTTAATCTGTGAACTCAGTGACACATGTGAAAAGAAGTTATCTTGCCACAGAACATAAAAAAAAAATAGAATAAATCAATTTTATTATAGATAAATGTTCAACATAAAAGTGCACTTTCTGTAGCAAACTTATAATATAAATTGAAACTTCATGGCATAGACTCTGAAATGAAGGAACATTTTCTTGTATAAGGTTTTACTTCACGGAAATTTGTGACTTATATATATATTACTACACCACGAATTTCCATCCAACAAATTGAACTTTGATTTGAGAAGAGTGACAGTTATCGAATCCGTAAGCGAGTGTTAATAGTAGAATTGCTTAATCCTTTCAATTGTTGTTCTACTCTCATCAAAAAGCCCTTGCAAAATGAATTATAATTTTATTTATTTAATGATGATTCGCAGTGGGAGAGCAGGTTCGAGGTCAGCTGTGCATTGCTAGCTGCACGTCGTTGCATGTTGCAGTCGAGCGAACAATGAGTCTTTGTTTAGACCTCAATGATCGTTTATTATCCTCTTATTATAGTTATTACTATTTATATGGTTGAATTTCTAAGAAAGACAATGTAGGAAATTCTTTTCATTTGTTGTTTCACTGTTGGTGTCGGATGTACTTTTGCTCTGTGATTACAAAAGTATTGTAAATATCAAACGTAGCGTTATAATCAATATTGCCACAAAAATTAAGAAAAAAAGTCCAATCTCCATGTGATGGTAACTTTTATAACCAAAGAAAATATTCGGTCCGTTGAGATTCGTTATACAGAATTTATATTATATCGTACGTAGGCGGCGTTTATCTGTCGAGCCCACATACATTTTTCTACCTTTTATTAGTGATATTGAAAAATCATATATATTCAGAAAAATTAGAAGGATTCCATTGCTTTGTAAATTAACCAAATTATTAATTTCCCTCAGTGTAAACAGTTCGAGTAATTACTTCTTTTATCTTGTATAATTTAGATATTAACAACAGTGCGTTAATATCTGTACATATCCACGCGAAGTCGGGGCGAGTCGTTGTTGTTTCATAAAAGTCTGCAGATTAAACCCTTATAGCCGTTTGCGCTTGTAACATTTCATATTATGTTCCTCGTAAACAGAGCGAGAACGATTTTAAAACTTCTATCGTGCATATCTTATTAGATGTGTTATCAAAAGGCGATTTTTTTCGTGATCAAAAAATATAACTTCTATAAATAGTACTGATCTTTTTTATGGTCTGACCTGGTTTTTATGCTTCAGTCTCGATAAGGTCTACTCGATTCCATCATAGGGATGCTTTTTAAGTTATTTTCAAAATGACGCTGCTTTTACCAATATCTGTCAATACAAGATTTATAATAATTGACATCAAGCATCCCACGATTTTTTGCAATAAAATATATATTTTTCTTAATCACTACTCTTAATTTAAATTTATTAAAAATTATTTCCACTTTTTATATACAAAAAAATATTTATTTTTTACTTTTAAGTTCAATTTATCATTAGTGCAAGAATTTTAATTTTTAAACGATATTTTTCTGTACTGTAGTATCATTCCCATTGTTGTTCCTACTAGTATTGGACAATTAAACTGAGAACCATCCCAGAAGTCCGATAGAAGGGATACACGTGTGGATACACAATTGCAGTACCCATAACAAATCAAAACATCAGCATATTCTTCGTTTGTAAAGGTCGTCATTTTCAACAGTTCCAAATCAGAAGCACAAATCAAAGTCAAGTTTGCAAGCACAGTCACGAATCAGAAGCAGTCCAGAAATTCAAGCCAAGTCGAGTAAAAAACCAAAAGAACTAACTATCGCATCTATTACGGACGAATTGCGTAAGCAGATTAACCAAGCACAATTGCAATAAAATGACCGGGAATTTTTTTTTCTCACTCACACTTGCATTTCAAGACAATAGGCGCAGAAAGTATTTCAATGAAATACTTGGTATCTTTACTACTACCTCGAAGCCTTTTATCAATTTTTTTTCTAATAATTCTCATAATACCCTAGCTTGTTATGCCTTGTTCGATAGCTAATGAAACGTAGATATTTGTAAAAACATCTGCAGGATAACTATTGTAGACTTTTTTTTTATATTTCGAAAGTAAAAAATATTTTTTACGGATTTGTTTCAGTTCATAACTATCAATCATCTACTACGACCCAGTAGGTTTAGTAAACTGCAATTTTAGTCTTGCGAATAATAAAACAACTTATCTACTACACAAAAATTGTTAGCAATTTTTGTGTAGTAGGTAACTTGTTTTATTTATGCCAAAATAATAGGCCAATAGACAAAAATTGGACCATTTAAAAAAAATATTTCAAAGTTCAATTTCTTGAAAGCGGTTAAGTTTAGGGTACGGTGTTTCACAGGCAAATCAGTCAGGAATGATGGAAACTACAACTTCTTAAAGGATTTAGGTCGACTTAACCTGTAACCTTGTATAACAGGGTGAGCCCAGTTCCCTGAGGTCGATGCTAACGACACGACATTTTTAATCACCCTCTTGCCATTCATCCCTCAGCACGTGTCTTACTTATGTATTGGATTGGGTGAATGTTCAGTTTTTTGAAGTGAAACTAAATGCTCTGCTAAAGACAAAGTTCCGTCGTTCGGCGTACATGACTTACATCCCGTTGAGTAATTAGTTATCAGTGCTGATACTAGTGGTGGCGCTTGCATGCTACCAAATTACTTTATATAATAATAACAGTATTCCACTACTTAATGCTATCAGTGGTAGTATATTAGAACTACACGTCTTGCTGTCATATAATCTACGGGGCGAAACAGTCGTAGAAGATGAACAGTTCTACTTTTATTCTTGGTAATGTGTTCACTAGGATAGTACATGGGACAAATTATTTAAATTATTATATTGTCGTCGGTTCTTGATACGTGTGTAAAGTTTTAAATTAATCCGACACTTAGAAGGGGGCGAAACCACGCTCAAATATTCCGTTACATACAAACATATATACATACCAAGCTAATGAAAGCGTCTTAACTATTATTTAAAAGTAACCTAAACTTTTACAAGAACGCAAAATCATTTAGGACCTGTACCACCGTCTCCATTTAAACTCACTCATAACAAAAGTCACTTTTAAAGTTTTATTTTGCATTCCACGTTTTCCTAGTTCTTAGCCTTAACAACTTCCCGATTATTAGGGTTAAAAACCATTAAAAGGAGAACAAAAAGTGACTTTTTGTTAATAGTGAGTTTAAAAAGAGATGATGAAAATGGCCCTTAATCTGAAAAAGGTATATATTTCTAACGAATACATACTAATAAAAATCCAGCTCTACTGATCATATCGGACCATTCGTAGTGTAGGGTTCCGTAAACGTTATTACAAAAAAAAATGCACTACAGATAAAAACAACTACTTTGTTACACTATTTTTCATGTTTTCCGCACAGAGTAGGTTAATACACAATTAAAACACTTGCTACATTCTCAAAATGCAAAAATACGATGTGAAAAAGTGCACCAGCCAAAGAGTACATTTTCATGGTACTTACGTCCTTTTGTTAAGAAGCATAATTTTTCGCCAATAACTCGGAAACGATATATCCGATCATGTTAAAAATAATTTTCTTTAAAAGTATTTGCTAAATGTTACCTTTGTATTCTCTTTTTCATATTTTTTTGACATACGGTTAGAAAAATAAAGGAGAGACACAATTTATGCTGCTTTCGGGGCGATTATTTCCAAAATTAATCGCTAAATTTAAAAAAAAATCCTTAGAAATCTTAGTGTTTTTAAAAGAACTGTCGAAATGTATGCCACATGTTGATGTCTGTCTTATATGAAAACAAAAAAAAACAAGTCTGGTAATTCAAACTACTTGATACTCTAGGTATGTTTTATTCTGTTCTATGCGCCGAGTAGACACAACCGTCGTCCATTTCGTGACGTCAGTCTTGTGTATTGCTTGCAAATACGGTTTTTTTTATTTGTTCGTATTCGTAGACGTAATTGTGCTGTTTGTGTTAAATAACGAATTTACCGAAACGGCAGATTGTGTGGACCTTGACGAAACCGCATTATGACCCAACCGTATCTATAATAGGGTGACAATGATTCACGTGTAGTCCCTGGAGTTATTTACACGGACTTCTAGCAGTTAGTACTGACTGGGCAACACTGAAGTGGGTCTTTAGTCGATATTTATTTAGACTATTTCGATGATCGTTGGTTACACCTTTTTTTTTTTGCGGTTCCAATTTAGATGTGTCTTGTGTATTCTGTTATACAAAGCCTTTTTAGTATGATCTATTTAAATCATTAGACTATCTCTACGCCACTGTTTGTAATTTTGTGCTTTTTGTAGTGAAATATCTATTAAAAACCGTGAAAACCTAAAATTTTAGATTTATGTACGTAATACAATATCGACACTGTATTTAATCCAATATAGATTTTGATTAGCCTTATGGATCATTGCTTACGACTGTCGCTTTTGAATCAGAATGTACTGAGTTCGAGTCTGACCACGGCCGAATTTATTAAGAATCTTCGCTTACCTTGTACAAGTGTCTCGCTCAATGTACCACATTGGTGAAAAGTCAAGGGCCATACATAGATTAAAACGCCACGAAATTCATGTTTCAGAAGCCCTTTCTCGTCCTTATCACAGGCGGTGATATGATCCCCCATCCCTGATGTTATGTCACGGGTTTTGCATTTTTAAAATTATCATACTAAAACAAGATTTCCATAATATTTTTTATGGTTCTATTTAAAATCATTTTTCATATAATTAACAATAATTCTAGTATTTTTGAAAATTTACAAACAGCATCGAAGTCTTAAAGGTACTATTAAACCTTTCGGGTAATGTTAAAGGCGGCTGACCCATGACTCTCTGAGTCAGCGAGAAGTTGGCATGGAGTGTTTAAGGATTATGCTTCAGCAGTGAAGTGACGAATGCATCACATGACGTACTTTAAATAGATAATGAAGTCTATTTTATTCTTATCTTTTTGTGAATCAGTTTTGATCCGCGGGTGCGCCCACGTACAATGAATTTTTTCATTTTCCTTATCGAGTAATCTTGATATTATTGATATTGATCTAGAGACTGCTTTTGATGTAATTTCCAGTTTTACAGTTCCGATTCGGTCTTTTTCCCTTTTCCAATGCTGCGTTCTTTTCTTTTCCAATTGCACTGTCGCCTTCGGTTCCGATATCACACCTGGTTTCTTGTAAATGATTGCAAAGGAATGCATTAGTGGGATGTATAAAATATGTGTATAAACCAGAAAATTTTTGTGCTGATAAATTTCATTTAAATCTGTCAAATCGTTTATGCGTAATTAGGTTACAAACAACCGAACATCGTCACAAAGCATTACATTTACAATATTATAGTGAAGGGATATAGTACTGACAAAAGACTCAGTGTAAAAATCTTATTGTTTATTTTAATTATAATAATGTCGACTTTCTTATTATTATGAAATCATTGTTATTATTATGAACCATATAGTTGCAAACGGATTGTTTCACTGCCTCTTACTTTTGATTTCGCTTACTTCACCATCTTACACTTTATTTTCCTTTTCTTCTCCTTCTCAATCCTCATCGTTCACTCTAACACGCCCTTTCTCTAAGCAAGGCAAACAAGCACGGCCGACACAATAAAATGAAATTATCACTTTCCAATCTTCTAATTAGAAGGAGTTAAAAAAAATAGCCTTTGTCTGTTCTCTGTGTGTTAAATTATTTTCATGCCGAATTTTATCGAAATTAGTACAGCCGATTAGACGTGAAAACGTTACAGACAGACAGACAAAGATACATTTGTAATATTTTAGAATTGATTATATAGAAAGAAATAACTTCCTTAAACAATGAATTAGGAACATAAAATATAATATTTAACTGCATAATGATAACAGCATGGCCTAAAGTTAGTATTATTATTATTTCACTATTGCGAAATATTGTCGAAATGATGTTGAATATTTGGAAATATTTTTTATTTTATTTTGTTCTTTATGTCAGATTTGTGATTACACTATAAAAGTAGTAGAATATTTCTCAGTTTATGTTCTTTAACATTAATATGAATAAAACCTATTAACAATATTTTCATATGTTCCATTGTCACCCTATTCGATTGTGTATTTCCTTTGGTTCAAGTTCAGTGACGATAAATGTCTATTTTATATATGGCGTTTTATGTGTATTTATTGCGTTATTACATTTGCATTATTGTGTGAGTTTAATTCTTTTACTTGGGATCTGATATGATAATACGTCATTTTCAATATTGTACAAGTCTTGATTAGATCTAGTAACGAATTAAAATTAAATATTTAGCGTTCTTACAATATGTCAGGATGGGGAAAAAGCTTTTTCGTATTTTAAAGTGAAAAGTTGCAGTAAAATCTCTTTGGTTGTACTGCGTGTATCTGGCTAGTTCTGAGACCATTAAATAGATGACATTTTTAAAAAAGAAAAGTAAACAGAAAAAAACAGTGTCCCTTGATTTTTCTATTGGCATTTTGTCCACCAAAGTGTGTACCTAACGTAGACATTCGATATATTTAGAAGTTTTATTAAAAAAAAGGGAAAAATACGACACAAGCCGCGAAAAAAATTTGGGACGTTTATGGTCCTAAGGCAGAGTCGGTAACAGCAGGACAAAATTGATTCAAGCATTTTCAGTCCTGTAATTTTGATGTCAAAAATGAACTTCGCTCTGGTCGATCGGTTACAGATGAAGTCGATATCATTTTGAAAAAAGTAGATCAAGGTCGACATATTAGCTCTTATAACAGCTGAAGAGTTGAGGATTGACCACAATACAGTTGGATCACACACGAGCCCACTGAAAGAAATCTAACGAATCGTGTACTCATTTGTGATTCTCTTTTGAAATATAATGAAACTGAACCGTTTTTGAAAAAAATAATCACTGGCGATAAAAAACGGATTACCTACGACAAGAATGTGTAAAAAAGATTATGGTGAAAAGGCAAGCAAGCTCCACAGACTATAGGGAAACTCGGATTAACTCGCTTTAGCCCCTCAGCAAATGTTGAGGGTTTGATTGGGAAGTATTAATGCATCCACCACAGAGCCCTGACCTTGCACCCTCAGATTTTTAGTATTTTATACACAAATTCAAGATATTTTTAATAATTTTTGATTTATATTTAATATTTATATGTTATCTTCTAATTATAAGGAGTTTATAAATAAACGCATAATACAATAAACAGTTACCTATATTTCATTTGAGAAAAGTTTTATTAATTTTCTAAATTTCATCAAAATTGTGAGTCATTGCCGAGTTATAAGTAGACATATAGACAGACAGAAAGATTAACTGACTAAACTGACTGTTGCTTTTATATTACAATATGGTGTGTTCTAAAGTTCAACATAATCAATTTAACTTTTCTTAAGTTATGAAAAACTGACAAATAAAAAAAATAGCTTATGTCTGTTCCATAGTGGTAAATTAATTTCGTGCCAAATTTCATCAAAATCTGTATAGTCGTTTAGGCTGGAAAACGTAACAAACAGATAGACAAAGACACTCACATTTGAAACATTTTAGTATTGATCTAATTATAAAGAAATAACTTCCTTACAAAATGAATTGTGAACATGAAACTCATAAAGATAACAGCACGGGCTAAAATTTATATTATTATTTCGCTATTGCCAAATATTGTTGAAATCTGAATATTTGGAAATATTTTTATTTTATTGTATTCTGTAAGTCAGACTTGAGATTCCACGAAATGTAAAATATGATTGAACAATTATATTGAATTTGTATATAAAATTCGAAAAAACCTTACCCTAACCTTATATTTCGATGGAAAAGGTACGCACGCATTTCCACAGCAGTCCCGTACACGCACTATCATGTACATACAATGAATGCACGCACCCTTCAACAACTTAGGTTGTATGTCTTCACAAAAACGGTATGTAAAATATTTAGTAACCTGTACCTAACAGGTTATTAAATATTTTTAAGAAACAGTTACAGTGAAATTTAAATAAAAAGGAATTGCTTCATTATTGTGATCTACATTAAAATTGTACGACATAAAGGAATTTCTACAAGTCGTTGAGGAATGTACTCATCAGTTATTTAATGAGGTTTTAGAAGACAATGGATTTTATAAGATTAAGGTATTTATAATAAAAACGTAGATTACGTTTATAAATCTATTTTTAAAGCACTTTCAAGGGGTAACGAGCATGCAAGCCACCAGAGATAGGTGATTACTGCCGCTTATTGGCACTCTCAATTCCAGAGGCGTCACCATTGTATTGCCGGCCTTTTGCTTAGGAATAGGATATGTGATGGAGGGGAAGTAGGCCACCGGAACTTTCACTCACTGGACGAAATGGAACAACATGTTACTTCATGTCTGTATTCTGTAATAGTCTAGTATTTAGCTAGTCGAGTCGGCTCATCTTTGTGTTGCAACGGAGTTGAAAAGAGCATGGCTCTACCACACGGATAACTTGTAAAGAAAAAAATATTATTTTATTTACTATATAATTATTGTTTACGTATTGTAGTTGCTGAGTAAGTAGTAATAAAACGAAGAAACGTCCAACACAAACCCTGAATAAATTCTGACACGTTTTAATACTACCGTCCTCTCCTTCGGATAAATTAATTGCTAATAAATAGGCTTTTAATACGCGTAAATAATTGGTTCGGCGAATCTGTAATTTTTTGTGCGGTTTTCGTTAGTTTTTGCCGCCTCTAAATTCACATATCGTAAAACGTGGGTTGTCATTTTGTCGTGAGCGTGATCATTGCGGTGTCGCGCTGGCGCGGAATTCCGTTGCGTAATTCAGCGCTCCATTGATCCCTCTATTATGATTGTAAACAGCAATCGTAACAACGCCGTATAAAGTTGGTGCGACACAATCGTAACGATCTCGAGGCTCGTCGCATAATTCACGATTTGCTATGTGTTTTACACGTGTTTCCATTTAAATTTGCGCGACCGGTTCTATATTTTTAAAGGTCGTTCGTGTTCGTGCATCTTTTATGTTAAAGAATCTAAATTCGGGCCGTCTCTAATAAAGTGATCTCTACGGTTCGCTGCGAGAGAAAGTAATTAAAAAATAATCGATTCTTGAGCATAATTAATTATAAAGATGTCCTTGAAAACGTTTATCGTGCAATAAGAGCGGCAGTAGCGAGCTGCAGCCAAATCAGGCACACGGCACACGCAGTTAGTCGGTGGTGACGCGAAGTTGACCGCTCGGTGACGCCTACTTTTGTTTTTTTTTTTATATGAACACACGTCGACCTTGAATTCATAAATTAGTCAGTTTATTGAGCGATTATAGTTACTTCATGGATATCGATCTCAAAAATAAACATGTTTTATGTTTGGGACGGACATTGGGATCGTCCTGTTAATGATTTAAGGTTATGGTTTTGTTTAAATTGTTTTAAAAAATATAGAATTTTGTCAAATTTAAATTAGCAATTTTCTACTTTTATATTTAATTAGGGTTCATTTTCTAACTTCTCCATTCGGAAGGGACAGCTTTATTCAGTTATCCAGCACCTTTTCAAAAGGAAAAAAAATTATTGATAAGTTACTATATTATATCGTTAGAGGTATTCATTTGTTTTTTCTCCTATAAATATTGCACATCCTTCACTATTAATTGATTGGAGTTTAAAGTTAGTACGATCGAAATAATCATACAATTATTCAATGAGTTCTGTGAGGGAAATTTGGGCAAGTTATTAATAATGAAGCAATTGCACATTATCGAGGTGATTATACATTTTCCTCCCTCTCGGGCTATCTTGAAACTTATACGTTTCAATAAATAATTAGTGTTTAATTTTTTTAAAGTGAAACTTTTCTGTGATATACAATCCGCAAAAATTTCACATTTTTTTTTTTCTAATATCCATGAAATCAGATAGAACGCAATGCATATTTATTTTAACTTGTAATGAAAGAACCTGTGAACCTTACAATAAGCTCTAAAGCATCTACGAGTCTATGACAATTATTAACATTTTGGCTTTTACAGATCTTTGATACTTCTATGTTGCCAGTAAACATATATAAATAAAAGGAAATTGTAGAACCGTCGTATCTCCACATTAAAAACATTTGTCGAAATAGGCTTGCAGGCGACCTAGAGAGTGTAACAGAATGGAATAAGACTATTTTTAGAAACTTTACCTCTCTATTTGAACAGGATAATTTCTAAAACTACGAGAAGGATTTTCATTTTGTTTTCACACAAGTAAATTACTCAGGGTATAACTATCTAATTACAGCTTGGAGCAACATATAGACTTTATTTCCACAAAATCGTTTCTCGGAAACTTATTTAATTTTGAATAAATTTCTTCGTATAGAATGAAATGCCATCCAAATCGGATCAGTAATTTTTGAGAATAAAGCACGAGTAGGTAGGTACGGGTCAAATAGAGAACCATCTTTTTTGAAGCCGGTTAAAAAGTATTATTATCAAACTAAATTGCTGATTTTTATGATTGAACATATCTTAGGAAAAAGGAATAATAATATTTTACCCATATTTTTTGCTGTAGTAATAACGATGAAACCTATTGCATACCTGGTGAATTAATAATTACGTATGCTAAATTGACATTTTTTAAACAATATTACTATAATATATACCAAATGCAAACATATTTGTTGGTCTCGGAAACAGACGATTTGTCAAATTTTATCAAACAAATTGCTGTATTATTATTTACAGAAAAAAATAATGAATCGTATATTTATATACGATTTATAATCATATAATTAATAACACATAGCTTTTTTGTTTAATTGAATGAACAGAAAACAAAAATGACGAACAAGAATGACGAATAACCGATTCCGATAATTCGCTGCGTTAGCGCCCTCCTGGCACCTTTTGCGAACCATCTGTAATGCTGTGTGCATTTTAAAAGCGTTCTATTGCTCTTACTCTTTCCTCTACAGTACGGGGGTATTACCCTCACACTATTATTTAGTTAGGTGTCAAAGACCCGGACCTTAAGGCTTCCACGGTGACCCAGTGCGATCGCCGTCACCAATGAGGTCCTGACGGGGACTGAAAGTGCTCTTCAAGGCACACGACAATTGGTCTAATTTTGCTTATATTAAAAACGCGTCGCTTAGCAGCGCGCTAAGCGACGGGTTGACTAGCAGCCACCGCTTGGGATCGCTAGTCGTGCAAAAAAATAAAGAACTTGGCAAATCAAACAGCATATGACGTCGCACGTCTCGTGTGTTTGCTTGTCAATATTTACTATGCCCATCTGTACGTAGCGTTTTATTAGGAGCTTCCGTATAGGATACCTTAAACCATTTTCGTTACAAAGTAAACGTTAGGCTCGGTCTAGTCTGGATGGTTTAGAGCAATATTGATGTAAATTGATGATAATATTTGTCACCGCCATTTCGACGTAAACGAGGTATAAATGGACTGTATCATTAATATTATCGGGACTGTAATATAGCTGTATTGCTTGAAACACGAGTTAGACCATCTCGCCTTACCTTGTGGATGTCAAGTCAAATTTTCTAAGCATCGATGTAAGATTGACTTTTATACGTCCATAAAATTATGTAACAATCAGACCCGTCATTTCTGTTGTTGAATTTTGTTCTGTTATAGAATAGAAAACGTTTATTTGCTCTACAGACAGGCATACATAACGTAATAATGATAATATAATGTCACGCCTATTTCCCAGAAGGGTACATACATACATAACAATAGCATAAATAACAATCTAAATTAATATAATACGATAAAAATAATATATTTAAATAACAGTATGTACGTATGTATGTCGCAATCCAACAATGCACAAAAAAAAAAAAAAAAACAGCAATCGCTGATTTTGAGCCGGAATCTAGGAGGAACAGTGGCCAGGCCAACCGATGAGACGTACGAGGCTAGCGCTCCATATAAATAATGCATGCATTTGCTTTTGTGCTGCCGGTTTTCAATCTGCCATCCGGTATCATGGCTAGCGACATTTTCTTCATGCAAATAGACAATAAAAAGGTTTCTTTTTTGTTCTGATTTTTGAAAAAGTTCTGAACCCTGATTGTTTAAAAAAATTGCACCTCTCAGTTCATTTTGTTTACGACCGTTTTATAATGCACAATTTTTGAACTTAGATTTTCACATTTTGTTTATTTGTCTTGGTAAACGTTTGTTAAACTGTAAAGATGTAATTTTCAACTATTTGCAACTGTGCATACCGTGCTGAAACCGGTGGTAAATAAGTTTATTTTAATTGTTCATGACAGTGGAATTATGTTTTTCTTATTTTTTTTTCTCCTGTGGCTATGTATAATCATTTTTTTCTCGTACTTGTATTGACATCACGTCATATCGAACTTAGAAATGTTCGTGTGTAGGCGCTGCTCATTATAAATCAATATTAATTTATCACTAGGATCAAGCGGTTTATTAGACACAAATTGGGTGTAAATAAAATATGACATCACAATTTACAGTGTTATGCGGCAGACGTAGGTTTGCATTTCATAACGACACGCTATTTTGAAAGCGCACTTTAAAAAACGGCGCATTACGGCAGAGATATATCAAACAGCGGGTTGTCGTAACTGTGCTTCAGAAACTGTATAGATAAATAGAAAGAAAATATTTTACAAGATTATAACTAGATGCGATGTTATTGCTATTTCAAATATATAGAAAGATGTTTTCGGGAGGTGGTAACTCTGTTGTTAAAGGCGTTGCTATCCAGAGATGAAGTATCAAGTTCGATCTTCACAGCGGGCGAATTCACCAATGAGAGCTTAAATTGAAGACATTCCCTCCGTGTATCGAGGCGCACATAACCGTTTATCCTACACAATAAAATACACGTATGTGTTGTTATTGAGTTATGACAGAGTAAGGTGTCTACGTGACGGAAATGTTACAAGACATCTGCATAATCTATGCTATTAACGCATAACTCTATTCATATCTCGGGAAATGCGCGTTTATGATGCATCGTTTATTACGGCCTTGCGCCCGGATTACATCCGCGGATAAATCTTTTGCTATATCAATATATAGTTATAGCATACAGTTTCAATCGTGTTTGTGTTATTTATATCATTGATTTATTCTGCCATGCGTACGGATTGATGTTCAATTTATCGAGCTCGAGTCAAATTGACACCTACTGGCTTTATTTACACTTACTGGATTATTTCAGGAACAAATATAACATTTCAATATCAGCTGATTAAACTGTCCTTATGATTTAAAGGAAATCTAGTATAAAAGTAAGTAAGAAGTAAAAAACAATCCTGTTATGAACGTTATATAATAATGCTCTACAATTTTAGATTCTTCTGATTTTTTTAAAAATATTATGATAACACCTCAATGAATGTTTAATGAAAAAAATAACATTTTGTATTAACTATTCGATGAAAAGAGAAAATTTATAAATATGAAAAAATCAATCTGTGAGATTATAAGCAAGAAAAAAAAAAGAATCCAGTGTAATTGGTGTAAAAGGAAGGGATAACATATTTGTGTATTTTATACGAGTGAAGTTAGCCGTTTTACCGAAAAGGAATTGATACGTGGCGTGTGACATCCCCTCCCGCACCGCAAGTGTTATTGACAAGATGATACTGGGAAGAATTGCCGCGACAGCCAAAATCTAGACATCGCGAATATTTGTCATCTCGTTCTTTTGTCCTCGGTTCTACTTCGAAGAAAATAAAAGTCCAAAGTGTGGTAATGAAGAAGGACTTCATTATTCTTCATTCATTATTTATGTGATGATCAGACTCGAAAATAAAAATTTATCGGAGCCGTCGGGCAAATGCTTATAAATCGTTTTTCGTATGTAAACGATAAAAACATCTCAACAGTCCTCAGGTTTTCAAATAAACGAAACATCAGTCAATTCGATGGTAACATTCGCTCATACTCTTTCAAATCGCATCAGGATTTTTATTTTTTAAGGGAAGCCTAGCCACATAGTACTGTTCCAGAACGTGTCGATGAATTCATTGCTCTCAATTCGCGCTCATTGCAGTGAGTTGACACCTGACCTGGCTGGCCGTGAGTAAAATTAATTTGCGCCAATACGACAAATTATAAAATGTACATACCTCAACATTGTCGGTACATTTATCTCAAAATGCCGAAAAACCTACTCCTCGCTCGCTTCGCTAACTCGCCTCAATATCAAAACGTAACCTAATCTTCTGACAGACAGAAATGTTTCTTTGCACCGCCAAAAGATCTGTAATCGAGAAAACTATAAATAAGTCTAATATAAACATAACTATTAAATCCATAAAATTATAAATAAGTCTAATTCGGTAAAACTATAAATAAATCTGATATAAACATAGCTATTAAACCGATGCTCCGTGTGTATTTTCATTTTCATTCTTAGTTATATTTATGGTTAAAATTAATATAAAACTTTTAATTGGTATATTATTTAGTCATGTTGTCTGTATTCAAAATGAGATACTTTGGAGAAGCCACTTGTCTATAAATGAAACACTACACGCAAATACGCTTTCTTACGTAGGTGACACTTACAATTTTTAGAATTGGCCACTTGGAAAATGTAAAATCGTGTGTTTAAATATTAAAAATTTAACTCTTTGCCCACCTTATTATGTATGTTGCATTAATCTGTTATTTGTTTTTACAAATTGGCGTCAAAAAGAAAATTGTTTCTGTAACGTCACGTGAATTTAACCCGAAAAAATTGTCGTGAAATGATTTTCCATGACTTTCGTTGTCATTTGAGCCAACAAAAAACTTATAACAGATTTCGGTTGGCCTTTCATGATGAAACTCAATCCTTTGCCACCGTTTATAACTGGTTTTACGAGTTCAAACGTGATCGCACTAATCTGATTGAGAATCTGTGTAAGGGACGTCCTTCTGTGGTGACGACCGAAGATAACAGCAGTGCCGTGCGGCTCATGATAGAGACTTACAAAAGAGTGACTTGCCAGCAAATTCGGACAAGTTTAGGCATCAGTATGAGTCAAGTGCATAAAATCTTTCATGAATATTTAGCGTTCAGGAAGCTTTGTACTCTGCGAATGTCTCATAATTTAACCGAAACTCAAAAACTCATCCTATTAATTGATGCCGCGAAATGATGCAAAGATTTGCTGATGGTGACACAAATGCTGTATACGACATATATATATATAGGTGACGAAAGCCGGGTTTACTGTTACGAATCTGAAACCAAAAGACATTGCCTTAGTGGGTGTTTCTTTTCGAGGAGTTGCCTACTAAAGTAAAACGGGATAGAAGTGTCGGAAAAAGATGGTGGCCTGTTTTTTTGGAGTGACAGGTCATTATGCAACAATTGTTTTAGAGGGTAAAAAAATAGTCACTGCAGATTGGTATATTGACAATTGCTTGCCTATTGTCCTAGAAAATATCCTTGCAGCAGCATTATCGTTCATCATGACAACGCCTCACCACATATTGCCAGACAAATAACTAACTATTTGGGGATGTCAGTTATAGAAATACTGGCTCATCCGCCTTACAGCCCCGACCTCGTATCATGCGATTTTTATGTATTTCCTAAAAAACAAAACAAAAACTTCGAAGAAAGTGGTTTGTGGGCGCTGAGACAGCAGTGGCTCCTTATGAAAAGACTATCAAAACGACCCCTAACTGTGAGTGGGCAACGTGTTCCTCTCAGTGGTTCCATCGAATGTAACGATATATTGATCTCAAAGGACACTATTTCTAAAAACAATATAGTAAAAATAACTTGTCAATTTGCTCAGTTTTTGATTTTCTATGGTTTGTGAGATTGACGTACATATATAGTAGTTGATCTTCTTGTAAAATAAGTAAACCGCATAGAAATATTTATAGAGTTTCTGTTTTGGAAAATCTCTTTGAATAAATACAATTAAGGGCTCGATGATATATTTTCAGTTGACTGTATTTTAATTGTTTGTCAAGAATGTACAAATTAGCAAATATATGTATTCTGTGTTATTTTAGAATGCTTAGATAGATAATCTTAAATTGTTTTCAATCGAAATCAGTTTCACTATAAATGTGATGGAATAAAACTATAAATATTAAAGGCTTTTTCGATTAAATTAATATAATTCCAAATAATGGCTGTGTATTTTACATAACATTAAAGTTGCATAAACTTAAATAATTTTAAAATCCTTATTGTATGGAAATAAACGTTTGTCTTGTTATACATATTATTTTTGTTCTATATTAAAAACATTTTTTTACGGTTTTTTTCTGAATTTGTTTTGTCTTCAACTGTAACCTGAGGGCATTCCCAATATATCAGTATGATGTGAAACGCCATTGGCCATATTTGCTAACTATATAAATTCCTTGATCTATAGACTGTGATATCTAACGACAATCATGTGTCATACTGAACATCATAAATAATTTTTCAAATTACAATGGATAATTTATACTTTTTCTTTCTCTATCTTGGAACTATCTGTGAATAATTTTTATTAAATATGAACGTAATTGGTTTCTTATATTTTATTATATCTATATTAGCGATTATAGAAGTGTTATTTCAAGTTGAATGCTAATTTCCCTTATGTTATTTCAGAACGCCACCGTATGTGGGCGAGCGCGTCCTTCGTAGGTGTTCTGATCGTCATCGGAGTGCCTCTCTGGTGGAAGACCACTGAAGTCTACAGGTAGGTACTTCTAAAGTAGACGGTTCATAGTAAACCATTACTATCTTGGCTGTTATTAATTTAGAATTTATATGTTGTTTATGGTAACGATCGTAGTCTATGGTTATTAACTTTATACAGAGCGCTCATACAAGGACTTATCGGTATTGATATTAATCACGTTGTATTTTATACGAACTGCAGTTAAATTATTCTGATTAACAGCAACTCAGCTATTAATCAGAAGTATATCTATTCTATATTTATAATGAATACTATTAATGTGTGAGGTTCGCGTAAGTTTTATTTCATTGCCATCGGCGAGTGGATGTGTAGTATTGAATAAAAATAAAGAATAAAATGAAAACGAATGAAAAAAAATATTTTGCAAAAAATACCAATGAAATGACAGATTGGAATATTTCTGATGATATTTTCGTTTAATGCCACGGAATAGATAAATTTGGTACCTCGTATAACGGACGTATATGGCCGAGGCGGTGGACGCTTGCCAGTTATATATACGGCAGTGTGCTCACAAAGTTTGAGGAAAATAAGCGGGCACAGTGATCTGTACACTATTTTTCAATCATGTTTATTTATACATCATTTAAACCCAAATTTCATTTGGCAGTTACTTTTAAATTGAGTTTTTGGTCTAGAATTGACATCCAAAGCATATGGAGTCTTCATTTTATAGCTCATTAAATATCACTTGAGGTACGTCATATCTTTTTGTGAATTCACACTTTACCACTTGTCCATAAGGAAGTTTTCACTCAACAAAAACGAGCAAGAAACTTAAGGGTAGCATTCTTTAAATTTTATTATACGCAACCAAAATAAATATTAAACCATCACTGAATTAATCAGCCCGATCCTCGAGCTGGTTATGTCCATGTATATTTGTCTTTTAAATGTTCGGAAATTGAAAACAGCCTTATTAGGGTTCCGAGCCGAAATGGCAAAAACGGAATCCTTATAGATTATAGTATAGTCCGTCCACCCATTCATCCGTCAGTCCATCCGTCCGTCCGTATGTCACAGGCGTTTTATTCAGAAACTACAAGACCTACATTGATGACTACAACTACAAGAACTACAGAACTACATTGATAAAATTAAAAATGTATGTGTCTTGTATAAGCCGCTACTTAGTTTGTTAGTTGAATAACAAAAATAAATATCTCGAGTACTCCATACGTGTAACAGACGCTGAAAAAAATTTGTGTGGCACGTATTTCGACAGTTCTTTTAAATGCAATTTAAGATTTTTAAGTAATTTTTCTAATTTTGTGAATAATTTTGGAAATAATCGCTCCAAAAGTATGAAAAAAATATGACAAAATTACAAAGGTAGAGCCATCAAAATGAAAGCATAGACGTATTCCATAACATACATAAACAAAATGACCAAAACAAATTGCCTTCGTAGTAGGCGTGGCATACAATATTGGCTTCGCCGGCGTACAGATGTTCACTACGTGTCTTTATTCTTTCTATTTCTGTCGTCAATGAGCCTCCTCATTCTTACTCTTTCTCTCTTTGATTAAGAAATAACAGTGTCGTTTGAAATTACATCTTAAAATGATAATGATAAGGTCCTTTATAAGAGATTTATTTGGTTCGACGTTAAAATTCTATGCTTTTCTATTTCAATGGGTAGCGCCTAATAAATACTTTCAACGAAAATTATTTTGAACATCAATGAATATACCGTTTTTGAGTTATTACCGAAAAACTGCGCTTCTCAACGAAAGGACGTAAGTGCCATGAAGATACATCTTTTGCTGATGCACTTTAGCTTACAATGGTTTAATAGTAAACGTCGACATACCTACTTGTTTTCTAGTAATAGGCGACTAAAGGGCTGTAGATATTCTGTGCGGGAAGTATGGAAGAAATGTAACAACGTATTTTTTTCATCTGTAGTAAATTTCATTATAATAATGGCTTCGGAACCCTATAGTAAGCATAGTCCGATATGCTCTTGGCCATTTTTTTTTAATTAATTATTTGTTTTCAATAATAATCTTAAATCTACGTAAGGGTAAATCTTTTGTATTCTCAGATACCTTATTAAAAGTACACGATTGATTAAAAACAATAATTTAAAAGGAAGCTCTGGTAAAGGCGCTAAATATAATATATTAGTAGTTAGATCCACTCGACTCTATTGTGAAATGTTTTTACTTGAACAACCTAGTGTATAAATATCAATAGTTGTAAATTTGTGTTATTCAAATATCTTATTTGATACAGATTCGCTTTACCCTATATAAGACAATCATTGTTTCGTTGATACGAAATTATTATATTAAGACACAAACAAAAGTATTTTTTTATTTATGTCAGTGTCTCTCCCGCCATCAAGAAAAACGAGGGATGGTAGTTTAGGGTTACGAGCTTTGTCTTCAGACCAGAAGGTACTGGGTTCATCATTGACCGCGCCGAATTGATAAACGAGTCTTTGACTCAAGTCAAATGTAAAACCATTTGCTTCATATCTTGAAGTGCATCTTAAACCCTCGATAACGTATTTTGTCACCGCGTTGGTGACAATGCACCGGCGTATCGGTCTTAGGGTGCAAGCCTTCAATCTGAAATAATAAGATCGTGGAATTGTATATACGCGTCAGCGATGGAGTGCTCAAACTAAAATACGATCCAACAATACAACATCTATAAGAATAACGACACTTATGGGTTTCTTGTCCTTATTTTAAAATCAAAACAATATGCGTTGATATACATACGCTTCTGATGCCATAGCAGATATGAAATAATGCAAGAAAAAGCCAGTCTCATTCTGTTTTTAATAGAAAAAAAGTAAATACAAAAAGGCGATAATTGAAGCTTAAAGACAACCAGAACACGAATCATATAAAGGATTTGCTTTCCAACTGTATACATACGGATAAAAAATAGGTTATTGATGCAATAAACTAGAGTTAATAATGAAAAATTCAATAAAACTTATTTGCCCATGGAATTATTGTTAATAATAGTATTATATAATAATAATAATTAAGGATATTTAAAAAATCGAATTCTTAAAAGTGAATTAAAATTTGTTGCATGTATATGTATAAAAATTTGATAAAATCAAATGTGCATGCCTTAGAGCCAGTCCAGATGAGGCGTTTTACGCGCGAGCGCACTCGCGCGTCTCATTTTCTATTCCGTCAGATACCGCGTTTTACGCGCGTTTCTACGCTGGAAGGGATCCAGTCAATTTTTAATTTTTTAGTTTAGTTCCCTACTTAGTAAAAAAAAACAGCAATATGGTACGTTACAGTAATCCGATCAAATATATCATTAACGTAGTGACAATATTTTTCAGAATATCCTATAAAACGGAATCCAAAAAAATGGTCGGTCTTCAATATTAAAATCGAACAATTTATGTAGTACATATGTATGTAGTCTGGAATAATATTATTAAATAAACTTTATTTACCTAAAGCTCGCAATGAACTCGCGCGTAGTACTGGACGCAGCAATGGCGCTCGAGTATCTCGACTCGCGCGTAAAACGGACGAGTCGAGAGTCCCGCTCATTGCACGCGTTTTACGCGCGATTGAGGAAACGCGTGTCGGCATCTGGACGGGACATACGTAGCTCTAGTATCTTGGGTACGCGCGAGTGCCAACACGCGAGTGCACTCGCGCGTAAAACGCCTCATCTGGACAGGCTCTTAAGCGCCCATGCCATACGTATGTTATTTAAATTAGACGTTTATGATAACATATGAGCTTTTCACCAAAAATCCTTTTTTATTAATTTTTGATTTTCAAATAGTTTTATAGTAAAATTGAATCAAAAAAGGAAAGGTAATTTTTTCCTTTTTAAATATATTAGACATCTTAATGCAAAATTGTATGTGTAGTTTAATGATTGATTTTTTTTTCACTTTTAACGAGAATGTTTTATATTACTATCGCCATCTGTTGGCAATTACGAAAATAAAAACAACTTCACGCTAAATTTATTTTTGTGATTGCCAACAGATGGCGGTAATAATATAAAACATTCATCTCAACCTCTATTTCAGATATTTAAGCGAAGTGGCGGAATGAAACGTGAATAACTGCTAGTTAAAAAATTCAGTTACTGCTAATCGGTTCTTTATCAAGCTGTGAGTTTCAATACAGTTCTTCCCAATCGATTACCGATGAGATTATAAAAGAAATTAAGTATAAAAGTTAAATAGTGTTTTGTTATCGTGGTCACACCCAGTGATTTTCCGGCGACAGTAGAAGCATACCTACGCTCGCGCTTAAGGAATGCGATTCTCTACCATAACATGTACTTATTGAAAAGGTATAAAGTTGTCGCTTTGAAATTTAAGCATACGAGCAATGAAATGAATGTATATTGAAAACGTGCGACGTCTCTTACTAAATTGAGATTCAAAATGCATTTAGCATTAAGTTGGCGAGCTTTATAATTTTTAAAAAGTTAAATTCGCTAACTTATCATGTTCAAAGAACTTTGTTTTCGTTTTTCGAAAAATCTTTCGTTTTACAGTTTAAAAAACTTGGCAAATCTTCAAATTATAAATTACCTTTGTGGTTGCTCCAATTCCGTTGGGGGTACTTTACGACCTTATTTTAACAAATTCTTATTCTGATGAGATCGAAATTGACATAAATTTATGCATGTGTTTAAAATTAAATAAGCCATCATTACGCATTTCCATATAGGTATTGATCTACTTTTAAAAATATAACCGTTTGGTAATCGAACTCTGATGAAGTAACATAAAGTATTTTTCTTTAAACCATTTCGATACACATTGAAACAATTCTGTTAAGTTAACCAATTATATAAGTGACAACTTGGTTAAGGTAGGAGTCTAACACCGGCATTCAGGATTTCGTACCAATATATGAAATTACGTAAAATTTGTGATTGCATTGTTGCAAATTGCGCTCATAAACATAATAATAATATATAATCCCCCCCTCCACCCGCCAAATAAATAACAGGATAGAACTTTGCGTGTCAAGCCAAGTTCAAGCAAAGGAACTGGCTAGCCAGCGCCGAGTGTAATATTACACGAACCACTTGGTGCCACTTTTGACCCTCCTATAACACAAAACCTCTTTGACGTAAACACATAAAACTACGTGTTTTTAATTATATCCATAAGGACATCTAGAAGCCCAAATTTCATGAAGCTAGCTCAAACGGTTAGTAAAGATATGAAGGTCAAAAAGTCGTAAATTTTAGCACTGATTGACTAACTGACATATAGTACCTAAATCTAACCTACTTCCAGATGACCTAGAAGGATGAAATTTGGAATCCATCTCCATCTCGGTAATTATGTGTAACCGTAGGAAAAAATATAAAAATAAAAAAGTTAAAAAATAGGGGAGTCCCCATGCATTTTTTTTTTAATTGTAGCGTTGGAACCGTTACAACGTTACAAGCAGATCAGTTTTCATTACATCAGTCATTTTATAAAGTTATTCAACATATATATATTTTAATTCTGATAAAAAGTGGCCAAGTCAAATCTAACCTACTTTAAGATCTCACATTTAAATAACAGCAATTGTTATAGGTATCCAATAAAGCAAAGAAATAGAGTTTAACACTTGTTCATAATTTTATTTTGTTCCTATGAATACATATTTGGATTTTGCATAGAACTTGGCACTCATTTAGATCTCCATTCTTTTTGCGGCGAAGCCCACAGACAAGCATAATTTTTGTATTGAACTTGGCTCTCCTTTTTTACACTTATGTTTTTGGTGAGATAAATTATTACATCAGTTAAATTATTAATAAGCCTATCACTTCTTGTAATAGGTCTAACATGACGTTGAAAAGCATGATGTTATTTCTACTCAGCGCTAAATGTACTTTATAACGCGAGAAATGCGTCTCGACCAGATTTGGTTTTAGTCGATTTCGCTATTAGATAGAATATTAGATCGAGTCAGCATCATTAAGTGCTTCACACAAAAATAGACTTAAGTAATGGAAATGATTTCTATAACTCGCTTGCTCACAGCAAACCTATCACTTCGTCATGTAGGTATTATATGACATTGAAAAACATGAGATACTGCCTACTTTGCCTTAAATGTACAGATCAATGTAAAAAGTTCAAAGAACCTATTAATTGTGATCTGGTTCAGGTACTACTATCTATTTATTTGTTTACGTCAACGTGAGATATTTATAAACTTTCTTATATAATTAAGGATGATAATTTAAAAAATTTATGAACACGTTTATATATTAGGAATATTCTAAACCATTTTTTTGTGGATATATATACACATCAGAACTTGAGCGTTGACAGTTTAGTTTTTTGTTAGCAATCAGTGCGTTAACAAGTTAAGTGCGAACAGTTAAAGGTATTTTAATGGTTTCTTGGTGCATTTTTGTATCACAGAAAGGTGAATATACCTTCCGTTTTTTTTAAATACGTTCATTTGTTTTCCTTTCTCAATCCTCGAACTCGCATAGTGATATAGTGTAACGGTGTTAATAAATCATCACGTGGGTCCATAATAATGCGAGCCTGTGATTAGATCGTTACTACTGATGACTAAAAATGGTGATATCTACAAAACTTGTAAACAAATTTTGTTAAAAATGATTTCCGTTCAATTTATTTTTATAGCTCTACTGTAATTTTTAAATGGATTCTTTAAAATTAGGAGAAGGAAGATTCTAAATTAACGGTTTTAGAAGTAAATTTACCACTAAATATATACCTCAGAAAAAAAAAATCGATTAAAAACATTTGTGCATGTTTAAAAACATATACAACAACACTCCACACGATGTAGTGCATGAGAGAAATATTTATCTTATAAGAATTTTGTCTATGGAAAGTGGATTGGTTTTCGTAATTTTTTTTAAATAATAATTTGATGGTTTACACAATACATTTGCTTGTATAATTTTATCAGAATCGATGAAAGAATTGCTGGATTATAAAGCTGTAACATATGAATAGGAGGACAGGACACAACTATAGGGGTTCCTTTCTCGATTTTGGCTAGGGAACCTCAAAAAAGTCAATTACTATGATGTTCCTGTTGCAGTGCAATAAAATGATTCTATTTTTAAACAAATATATAAAGCTTTTTTTCAGGTGTGGTTACGCAAGTGGCGCATAACCCTAGTTGTTCATTTATGATAAAATTATTGTTTATTTTTTTTTTTTTTTGAAGTCATTAAGTAGACCTGTCTAGAAGTATTTTTAATTTTTTTTTTATTTTGAATTTATTAAATAGATCTGTTTAAATAAATGAAAATTATAATTTAATGTTACGCATTTTAGACTGTGATGTTGATTTATAAGTATAATAAAATCGTGAATAGATTTTTGTCTGTGTGTTTATGCACGTAAATGTCGACAATGTCCGAACCAATTTGAATGTGATTTTTCAGTAATAATAGTGATAAAATCAACATTTTCACTGATTGCTTCACTAGAATTTGTCTTTGATTTCGTTTACGTGTTTGTAGGCTTCGCGATGTTTATCCGATTGTTTTAATGATGCGTACTCAAAGGGGGCTTATCTTTATATATATATATATATATATATATATATATATATATATATATTTCCCGCAGCTGCGCCAGCGTGGACATAGAACGACTCTCATAATCTTATATATCGACCGATTAAATTTTCAATCAAGATTCTAATCGCTATCCCGTTATTGATTCTGATTTTGAACTTGCTTTTAATGCCAATTTGTATCACTGTCGATTTCTATCACAGTCCCGATTTTGATTCTTAATTCGATCTTGATCTTAAGCAGGTTCCGATTCTGATTCACTCTCGATCCCTGTACCATTCTCAATTCTATATCGGTACTGCTTCTCATTTCGGTTGCGACCACGCTCTTGATTCTATTTTTGGTCCCACACTTCATTTTCACCTTCGTCTTGTTCTCGATTTTGATCGCGGTTTCTACTTTTGATTCTGCTCTTCGTCCAGCTTGCAATTTCGATTCCGCTATCGGTTACAGCTCCGATTTGAACGAAACCATAGCGATTGCTCGTATTAAAATAAAATTAGGATGTATTAGTCGGGGATAGAGTGCCTTTTCATGAGTGAAAGAACGTTTAGAATCTATAGTAGCACATATATAAAGGTAAAGCCATGGAGAAATATTAATAGTCCAGGGTTTCCCAAACTTATTTTCGGTGTGACGCCTTTGGGACTGCTATTTTTTTACGACGCCTCTCAACTCAGCCCTCAAAAATATTTACTAATTTTTTTATGTTTGTGTTATTATTTTATGTTTGTAACCACAGACGACCCTGATGTCGAATTCTGTAGTGTTTGACGTACGCATCGATATATGCGCAAGTCACTTGCGTCGTAGCTTGGTGTTTTAACATTTCAATCTCTGTCGGTTGTATTTCGATAGATATAACAGCCAAAACATTTTCGATTAGTTTGCATTTACGCGAAATCTGCAGAGTTAATCAAGGAAGGCGAGCGGGTAGGCAGTGTCAACGGCAACAGAAAAGCGGGAAAAAGCAAATGTTTAAAAGGCATTTTACTCCAGGTGGAGTCGTGGTCTCAAGCTAGCTTATGAAGTACATTTGACTACAAAACGGTAGTTTGACGCATATACATATGCAAATATTATTATTATCCAGAAGGGATTTCAATGATATTGTTTTGTGACCGTACATATTGAAGTTTTTTTAAAGTATTATTATCCGTTTCAGCTCTTATTAGCATTCACATGGATGGTAGGTATTATCTAATAAGTTACATAAAGCCACCGTTCGACGCGCTATGTGAATATTCACATCAAACTTAAGTCACGCTTGACCTTCGTTCATAAAAAAAGAAATGTTTTAAAACATCGCGTGATTATGTCAAATGTCACCACAGATAGGCGCGCAATTAATTCTTAACAAATTATGACCATGTGACACTTTTGTCATTGTCATTGTTTGTAATAAAAAAAAGATATCTTGAACGAATAGTAATACGATCTCTTGCACACTTTATTTCATTTCCCTTACTTTTTATCCACTACTGTGTTCGGGTTTGTATGCTGTTACCGTTTGTAACAGGGGCTGCAAATTCACAGACTTAAATGCATGACGTCTGCGCCAATTCCTAGTTTGAAAGTTTAATCATAGTTTAATCTTTTTTACGTATAGAAAACGTGTTTTGAGTCGAGCTTGTCTTACAATATGATTTCTTTTATTATTAGCAACACTGTGCATTTCGGATAAATTGTTAATACAAAAACACATGGTTTTAGATGGTATCATACAGTTTTATAATGACCATTATAAAATATCATTTAAGACCATCTAAAACATCATTTATATTCTAAAGCTAATATGCATTTCGAATACATATTATTTCTTATGCATATTGTTTTCTATTCATTCAATTTGTCTTTTTTGCGTGATAACGTCTTATAAATCGCTGAACGCTGGCTGCACGTACGAAAAAGTATGACTCACTGTAGCGTTCCGCCTGAGTCTAGCGTGCGAGCGAGAGCGTGGAACGAGCGATCTCTTTTCCACTCCATCGGCCGATGCGTCCGAGTAGAAGAGCGACAGCGACCGCACACAACTTACACGTGAACTGTTTTGTTAACTGTTCATAAAGTGAAGTGAAAAGTTAATGTGGTTCCCATTGTTTATTACAACAACAATTGCGGCAAGTGATAATAATTCAATTCAATTCATAAAAGTAAGCAATTTTTCATCAATGTTTTCTTATGAAGTTATTACGTAAAATTATCGCTCTTAAACCGACTTTACAGACAACCAATTTTTTTCTAAAGTTTGCAGCCGATCAGTCTAAAGACACACATCTTAAAA
This sequence comes from Eumeta japonica, assembly GCA_005406025.1. Classification (NCBI taxonomy): domain Eukaryota; kingdom Metazoa; phylum Arthropoda; class Insecta; order Lepidoptera; family Psychidae; genus Eumeta; species Eumeta japonica. The sequence continues at coordinate 84,595 of BGZK01000645.1, read as the reverse complement.
ATTTACAGCACCTTCTAATAGATATTTTTTGTTAATCTTCATAATATGGTCTACATAAATGATAAATCTTAAGGAAATAAAACAGTGAAGTCGTGACGACGGTATAAACAAACAAATTAAATTTCGAATCAAAATTGCGATTATACAGGGATAATCAAAAACAAAGAGCACCGTTAAATATTTGCAGAAAACAGTAATTAATATGGATTCTCGCAAAAATATTTTATTATCACGATACGAAATTGCGTGCGTACTCGTCCAAGGCTCGCGATATAACCAGTTATTAGCTGTTAGGGGCGCTGAAAGGAATCCTATTATTGGATCCGTTAATAACTCGGCCGGTACAATACACATGCCTTGTACATATCCGATGAAGGAGAATTATTTTCCTTATTCCAGCCCGATTCGGTAAATAGAGCCTTATACAGAAGAAGATGTTTGTGTTAATAAATTATAATTTAAGTTTTACTAGAATTCCACTCTTTTAAGTATCCATCGCACTTCGCTCTAAGATTTTGGAATTAAAATTTATAATAATTATGTTGTAGATTCTTGTCTCGGTTTGTGCATCAGAAAGTAAAATTGAAAATTTGTCCCTTTTTTTATTTACTCTTCCGTTCGATTTCTATCTAATTTTTGTTGACATAGAGAGTAATTTGAAACATATTTGCAGAATATAGTTGACTATACGATACAATACAACTGATCGATACGAAGAATACATCACAAAATAAGTAGACTATTTATAGAGTATTTATGGACTATTTGTACAGTATTTCGTGAGTACGTGCTGGCAGTGGAATGTAATGCAAGAGAATAGGCGAATCACATAAGATTCGGCACATATTGAGGATTGGATCGGGAAGTGTATAGTTCTTCACGGGCATCTTCGCGTAAGCAGGATACTTTCACGCTTGGTACCGCACAATTTGACTCAGTTCAGAAGCAGGTTCTGATAGAATTGAGAGCAGAGATCTGACAACAAAATTTAAAGCAGGCTCGTCTCAGCGCGTATATTATTCCCGGCGTTAATCGTCACGGACGATGACTTGAGGATTTATGGTAATCAATATAATAGATATTGATATTCAGAAACGAAGGGTCAAAATACCGGGTCACTGTTTTAAAATGAACAGACGCTTATCAGAGCGAAGCTAGCGAGAGGTAGAGGCAAAATTTTAACCGACACCGCCCTCCGTGGGCTACTGCTTCGCTACGACGATGCGATTGCGCAGCCGGCGTACAATACAACTCACCGGCAGCACACCGATCAAACTTGTAGATCACGCTCCTTGCATTCCCTATTTAGCACCATATGTGTCCCTTTCTTTATTCCTCATAATAAAAATGTACTTAAAGAGAAAACAGTTATCGTCGTCAGAGGATATACTGGACTACGTTTGTGTAGGTAGTTGAAGAGATGTCTGACGCAAACTAGAAAATATGTTTTGAAAATTGGTTTAGACATATGACACTTTGTATAGTCATCGTTATGGACTTTCGTACAGCTTTGTATAGAGTTTTTTGATAAGATACATTAAATAAATAATTAGCTGTAATGTATTTTTTGTAGTATTGCCGTAGCCCATCTTAATACACCCAAACATCCTGTGAACATGTGAAACATTAGGTGACTCGTTCCATTTTTTGTCCAGAATAAAAATTTTAGGATCCCATACTTTAAAACGGATCCTTGTTGGATCACTTCGTTGTCGGTCCGTCTGTCTGTCGAGATCTTTTTTTTTGAAAATGCGCGAATGCGTGGTGATATTAGAGACGAAATCGATATTTAAGATTCTCTTGATCCTAGCTCTACGGTCCATTAAAGTTGTGAAAAAAAAACAATCTTCTCAGTCAACTCTATCAAAATATGCCATTTTTTCATATATTTTATCAAGAAGAATCATTTCAGAAGTAAAGGAAGAAATGTGTAAATCGTTAATTTGTAGTGATTTAATTAAAAAAATAATTTATGATTACAATTTTCCGTTACAGGATCCATAATGTATTTATGGATCCTGATGAGGAGCAATGTATGTGTGAAAATTTTTTATCTTTTGCTTTAAAAATTTAGAGTTTTCAATCGGATTTCCAATTTATTTTTGAATAAATTAAAGAACAAAAGTTTCGGAAATCCCTTACTGATATCTCGCTGTTATCGTTATAAAAATGGGTACAAAATTGTTGAGACTTTTGACAGCTGAAATAGCTACGTAATAAAGTTTATAAAGAGCTCTCAACATGCGAGTCCTATTCGAATTTGTCCGGTGTTTTTTTTTTCATGGTCATTTAGACAACTACGCATTAATACATTGAAGAGCCATGTGACGTTACACATCGCTTTTTGGCAACTCAACGAATGTTATATTAGTCAATGTACGCCCCTCCACATTGCCTAATTGAGCTTGTACAAAAACTGTAGTTCTCTTATTAGTTTGTTATACATAACACACATGTTCTACCCACGCTAATTCTTCTCTATTCTATGATAATGTTTTACAACATTTTCAAATGTTTAGAAAATATCTTAGTCCTTAGCAAAAATTCCTACGTAATATTTAACAAGCAAAAAAAAAAAAGGTTTGTGTATCTGACACTTTTTGAAATTCTACTACATCTTCATCTTGCGTTCCATTTCATATGCACCCTATTCAGTTATATATTTCGCATACAATTTGGCAATCACTTATGATCCATTAATTCTCGTAAACCCATCGTATGGCGACCCCTTTTTGCAGGGCCACGATGACGCTTCAACATCAGCCTAAAGCTTCGACACTTCCTAAAAGGCTCACTTTTAAACCTTTGCCTCATTTATATCTCTTATGACACTATCGTATCCGACGAATTCCTTTTCTATCACACTTTGTTTTCATATTTCTTCCCTGTTAATATTATTTCGTGTGTAATAATCAAATAATTAGTTACAATGGTATTATTGTTCCATGCCGTTGTTTCCTCACATGCGACAACACTTACGAAATAATACTTCCGACGTTCTCATCTTATTTTCTTCATCCAATATGTATCCGTTATCATCTCTCATCATTTGCTTTATATCTCTGAATGTTCCCTTCTGAATGAAGTTCTAGATATTGTTCACTATGTCCCAATTACGTATTTTTTTCTTATATTTGCTTGGTATTTTTGTAGGCAATTTTTTTTTCTTTTTTATTTCATTAACTCTCGCTTTTACAGCTTTGTAGGCTAATTCAGGTCATTCAGCTTTTTTCAGCTTATCTTTCAAATGCTTGTCGTTTACTGTACGGTTCCGCCTTTACGAACGATAGGTCCAGACATAATTTCTTACTTTTACCCACTACTTTTCTTACCTTCTGGTCACACAATGCATTGTAAATTTAATAAATCTTTAAATCATTGTTCGGGGTGTGATTCTACGATAAACTTTGTGTACTGTGACCTTAATAATTTTACGGTGGCGTGTTAATGAAATTATCGTGCAATATTTACATGAACCCTGACATCGTCATGTTGCTATCACGAGTTCGAGGCGTGAACATTTGTTACGACTCCTTGGGGTTCCGTACTACTAAAAATTAAATAGAAATCATGCTATTTATTTATGCTGTCATAATAATAGTAATATAATGGCTGGTCTATTACAAATCGCTCCTTCATTCCTAAAATGTATGCATTGAAATATAATTCGATGATGAAGATGAACATGGTACTAATTTCTGCTTGCGATTTAGTCTGCGCAAATTTTAGAATCATGCGAAAGAGTAGTAAGTAATCAAAAATCAAACAAAACAACAATTCTTAATTATAAAACAAATCAAACATAATACGAATAATAAGGCTACTACCAGCTAGTCCGACGTGCCAAACATAAGCGGAAATACGAAATTTGGAAAACAAACCGCAAGCGAGTTATGAAGTTAAAGCAACGCCACCCATTCATTATCAAAGTTCAGAAGGAAGCAGATGTTTCATATCACTCCGTCCGCAAAACGACTTCTAATATTGCGGACTATATAATCTCAAGGAAGCTATTAACCACTTTGATGTCCCGGGAGTCATAATTTTTTTTGTAGTTTTTTGTTATTTGAACTAAGATTTGTCTAAATAAGTATAATCGTAACTTCTGTTTTTTTAAAGAAATCGAGTCTTCCTCGAAATTTAAGAAATGTCCTAAATTATCCCACAACAACACAAAGACTAAAAGCTAGATCAATATATATATATGTGTGCCAAATTTCAGCTAAATTCGTTCAGTCGTTAAAGCTTTATTAAGTAACAAGTACAAACTTTCGCGTTCATAATATCAGATTGATTCCAATTAAAAATATTTTTAAAGTCTACTGTATGAATATAAATGTTGCGGCCGTATCATTACTGATACTAGGTAATCAACGCGAAGAGGGCCGCAACATTTATATTCATACAGTAGACTTTAAAAATATTTTTAATTGTAATATTTTTATGTAATCAACGACTGATGATCCGGATGTAAATCCGAATCATCAGTCAAAAAAACACATGGAATATCGTGTGACTGGCGTTCAAGGTTTCGCATACTTTAAAGGGACCAGAATATAATATATAAAAAATAATTGAACACATGTACGCCGAATTCCCACAATGGTCTCAGGGGACATTTGTTATTTCAATCAAATATTGAAAAAAAAACAAAGTCACGGTAACATCATTTTAATTTAGACACCGATGCTAATAGTATCTCTAAATTTTTTATCTTACGTAGTCCCGGAGGCGGTGCTTTTCCAGAGTTTTTTATTATTATTTTGTTTAGACATAATACCACCTAACGCGGGCGGCCTCATTCTATCACATTTTGGCATTCGGGTTGTAAGCGGGATAGAAAACGGAAATAAGAGGGGGGTCGATATAAAAAAAAAGCGATGATAGCCGAGCGTTTCCGTCAGCCGGGATCGGAACGGCAAAAGGAATCAGTATCAGGATAACGGATATGAAGAAAATCCCTCCATAGATTCTCGGTCGCGCTGTAGGTATTTACAAATGTCTCCTGTTTGTATCGACACTGGAGTATATACATTTCTAAATAAAGTTTTTCATTTTTTTTTATGTTTATACCTGAGTAATGTAAAAGAAAAGAACGATTTTTAAAATTTTTGTCTGTCTGTTAGTGTGTTTGTCTGTTCGCACACATCTCTTAAATTACTAAACGGATCTATTGCGGTTTTCACAGGTAGACAAAGCTTGGATTTAAGCAAAATGGAGACCTTACTTAATTTAAATCGAATGTCAGAAAAGTGGGGAGTAATTGGGTTGTATAAAGCATATAAATTCGTTGACACTTGGAAAGCTACATCATTCCCGAATAATATAGCCTGTATTTTATTTTGATACTAGCATTTGTTTTGATTTCGTACGAATTGAAACTGTGAGATCAAGAACCAGGATCTAAATCGAAATTGGGATTGGAAGCGTATGGAACGTAGTCGGGATTGAAATAAAAAAAAACTACCGGAACTAAAATGGAAAATGGGAACGACATTGGGATTAATAACAAGGTCTTTCTATATAAAAGATGAAGGAACACAATCTTGGAATGTCCAGGTGGGCGAAGCCACAATCAGAAAGCTAGTAAAAAAATATAATTATTTGTTGGATGTCCTCTCTAAATAATATTTTCAAGAGAGAAAAAGAATTCTGTGTTCAGTCTTGAACATCAAACTATCCCTCTACTTATTTTTATGTAGATTTGTTTAATAATATTGTTTAGCCATGAAAACTAAGTAAACAGCAAACAGACGGACTCATTTTTCTGTCCGTTATATTAGTCTATCGTAGCCATATTAGTTCTTAAGCTTATATAGTCAGTGTTTAGAGCGGCAGACTGTGGGTTATCCAGCTTTTGACCTTTTGACGTTTGCCTGTAACCATCCCGTGGCATGCAGCATACAAACTACTGCTTACTCTAGAATCTTCTCATTCACTATTAATCCTTATCAAAAAATTGGATTTTGATTCGAGAGGACTGACACGTGTTGAACATCCAAGAAAGTGTTAAAATTTTTATTTGATAAGAGTCTGTTCCACCACTGTCCGGTAATCTTTCAAGAAATCGTAGTGCTCTTTTACTCAATACATTGCATTCCATGGCACTTTGAAAATTTTTGTATTCCATTTTATTTTTATTTACAAACTCGCCTTTATTTGCCAGACGGGCAGGTACGGGCCACAGATCTTCACATGGTACGATCTTTTCACTGTAATCAATCGAGCATTTTATCATCGTGTACTTTGACCTCTCTGCGAAATAGGATTGATAGACGTGTAACAGTTTTCTTCTAGAAATATTTCGTTTTTTGATTCCGGTTCGAAATATCAAATATTTCATTACAATCAAATTAGCCTTCCTCGTTCAGCAAACAGTCGACTATGATATTTGCACGTCACTCTATGTAATTTCCATATAAAAGTCCTCTATTGCAACGATTGTCATTTTCACGGCGAACGTGATGCCTAATGGTGACTGTATCTGTCTAAAGAAATCCAAAAAGCAGTACACCCTTTTTTGGATAATCTTGGAGACAGATTTTCTTATATATCACAGGTGAAATATGACGTAATATTTGAACGTGATGTTGCTGACATATCTATATGTTTGAAGCTATACAGATACGTACCATTGTCTAAGGTTTTACTTCCCGGGAATTAAGTCACATAAGTCACATGCTGCGTGTTGCAGGCGAGCGTCTTTACGTTTCAAACTGTCAGACTTCTCCTTTAATGAGTTCTCTTTTCAGTCACAGCGGCGAAAAATGTAATGTAACGAAGAAGAGAAATTATTTAATGTCATAATTAAGAAATAATCGACATTCCTTTGACTACGAGTGCAGTTAGACACACGGTTTCAGTTGAAAATGTGTGTCTGTGGACGTGAATTTTGGCTTTATCATCAATTTATCGCACCACCGGTGTTAGTAATGTTGGCGAAGTGACGTAACCGTGTTATGTCATACGAGATGACCTTCGTATACCTCGCTCAAAGCGAGAGACGCCCTTTATGAAGAATTATAAGATTCCTCTAGCGCTACTCACTTGTAATGAATCCGAAATGTTACCCCATTAATATTCTTTGATTTAATGACAATAGAAAGTATTTGTCAGTAATATACATAGTTTATGACTGTCTAGTACGTCATTTTTTTTTTAGTGTATGCATGGTACACATATTGTTACGAACTGCGCTCGCTAGCTAAAAATAGAATGGCAAAATAATTCCCCTATAAAAACAACATATCCCAGATAGGAATTCCTTAAATAAACAAGCCCTCCGGACGCCGCGTGCTCGCCGTGCATCGACCTCCGTGGCGTCGGCGCCTTTGTTGATTATTTACATCTTATTTTTAAATAAATTTATTTTGTAGGGGGGAATTTTTGAGAAGCAAAATCTTGTTGGTTTGTGTAAGACGTCACATGTTTACGTCTTATTTTTCTGTATAATTCGAGGGCTTTCTGGAAGCCAGACGGCAAGTATAAAAATAAATATGCAGCGTGCACGAACTTGAGTTTTATTCTTGCGATTGGAGCGACAAGTCAAATGCGATACCAACAAGTGACAAACTAGTTCCGTAGCGATCTATTGTGATTCTGTATTTTTGAGTATACCACTTCTGCATCTAATCTCAATCTGCGGACCCCGATATGGTGATTTCGTAACAACATATTGCTTTGACAACTACATATAACTAGTTAAGTCAGGACTGTTTTGTAGTGCCTTTTGGATAATGATGCTTTTATCAATTTAGACAGTGAAGATTTAGGTATGTGACTTTTGATTTGTCTTTTTTTCCAAGTTCAGTTCCACTGTTTTAGTTCGGTTTCTAAACGAAGTGTAGCAATAGCATTTGCTTTAAATACAGGTTTATAATTAGAAAAATTGCAGATCGGAAGAGAAAACAACAATAAAGTTTTCTCAAATATTTCACTATCATATAAGATATTATTAATTACAACATTCCATAAATTATAAACTAAGTTTTACGTGTTTGTTCTATTTAATTTCCTATTTCACACTTATTGAGATTGACTTTAGATAGTAATTTATATATATAACATTACATATACATCGTAACATATGTCTCCATTTTTGTATTTGAAATTAATCTTGACTGATTCATCAACGTGATAAATATCAACATCAAGACTAATTTGACGGTCTCGGACCAGAAGGAGACAACCGGATTAAAATCTCCCCCAATATCCACCGCATTTATCCAATTGTTATACACCACCTGTCATGTCCAAATGCCTCAATATTTATTTATAGACTAGCTTCCAACCGCGGTTCCGTCCTCATGAACTTACAATAAATTCCTTCATCTCTTTCCGTATACAAGTATACATTACATCAGGAATAGGTTTCAATGACAAGAGATTTCCGAGTTCTACAACCGATTTGGTCAATATGTTTGTATATAATCTTTTGTGTTCACTACGCAATCCCAAATGGCACTTTGTTCCGATGTTTAGATGTGTATTTGGAGACTGCATTTAATGCATTTGCTGAGATGAATATTGAGGAATGCACTTCAACTAATTTATGATCCGTATATTTTCCACGCTGCACTGCTTACGGTCCAATACACGTGGGGAATTTTACATAACTTTGAACAACTTTGATGAATCTTCTCCAGTATGCCGATTTCTTTGAGATGTTTTATTCACAGTTAAAATTACCTATAAACTGTTATAACTGTGCATCTTGTACATCAGTAAAAATATTAAAAAAGTAACCAAGGTGAGAATTGTATTCATTCAGGGTTCCGTTCTAATGGACAAAACGATGCAAAATTTGGAATTGCATTAAGATTACATCAAACGGGCATCACGTAATTCCCTATATTGTCACTATTGAAAACTGAAAATTGCGGATATTTAAAAAACCTTGTAAATCTATATTATATATATAAGCGAAATATCACTCACTTACTCATCACGAGACCTTCGTAACTATAGGCCCGATTGAGACAAAATTGGTTTGATAATAGTTTGTATAAGGTAGGGAGCCACTAAGAAAGGATTTTGTAAAATTTACTTTTACTTGGGGTATAAAGGGATTTGAATTTTGTATGACATTTTTTTATGTGGCAAGGTGTAGCTATGAAATTCGATATCGACATTGCTTATTATGAATTAGGGGTTAGTGGGGTTGTACAAAGTATAAAAAATTGTGTGTATATTTTAAAATGGGACAGGGAACGGGATCGAGACTCAGGATTGATAAAAATTTGAAAACGGCCTCGGGATTGGGAGCTAAGAAGAGATCTTCCATATGGAAAGTAGAGAAGGTATATCTCCATATAAATCTACATATCTATGTGGATAAAGCCGGGGCGGAAAGCTATTTAGATGTAATGAGCGAAAAAGGGCGAGGGACACAAAATTAACGACTTTGGAAGCTAATTGATCGTAAAATATACATCTGCATCGACACCATGGATACACTTTCACATTCGGTCTCGACGTCGGTGCTTCATTCAAAAGAAGCTTTCCTTGCGATCAGAAGACATTTCATCTTGTTTGTAAATGGATAACGAACCTCCCACGTTCATCGCCTTACGTAGGTTCAGTTCCACGTGCTTCGCCTAAACGAAGAAAATTTCGGTCCTGAAGCTCGTAGCGATATTGACTCCATGTCGCCGACAGCGACAAACATCCATTGCCCCGAGGCATAGCTACGTCATTTCGCAACAGCCCGTTAATAGCTCTAAACGCAAGCGCCGGTCTAACGTGGAATATTTAAAGTCCAAACTTCTTAATCTAAAACAAAAATGATGGCGGAGGGGGGATAAAAATGGTGTGGGGGGAAGATACATCTCTGAATGTGATTGTGGTGCATATCCGAAACATAATTAATTACTTCATTTACTTCACAGAGTGGCCCTGCCCTACGAGAAGATAAGTGACTTCGACAAGAAGTTGCACGCGGTCACCACCGAAGTGACCGTGCTGGCGAACGACCACGCCACCGCCGACGAGGTGGCCGGCCTGTTCGAGACGTACTTTGAGAACAACGGTTTGTTCATTTGGTTTTGTAATACGATTATTTGCCATATAATGTGCGAAGAACCAATTACTCTACATCATTATCAATCTAAAAAAAATTGTGTACGTTCATATATGTGTAAATTCACATTACGTGTCTTGGCTTTTCATTTAATTCATTATTCTATGGAGTGGATATAAAAAATAGCTAATAGCTATAGATTGTTAGAAAAAAGTGATTAGTTGACAAGGGTCAAGTTGTTGTAGCTCTGTTTTAATTTAATAATGCTTGAATCGAACGTAAAGTGAAAGGCAACCGGAAATAATTCAAGGCTTATAGTACCTGTCTTATGCTTTCATACGAGCGCAGCTGTGTATCCACTGGCAGGTTTAAATATTATAAATTGATCGTAGTCGGTGTAAAATCGTTGTTTCGCTTTTTTTTTTTAATACGTCTTTTATATATTTTTTTTTATTCCTATGGCCATATGACCGTCATATTTTTAATAGACTTGGTGCTATTATGAATAACTCTAGAGGTTTATATTAAAAAAAAGAGTATTATGATAGCGATGTATGTTATTTTAGATAAAATTTTTGAAATTAATAAGGGGTGATGTGATTGTTTGATGTAACCTTGGAATAATTACGAATACGTCATTTTGTTAGTTGGTACACAACCCTGAATGCGAGAGTCCGACTTTCAGCTTGCCCGATTTTTTTTCACAATTACGGAATACTGTTTCTTTTCCTTTTCATGTACAAAGACGTCATAAACGTGATAGTCAAAAAAGGAGTGCTGAACAATGAGCTGCATCACACCCTCAATACGGTCGCCGATGACCAGGAAGCCATGGAAGTGGTCTCGGAGACGTTCGATCTGACGAAGCCGAATCACATGTACGTTGTGCAAAGGAAGCAATTACTTCACGACGCCTGGCTGTCCACGGAGAGGGTGATGTTCTTCAGAGACGCTGATGGTGTGTGTAAAATAATATTGCAATACAGGAAATAACAATACCTCCACTTATCCCATTTGGAGATCAACTCTTATTTGTTTACAATACCAGAGCAACGGAGTTTTGTTTGGCGTCTTTTGAATTGACCCTGGGAATTCGATAACTTCCTACAGAAAAAGTTGCTTACAATGATTTCCAACAATAAATATTTAGATACATAATGTACATGATACATAAAATTAACCCGATATTCGCTCTCATGTTAATGATGCTACAGAGTGCCATTTGTGTAATTTAGCTCATTTTGCGTCATAAAAAAAAGCATCCAAAAGAATAGCAATAATGCAATCACCTTAAAATTGTACGAGATGACGTTATAAAGCACTGTTTATAATTTTTTTTTGTGTAAAATCGCGTTTTTCCAGGGAAGACATCCAATAGATTAACTTGAAAAAAAAAAACCTTATCAAAGTAAAAATTCCCATCAAAACCGTTACCGAAATTCTAATGTACATATATAGCATATGTCAAACAATAAGACAAAACTTTCCAAGCCTACTCAAAAAAGTAACAAATATCATTTCGTTTGTTCACATGCATACAAAAATTCCAGAGTGATGCATAATATTCGATCTGAATATCTAAAAACTATAATAGTCACATGTTATTATATATCCTTCGCTTTCAGCATCAAAGACAGCCATTCGAGCTCTAGATCGATGGGTGTACACTACTGACGTCCTGCGCAGCGCTCGCGCCGATCGCCCCGCCGACTCCGCGCGCCGCACCCGCTTCCCGCCGGGCCCTGCCTACCACATAGTCTTAAGCGTGGTCCATCCGAGTCCTGACAAATTGCATGTGGACTTTGATGCCGGGGAGATCATGGAAGGTATTTAATTTAAATATATATAATTGATACACTTTATTAATTATGCGACATCTGTGAAAGCTATAATAATTTTCATAAAGTACACAATATTTATGATTTTTGATATCCTATTTCGGATTCTTCTATTTGTTAACACACTGGATGACATTATTTTTTATTACTGCCTCTTTTCATTTCTATGACGTGTTGGAAATTCCAGTCAGTTTTCCATACTTAACACCACTCGAGAACTAGAAATATTACAGGCAAACAAACCCACACCGTAGTGATGTATTGAAGATGATCATTACTTTTCTTTAAAAGTTTCCCATCGAAACGGAATCCTAAAACTGAGTACATTTTGAAATGAAAAAAAAAAGATTTTTAATCCCATTCGTTGCATATCTATATTACTATATAAATCTGTAGCATCTGTTTGTACATTATTTTTTTTTTATGAAATTATGTGATAGATATTAGTTTTATGACTAAATGACCCTATCTCTATTGTTTTTAAAATCCATGTCTGTTTGTCTGTCTATATGTATGTCCTTTGTAACTCAAGAACGGCTTGACCGATCATGATGGAAATTTGTATACAGTAAGAATATGTGATTGCACAAATGATAGGCTACTGACCGCCAGTCTGCATGTGTGTATATCATTTTATAACTTAAGAACTGTTCGATCGATCGTGATGCAAATTATATACAGTAAGAGCAAATGATAGGGCTACTATCTGTTTGTCTGTATTTTGTTTTATAACTTAAGATTGTTTTTACCAATGTTCATGAAAATTAGTGTACAGACAGAACTTGTGATTGCAAAAATGATAGACTCTGTTATTTCTATACACCATACGGTAACCATAAAAAGTCAATCTTTTTGTATTAATTTAGTAGCCATATTCATTTGTTTTTATGCGGTTGGGTGGGTGCTTCATTTGATTTTTATCGGAGTTGCCCCTTAACTCCGGTTTTAATTTTATGTTAAACTTTTTATGAAGCAAGTTACGACTTTGAAAAGTGGTGAAATGCGTCTTTCACAATGTGGGGGTGGGGTTGTGTAATGTATAAAAATGAGTATGTATTTTGTTAGTTGTTATTTGCATGCTTAAAACATTCATACAATTGCTATGAAACTGGCGATGTGTTGTACTCGCGAACCGGAGGATTTCTGAAAAAGGAAACTAACATTCTTATTTGATAATATTTAAATATATGTACTATTGAATCGAACTATGGAACCGCTTCTAAAATCACTTCATTAATAAAAAATCCCTGGGTAAAGTTGGCTGTTTACATTTCGTTTTGCATCGTTTGCATGTTTGTGCTATTACAGGTTATAAAAATTCTTTCACTCATAGAAAGCTATACTATCCCCAAGTAATATAGCATAAATTTTATATTGATACTAAAATTTTCTCTGGCTTCGTTCACATTGCAAATGCGGCTGGTAACGGAATCGAAATTGCAAACGATACGAGAAGCAGGATTGTAGGCTGAGATTGGGAGGGTTCGAATCGACTGTGGGACTAAAACTAGAATCAAAATCGAAATTGGAATGGGAATAACAAGCAATATGAGAATTGAGAGTGGCACCAGGATGGAAAGCGGGATCATAATCGGAATCTATTTAAATCGAGATCAGGATCGGTATCGACATCGATTGATACATAAGATGAAGGTATTCATTGTTTTTTACGCGGACGGAGTTGCGTAATCAATCGGAGCTTTAATGAATACAAAATGTTTTATAATTTAAGGTCGTTGCAACATATTCTATTCAGAAATCGAAAACAGAAATCATTTTTAATTATTTTTTCAAAGAATGTGTGGTGGAAATTCTTTGCTACATTTTTTTTTATTTCTGTAATCTTAAGCTGTTTTTGCCTTTAAATTTTTCTTTCATACGTATTCCAAAAATTTCATATCACGTATTCCAAACATTTCCATTAGTACACGATTTAGCGGTGTTATGTGATTTTTTTCAGTCGCGTCCTAATTTAATATGTAGAGTGTTCACATCGTCAACTGGTATCCGTCGCTTCGACTTAGGTAATTTTTTTCACGTATGTGCAATAATTAAAGTGGGGGAAAAATGTGTAAATCATGATTTCCATCTTTAAATTATACACATCAAGATACAAAGATGACGATTTAATACATTCTGATCGCAACTCAAGGTCGTAAAATATTGTGAAGTTCATATAAAACTTCACGATATTATTGTGTTTCTAAACAGACGTGGTTTCTTAACTTTGACCTCATAAACGCATTCGTGTCACTCAATCCAATGGAAACACTCATGCTCGGGTTTCTCTGCGAGCTATAATATTTGAAACGAGCAAATCTGCAGAAACACCACAGTGATTGACAAAGGCGTGGCTCATAGAATTACCGAATTGCAGTGACAATGGGCAGGCCACGTCGCCCACAGATATGATAATCGCTGGAGAGGAAAGAGACGAACTGGACGTCACAGCGTAAGTACGGCTTCCCACTGTTAGAGGTGGCCTGACGACTCGATATATGTCGTGGGTGGGGCGTCACTGATTATAGTTGACCCAAGATCATATGTTAAGGAAATGGGGGATGGAAGGGAAGGGTTATGTTCACCAGTAGACATGGCAGAAACGAACGAAAGTAATGTACTCGAATTTTTAACGTCGCATAATGTTTTTTAATGCATTTAAATTGAAGTATTTTTTATATATTCAAGTAATTAGTAAGATAAATATTTATAGTGAGTTTTTACTTTATATTCCATTCACTATAACTAACTTTCCTAACTTACATTTTATGTTGATATGAACCAACGCCGGCCTAGTGGTTGAACGAGTGGAGCGGTTGCTCTAGGCGCCATGTGACTAAGGGCGCTAAAAAACTAAATGTAAAAGACAGTTTTAAACAAAAATTTAAATTTTGATGTTGCTTTCGGAAAGTCATAGAACAGTGTCTCGATACTTAAACTTAATTTAATTTAATCTTAATATGTGTTGATGTTTGCAACAAAAGCTCATTTTGAAAAGTTGAAGTTGAGTTCGGCTCATCATGAAGCCGAATTAGAATTTCTGGAAAATTAGAGCGCTTAAGGGCGCTGAAAAACAATCTCGCTTTATCCAGATCAAGGCTAGGGCCGGCGCTGATATGGACAAGCAATATATTTATTACTACATGTCATGCTACACTTTTTCCTGTACTGTACTCGTCCCTATTGGCTCATTGACTTAGCCGTGAATACTCACTAAACAGAAAGAAAAACGATCGAGTCACTTTCGGATTAATAATATTACTAAGAGTAATGCCCATTTTCGATAAGAATTTTCCTAGCATCGACTTCGTAAATATAATATCGTACTAAATTGTTGTAACTGTCGGACGAACCTTGCGAGCGTCTCTGATTATCAAAAACAGTAGCTTATGAGTCGCTTATTGAGATTGCCGTATAACACCATATTATTAGATCGTATTTATATATTACTACATAGAGCTGATTGTGTATACTTTAGTTGTATAAATTCATTTTATATTAGAGTGTCTTTGGTTTAATATTTTTTTTTATATTTCAAATGTTTTTTGTTTCAGATTACATAGGATCTTTCGTAGATGAACTAACTTTGCTGCACAATTTCACCCTCAAATCTCAATGGCTCCATTTACTTGAATATGATTTTCAAGTTCAGAAGGTGAGAAAGTCTTTAAAGTGTTGTTTTTATACAGTTAAAAAAATGCATGTCGTTTCAAAATAACCGGTTTTGTTGATTATATTGATTTATTAATACCCTAAAAGAACTTAATTTCAAATTACAATTTCGTATATTGTATTAAATAATGTTAAAATACATAATAGAAAAATGAATAATATTAAAAAAAAACACGCTTTTATAGATAATCGAACTAAAAAGTAGAAAATAATTTTCAATATATTTACATTGAGAATAGAGTGATTAACAGAAAAATATATTTCATTATAAAAAAGCATGGGGTGCAGTTATAAAAAAATTACTAATCCTGAAGTTCCTGATAAGAATGGGACAAACTATTTAAATTGCCATCGGTCCTCAATAACTGTGCAAAGTTTCAAATCAATCCGACGTTTAGAAAGGGGTGAAAATTACGTTCAAAGATTCCGTGGACATACAAACAAACATACATACCTAGCTAATAAAAGCGTGTTATTATTGTTGTATTTGAATATAGTTAATTTAAATGAATTGTTTGTTGAAAAGACCTATTTCAAAGTAAGATTAAACAATGACGGCGGTGAAATTTACCAGTATACTTCGTTTGTAAAAGCAACAAAAAAATTTTCTTACTACATACTAGTAAAATTTAGTTAATTTAAGATTTATGTTTTGTCTGATACCCAAAATAGTTCTCATGATAAACATAACAAACAGTATTTAGTAATAATAACTAATATAAAACATAACACTGTCTAAAAGAAATTTCAAAGACTAAATTTTTATTAAGTTGATTTTATATTATAAATCGGTTAAGCCATTCTAACTTGACGATTACTTTGTGTATAGTATTTTATGAAATATGAAAATATTAAAATAGCAATAAATAATATTTGTAATAATAACACAGGTATATCATAATGTTAACAAACAAATTTCTCATAGTGACAATTAACTTTGACTAAAATTGGTTTACTTTATTTTACAGATTCAAATATTATTATTAGCTAAAAGTAACATCATGAAAAGAGTATGTTAATAACGTCAACATCATAAAAATGTGTTTGTATTTCTTAAATACAAATACAATTTTTTATGATAATACCTACAAAAATTTATTCGTATTAATATAGAGAAATAATTGTATTATTTCTATACAACACTATTTTATTATTAAAAATGTTTTGTTGTTTTATGAAGCATTTATAATATTACTCGGTAGATGGAGGTAATAAAAATAATTTGCATCCGCCATAGTTGTACCAACTATCACAATTAGGTAATTCCAAGAGCCTGTCGGCTTTTTGGCTGAGGTCAAAGTATACTGTTTGTTCTTTTTAGCTTAATATCTGAAAGTTTTCGCATCGTGAAACCAGTATATTAAATTGACTTTTGTCCCTCAATAAAAATAATTTTGTAAACTACAGAACAACGCACGAAACTCTGCCGCTTGAAGTTAGTAACGAAAACGTCCCTATTGCGAAAAATAGAAATGCGAGGGCGAAAAGGGAAGGGTTGGGGAGCGTTATACCAGGGCATTACATTATTTGAGGGAATTCCGAGCGGCAGAGTTCCGTGCGTTGTACTCTACATATACAGTTTTTCTTAAAAGTATAAAAGCACTTTCATTACAAGTACTGAAATCATTTAATTGCATATACCAAGAATTCTAATGATATACCCTAAAACATGTAATGGAAAATACGGAGGTCCCTAGTAAATATTACTGTACTACTTAAATAAAAAGCACCCTTCTTATATAGATTTTATACATAATTATTGTACGTTTGTTTAAAGTCTTACATTAAATTATCACTAGGGTCTCATTAAAATTATTAAAGTTATTCTTATAATCATTTTCACATGATTTTTGTTCTTAGAATATTTGAGGACTAACAAATTATACGGTTGATTATATATATTTATACGAAACATTATACGAAAAGTTAAATTTATTATACCATAGATTCAATTTAAATTAATAAATTTTGTTGCTTTAATAATATAATACTTATTTAATAAAAATAACGTCGTATTTAGGTAAGTCCTATACTGACCTTAGGAAATCGCTTATTTTGTTATTTTAACCAAAGTTTTTTTTTATATGTATAGATCTTTTATGTAAATTCAAAAACATACCAATGGTGATCACAATAATTAACATTGCAATCAAAGTTTCATTAATATGAAATTGTACAACTGCTCTGACTTTAATGTGACTTCGATTGTTCTTTATAGAGCGATCAGGAGATACGAAACGGTACGTGATTTGTTAAATTAAATTATTTTATTTCAATTCTACAGTGATGCAAAATGTCACTCATTTAAAATCAAATACATAAACGTTCCTTTGATTGTGTTTCAGCTAATTTAAAAATACTTAAAATATTTTCCTCTGAAACACAGTACACTTCATTCAGGTAACAGACAAAAGCGAATGGTCCCGCCATTGGGCGGCGCGCGTGCACAATCTGCCCTTGCTGTTGACGAGGTTGGAAGAGAGAGCCGCGACCCACGTCTCTGAGTGGCCCACGATCAATTTAGCTCTGTACGCGGTGCCCTGTCAAAAAGCACCCATACATATATACGACAAATACGGTGAGAGGGTCTCAAGATAATTCATGACGTTTTTGGCTGAAGTTCGATTCAAACACAAGTTTTGCCGGAACAACACGAAGGTGTTATTTATTTATGAAAGAATTTGTGTAGAGAACGTTCTAGAAACCGTTAAGATTGTGTGCTTTACGTTACAATACAAGGGAAATCAAGCGAACAAAGCAGTTGGTGAGATCATGTTTTGGACTTCGTCTATAATCGGGGCTTAAATTGTAAATGAGTGAAGGAGTTATTTCTACGAACACAAGCCACGGGTGGAGCCGCGGTCACTCATATTTACTGTTAATGTGTTAGACATTAACATTTTCAAAGAAAAATATATGATAGACTAATTCTTAGTTTAAAGTGCTTATTTTTACGTGCACACATAGATCTGATGCTTGCCATAACGATTGTAAGGCAAATATTTTGATCGGTATCTAGTTATTAGAAGCTAAAACAATTTTTGTTTTGCACTTCTGTTATTCTGAACAGGTGTTGCACATCCATGAACAACTGGCGCTATTTCATATTTCAAGCGGAGATGCGCTCGCGGCCGACAATAGGTCACGGCTTTCATTGTTTAACGTCTTTTTTGACCGTAGCCTTAATGCATAAAGTTTTGTGTGTATAAATTTTCAAAATATGTATTAAGAATATTTAAAGAAACATTAAAGAAAAGAAACATAAGATGCAATTAATTTCTAGACACAAAAAAATAAACGTATTTAATGAAACTTATATACATATTTTTTTTTTTATATCTGTGTGATGTCTCCAAAAATTTACTATTTCTTCTTAATTATGGTTTACTATGGTTATTAAAACGATTAAGTATGTATTATGTAACGTGTTTTTCGAAAGAGGCATTTGATTTACTTTTTAAAAAATATAATTGCAAATGGATTTTATAGTATTTCAGAACGTTTAAAATATTTGACTTCTCTTTTTTATTAATGTTTATTATATTAGAAAGTTCTTCAATCAGTAAGCAGATCACGGACACAATAGAAAAGTTTTACAAATTTTTTAAAATTGACAAATGTCCTTCTGTTTCCAGACCAAAAAATATCGGCGGCGACCGAGGCATTTTTATCGGCTAAATGGGGAGGCGTCGTGATCGGGAATCCCACCTTCGGCGAATGCCGCGAAGAGTTTGAAGGGAAGACGACCGTGTCGACGTACAAGCCCGCGGTGAGGATCATCATGGGCACGTTTGTGGCGCAATTGAGGGAGCTGCTTGGATTTGTTAAAATGGTAAGAGCGCGTATAGACTATGTCTAGTGATCCGTTTATGCTTATGGTAATACATTTTGCTTATTATTTGTCCATAATTTTAAACCGCAAAAGTGATAATCGTTTTATAAAATAATTTTATTTGAAAATGCGATCATACTTGTTGTCGAAGTTTTCTTTCAAATTATATTAGTTTAGCAGAATGTTGTAGTATTTTTGCTAAAACATTACTAATGTGCTTGGTAAGAAATCGATTATGAAAAAATAAGTAACAAGTTAAGAAAAAAATAGTTAAAAAAAAATGTGTGTCAGCTCCAACGCACGACTGGAGTTTACTCCTTAAGTACGATTGTCTAAACATACGCAAAAAGAGTTTATTTAACTGAAAAATTTCGTTTTGACTAAAAGTTAAGAAAAATGATTAAAGATAAAATTTTTTTAGCCTATCTACAATTATTTCATTTTTCATTTTTAGTAAAAAAACGAAGATTTATTATAACTACAATTATAAAATATTATGGAAAGTATTTTGAATAAATTTTTGTTTTTACCAATAATTTAAGAAAAAGCATTAGAGAAGAAATTTTTAACCTATCTACAATTATTTTGTATTTTTAATTTTAAGTAAAAAGACGAAGATTTATTGTAATTAAAATTATAAAAATATTATCAAGAAGTATTTAAAATTATTTTGATAATATTGTCTTATTATTAATTAAAATTATTTACGTTATAATAATAATTCATTAAATAAATTATTATAATAACCTTGAAAAATTATAACCTACCGAGCAACCACGTGTTCATTTGATATTCCAGCATTATTATCTACACCACTTTCTTCCATAGTTTATATCAATTGCACTTCACCAAATATAATAATAATGCATATAAAAATTCACGATAATAATAGTAATTATTAATAATTATAGTAATAAATCAAATGTTAATAATAAATATTTACATTGTAAAAGAACACTTTAAAACACAAACAAAACAGTGGTGACGATCCGTATTAGAATTGTATAACTGATACACTATATATATATCGTTTGTAAACGTTGAACAGTATACTTTTATATGTAATATATATAGGTATACACACAATATATGCGTCAGGTGCCTCGCTGCGTTGGCTACACACAATTATACAAGTATACACATACACGCGATTGAAAAGTGAAAGTTGCGCCAATAAGTTGCGCACCAAAAACGTAACGCAGATTCATCAGTAGATTTTACTCCTCAAATTTTTCTCATACCGGGCGCCTTATATGAAAATCGATTCTTAAGGAGTAAACTCCAAAAAAGCTAAGTGTTGCCTGGAAAAGTAATAGTTACTGATTCGTGGAATCGAACAAAAATTGATGAAATAATGTCTATTATAATGGAGAAAAAAATAATAACCGTGTGTTGAAGATGTTGACATGTGATAAAACCCTAAAGCCATTCCCTTCGTTGCTACTTTTTCCAGTGCAAACTTAATTTATATCTACCCGTCTATTTTTTTCGTTTTGTCTTTATAATTTTTTCTCTGTATGTGAATTAACTGTGCTATTACACGTATTTTAAGTGGAAATCGAGAATTTTAATTATTTTAACACTGCCTGAACTGATACTTCTGAACACTGTGCACGTCCTGAAAGCTTGAAGTAATGTCTGTTTGTGCGGGACTCATCTGGCACAGCCAGCGTTCATCCCAAAAGAGCGGGCGCGAACCTCGGTCTTCTAGTGGTCCGCGCAGAGTTCACTTTCACTCACTGCCGCACTTCTATTAATAATATTTATTATGAATCCCGCAACGGCCGTTACAAAAAAAAAACGGCAAGCGGCGTTTTTTTTTTGTATGCTCGTCTACACGTTCGTACACCAACCGCACACTTTGTATACCCTACATTGTCTAAGTCAAATATGACGCGCTTCCCTCGCTGTTTGGCCCACCTAGCGTCTGTCAGTTGTCTATGGGCCAGGGTAAAGACTAATTAGGGATGAAAAGGCATAAACAATAACTTTAAGTAAAAAAAAATTAAAAATATACTTGTTATAATGGGTTTCATACAATATGTTTCAGCATTACTTTTGTGCAAGTACTAGGCGAGTCGTGAAATATATCGATCTGCGCAATTTTTTTAAGATACATTTATTACATTCAAAGTATTTTCTTGAAAGTGGTTGATGAAAACCAAAGTCGGTTGTAGCAAGGAATATTGGTTATTTTAATGGATGCATAACATTAAGGAGGGAGTATAAAAGTTGTTTTATATTTTCTAGTATTTTTTCTGATTTTTAACCTATAAAATTGTAGTTCCTATTTATAATATTTCTGTCGACATCATCTGGCCGAAGCATTGAGTCTTTGAATTTCATATGTGCAGAGCTAAGTAGCTTGTAGATGGAACCATATATGAACCTATTCCATTAATTTAAAGAATGACTAAAAAATCATAAAAATATTAGAAGACCTGTCGAGTGAGACACCTCAATACATTAGCAAACTGTTTAAAATACCTTACATCATGGCCGCCATGTTGATTTTCGTTTGTTAAGCCTGATCTATGATATTCTCACGTTAAAGATGAAACAATTTGTATGTATTTTTTTTTATCGTATTAGTAGTTTTTGAACTTCATAAGTCGACTACTTTTCTTGCAGGAGTCGATAGAGGGCGCTTATTTGGATCCACTGCGTTCCGTTTCACCGCGCCGATGGGAGCTGGACGCCCTCCTAAGGACGAGGACTGTGGAACAGCTGACGTCGGCGGAGTTGACCCTCAGGTCGCTGTCTCAACTGTTAGGTAAACAAATTTGGAACTGTCAAATTGATTTTTGTTAATTGTTCTGTCATAAACTATTTTTTTTCACAAATTTTTCACTTCAACCTCAATAACGATTTGGTTTTAGCGCTCATCATCGTTTTTTATTAACTTTAATATATGCTGTGTACAACAGATCAATATAATAAAGACATGTAATTCTCAATATAATTTATTGAATAAAAGTGAAATGCATAAATGACTCTCATGGTTTAGTACTCATAGTGCTCCATACCTACTGCCTCCATTTGTTTTTTTTTTGTATAAAACTAGTGACAAATGCATTAAAGTACATAAGATCAACTGACGATGACCAATAATGTATTATTTATGCTATGTAAATTTTATCATAATATGGAAATGTTGTGTGTAGGCGCATTCAGCGCAAATACCTTTTTCATTAGTTGTCAGATTTGAACTAACGTATCACCATTTATGTTTTTCTTAAAAAACATATTCTGAACGATAAATAATCTATGGACTTATTTAAGGTAATAAAGTTTGCTATTACCGGACAATGTACTTTTTATTCTTTTTGCAATCGCTTCAGGAAGTAACGAAATAATAACGGTTCTGATAAAAAAAAAACAATACATACCTAAAATTTCTTATTCTATTTACAAAAAAAAAAAGGCTAAAATTCTTCTATAGTTATACAGCTGTCCATGTTTCAAAATGATTTTCATTTACAGTCAAATTATTTGAAAACTCAATTGAAATCATTTAAAAACCTTAAATTCTATTTGACTGAAGAAGACCCAGCCGTAAATGTTGATTTTCGAAAATCTTCATTACATGACCCCCCCAAATTTAAATTTTAGATTTCCGCCTGACAAGACCGGGGCAAAACCTCAAGAAATTCTGCATAGTATTTCTTTTGCGAATGTTAATACAGCTCTCATCATCGAACGAGACGTGCTTTAACAAACAAATATTAATTAAATTAAATATAAATAGCTATATTTTAGTTGGTGGTGAAAGTGAAACCGATGGAAATTTCATATACTGAAATTGCCAAAAATAATAAAATAAGACATGTATTAAAGTTTAAACAGCGTTGCTTGGTTGATGATCACAGTGTTGATATGTATAATCTTCGAACTCACATTAGTGCGTACAAACATACGAAAATTATTAATAATAGATTTAAAACATAGTAAGAATATGACGTTAGAAGCTGTCCTGAGACCGGGACGACCATGCAAGGAATAGCGATTTAATAAAAATGTTGACATAAAAAAAATTTGAATTATGACAACTATTTCTTTTACATATATTGATACCTAATATTTTATTTATATTTCAGGCGAAATATCTAATATCGTGATAAATGACGACGTGGGCGCCTCGATAAAGTCATCCGTGGACAGCATCGAAAAGAGTTACGAGCTCTTGAGCCGAGGAGATCTCGTCGAAGCTTATCAGAGTTCCCAGGGGGCGTTCGTGGCGGCGGAGGCCGCGTTCATGGACCAGAGTCTGTTGGCTTTGCTGTACTTTCCCGACGATCAAAAGTTAGTTTTTGTGTATTTCGTCTATTTGCGCCTTTACTCGTTTTTTACCGTTAAAAATCCCCCTTCGGCCCTGCTCCTCTATTTAAAAACACGCCCTTATTGCACACCGACTATCGGGCTCCTTGTTGTCGATATATCGAGCAGCGATCAGTTTCGCGACCATGTAAAGAGCAAAATAAATCCAGCTTCCAAAAAGTTTGGGGTGCTCCATAGAGCGCGACTGTACTTCGAGCTGGATCATCCTGTTTTAATTGGTAAGAGGGTATGAGGGTATGATTACTCGCGACGGGAGTTTGAAATTAGAGTACAGCGATGAGCGAAAGCGCGACGCGCGGGCGGAGCGATACGATTACAGATGTTTGCTGGATATCGTATGCATTCAGACGTTTCGTGTGGCGCGTGTCGCTTCATTCCATTAATTGATAATCATCAAAGTCGCAAAAAATTCAAATAGTCACGCGCACAGTATTTGCATAATTTATTGTATCTCAATTTTTATATTAATGCATTGCGATAGGTAAGCCTTGCCATGAATCCCTGGCGCTCATTACACGGATCTCTTACGTGTCCATGGACCACATCTTAACAAAAAATCGTCTTAATTTATGATAAACAGATTCGACCATATTTAGAGTACTCTTGCCAGCTCTGAGCTGAGCAACCCCAATATGTTGACTCTAGACCGCATCCGATGTCGAATATCTCGTGTCGTCGGCGACCCTGACTTTGACTGACTTCACCTGCGAAGTGATGTTACATCTTTGTGCATGCCTATCGCATATACTACGGCGAGAGCTCTCAAGAGGTATTAAACTTCATCCCTGCCGCTGATTTGTGTCATCGTACCGCTCCCCGAAAATACCATCAGCACCATATTGATTACTGGCGTTCTATCATCGTTTCGCTACGTGCGCAATTTTCTGCGGTACGTACGGTAAACCGGTGCCAGTTTTGAGGAAAAACATGGGCAGTTGTCCAGGGCACCTGGGCTTAGGCGACACCACGCGCGCTGTCACATTCCTCTTACTTTACAGTTTAATCTATCACTGTTTACTGGCAGGCTCATCGTCTTTAGAATAAAAATTAGTTAATTTAAATTTGAGAAGCTCTTTATAACACTGATTGGCGATTCCGAAATTTTGTTGTTGAGGATCCAGTAAGGTAAATGGACATAGATTAATAGGTAACCTTTGTGAATCGATTTTGTATATTCTGTGAACCATACCAATGACTAGCAAGTAGCGAACGCAGTTTTCCCAAATTAAATTTTACATGAATCTATACTTGTGGTCTACACTGTCTCTAACAAGAGTGACCGGCATGGCCTCGCTATTCATTGAAAGCAATATTCCAGAAAATCTAAAAAATTCAAGTCTCATCATATAGTTGACAAGGTAGAAAAGATGTTTATTTGTTTTTTAGTAAATGTTTTGCTACTGACTGGCTGTCAAATAATATAAGTACATTGTGAAGAGATTGAATAGGCAACAATTATAAATAACAATAAAATTTTGTTTTTAAAAACACACACCTATTTCCAAATAGGGTAGGGTAGAGACTATAGATTTTCACATGGTACGATCTTTGCATGTCTTTCTTGCTTGATTGATATCCATCAATCTTTTAATGCAAGCTCGTCGGTTTCGGGTGCTTAAAATTTACCCCCCTTTTAATATGGCACCAATATGGCCTGCATAGGTGTTTCTAAGGCGATCTTCCCCGACCTTTCCATTACGGACATTTTCCCATTTATCCTCGGGGCAATTGTTAACATTAATTGCAACATGTAGTAGTTTTGTTCCTTTTTTTTTTAATCAGCAATCTATCACATTGAATTGAATATGTTTGAAATTAAAATGTGTCGTTATAAAATCTTGCTGGAAAAAAATATTCCCTAATTATATTCAACTGCGAAAATTAGTAATTTCTGGAGATATCTCATAGTTCATCTTAAAGCTGAAGACCTGAGCGATTCATGTTTGTGGAAGTGTTCAAATAATACTTTCAATTGAGTATTTAAACTTTAAAAGTGATTAGGCGTGCGCTGGATTTTATGACTGTTGACTGACATTAGAAATCAAACAAGACTGGGATTTAAAAAAAAAAGATGATTATTTGAAGAAAGTAATATTTACCTCTTTTATTAAAAATATTCATCCAGTAAAAATCGTGAAATGTTGCTTAAATACCGACGCTGGAACACAATTCTTGCGTTGCGTCTTTTAATTTTTTTTTTATCAGTTTTCGTGTGAAACGAAAAACACGCATTTCATATTTTCAAGCTTTTTACAATTACCAAATGGTTGACACGTAACACACCAGGGGCAGCTCCGGGTAGGTTATTGCGGCCGTGATCCGCCCTGGGTCTGTTTTATAATTATAATCGAACTGTGGCCTGTCTTGATTGAAACTCAACTATGTCACTCACCTGACTCGAAGCTGCATCCGCGCTTGCATCGACGTAGCAGTAGTACTAATCGTATGTAACTAACAGTGGAATTCATTGTCCATTGTTAAATTTTTAACAGCCCGTCAAGCGTTAATTGATCCCCAACTCGGCCGAATATAAAACGCGGGAGTGCATTAACCCGTTTTTTGGGCTCTGAGCCAAAATGGCAAAAGCGAAACCCCTTATAGTTTCATGATGTCCACCCGTCCGTCCGTATATCACAGGCATTTTATTCAAAAATTACAAAACGTATATTTATGAAATTTAGTGTAGGTGTCTTGTATAAGCCGCTACTTAATTTGGTGGTTAAATAAATAAATATTTCTAGGGGGAGCACTCTACACATGTAACAAAAGCTGAAAAAATTTTTTCAGCAACCATCGTGTGGCACATCTTTCGACAGTTCTATTAAAAACACTAAAGTTTCTAAGTAATTTTTCTGATTACATGAGTAATTTCGGAAATAATCGCTCCGAAAATAGCAGAAATTGTGTCCCTCTTGTTTATTTTATAAACTGTGAATCCAAAAAATATGAAAAAAGTTACAAGGTAATGCTTAATAAATACTTTCAATGAAATTATTTTAAATGTATTGTTTTTGAGTTATTGGCGAAAAACTGCGCTTCTCAACAAAAAGACCTAAGTGACATCAAGGTACACTCTTTTGCTGATGCACTTTACATTGATTTAACAGTAATAATCAACATACCTACTTGTTTCTCCAGTTATAGGCGACTAAAATGTTATAACTATTCTGTGCGGGAAACATGGAAGTGTGATAATGTACTTTTTTCATCTGTAGTGCATTTCTTTGTGATAATGGCTTCGGAACCCTAAAACGAGTATGGTCTGACATGCTCTTGGCTAGTTTTTTAAATTTTATATTGCATTGATTTATAATTCTTTGATCTCATTTCATTTTTTTTTTTTGTAGTTAACAGTTTCTCTGTGTTACATGTCCCTGTTTATTTCAATTTTGTGGATTTAAACTCAAATGTTTCTTTTTTCAGGTATGCCATATACATCCCGCTGTTTCTACCAATAATGTTCCCAGTCATTTTGTCGCTCAAGAACTTGTGGCTGTGGATGCGAGGTGCGTCAACAAAGAAAGAAAAAAAGGACTGAATTCTTAGTTGCATTTAAATAAATGTTATTATTTAAGATATCTTTTTTTCTTTTCGGGATAACTGTTGAAGTCCTAATTTAACGTCACGCTCTATGCAATGAAAATCAAATATACACATCAAAATATATGTAGATTGTACAGATTTTCATTTTAGCATTAAAAAATATTAGAGATTTGTAGTAAATTTCCATAAAAATTTGATAACTATCTGTTGTTTTAATCTTTTTACTATAATCTTTGACAGGTCATATATTACTTTTTAGAATTCTCCACATTTTTCAGATTTAGAATGAACAAAAGAGAAACACATTTGTGTGTGTGTTCCTTGTAGTATAAACATATATACTTATGTCCTATTCTGAGACAGGATCGTTTTCTGATCTGATTCTGACCGTCGTCTGGACTACGTTTGTTGCGAATGACCTATTTAATTTTTGTAAATTCACCATAAACTTCCGATTCGCGATGAGCAACTAAAAAAGCCTTTTGCACATGAAAAGAGAAATAAAAGACCAGTGATTTGCCACATTTATATTAGAATTTTATAATACTGAGGTAATACTTAGTATCATTACACCATATTAATGATTACATGTATTATGTTTGGTGCAGATGCTAATGGCGTGCAGTTTTGAGCTGTCGTTTGATATTGTTTTGGTTTTTGATACATACTTACAAATTATGGAACTTACAATATTTTCATCAATATCCATTATTTTTGCTTTCCATTTTAATGACATGTACAATTATCAATACTTATATTAAGAAACAGCTGTTCTTGAAATAATTATGTATATTGCCATTTAAGAATATATACCTACATCAGAATGAAGCGATTGTAGTTCCATGTGAGGAAAATCTAAAAAATCTTCATAATGTAAAATATTTTGTACACTTTTTATATTTTAAACCTAACATTCAGCCACATTTCGGTAATGCCATAAACAAACCAGAAAATATTATTATCTAAGAGGTAAAAATATATTTTAGATATGATATATGTAATATTCTTTTATAGTTACTGTTATTGTAGGTAGTGTATTGCAAAAAAATGTACATAAAATTTCTTGCTCTGTTCGAAAAAAATATCAAAAAGGAAATTGATATGTTTTCATTGTTATTGCATTTCGATTGAAATGTATATAATTATGAAAAATAATATGCAACATATTAGATTTCTATTGAACTAATGCCAACTTAATGTCAAAAAGTGAGTCAATCAATATCAATGATTTGGACACAAAAGGATGCAAAAAGTACTACATAATATAGCACTGTGCTTGTATTTCGCTTATATCTATTTCCAAATAAAAGCTTCAGATATCATAATGTTCATATGCATTGATTTATAACTATGGACTACCGGGTGTCACTCCAAACTGGATACAGTATACATAGACAATCTTCTCTGTCAGAGTTATATAAACTACCCAATCATTGAATGGGGCTAATTCTGTGTTATTAACAAAATATATACCAAAAATACTAAATAACGATGAAGTCTTTCATAAAAAATAAATATAAATCATATTAGTAGCAGTTTTTTTCACATAATCTTATCAAATATTATCAATATCTGACTTATCGAATAACAAATCTGCTTTTTTATTCAATATTCGGATCGGACCTATCGATCCTCTGCTTGCTTAATCTGGGCGTTTTTCCTCATACCTCGCTTATAGCTTTCTTCCTCTTAGCAGTCATGTGAGCGAGCGGGCAATGTCAGCGTACATTGCGTACATGCGTTCTCGCAAAGGAAATCTAAATCATTTATTATTTTAAATTTTGTCTCTTCCAGGGTCATGTTGCTATTCCTTTAGATCTATGCAATATATCTAAAGTCACTTCTTGGACAATATGACGTAGTCATAAATTGTATATGATTATGATTACAAGCAAAAATAGCAGACGGCGCCACACATCCATACTAAAGTTAGTAGCAATCCAACAACATGAGAAGTGAATGATTTCGAAATTGTATTTTTTTTTAGATTTTTCGTTGATATTTGGTAGCTGTGTCAAGTTTTAAAGCAGAATGGAATGAAAATAGCAAGATATTTATACATCTGTACATGAATCTCTTGTTTAATTTATAAAAGGTTCCATTCTAAATACAGAATTAGATACAATAGTATCTAATTTATACTAGTTTATTTTCAATGGTTCCGTGATACGTTTCCTGCTTTTCAAAATTGAATGCAAACTCAAAAATACTCATAAAGACATTGAGTAGTAATTTAAGCCAAATTTTACATACTTTTGCGATCGAATCTCAATATAATGTTTTATGTCATAAACGCCAAGTTATACTCTCAAGATATTCACAAACGTTTACTAGAATATTATGAGACGAATCTTCTCATCGACATATTGGCCATGTTCTTAAAATGGACGTGAATCGGTATTTTCTTTGAGATTGTAAAGATTAGATTGAATATCTTGTTTCGCCTTGTCCGAACATCATATCTTGTTTTCGTCAACTGGTAGCAGTCCACTTACATGACAAGGTATAGACATTTTTATGTTTAAAGAAATAATATGGTTCATAATGATATGGGTATATACCCTACTCTACTCCAATTAAATTTTAACCTTGCAATTGTCAAAAGAGCCTCAAACTAGTATCCATGGAAATATTCAACATCCTCAATTATTGAAACAAGTAGATATTCGTAAAAGGTTAAAAACATTTTTATATTCCACCCATCTCTAAGCAGGCCTACTGTTTGTATGATGTGTGATTTTTCCATATAAATATACCATTAATAGTATATTAAAAAACCAGTTATGTGCCAGTTGAGTATATGTGTTAGGTGTTTGTCAACATTTTCTTTAATCCTTTGCGAATTCCACTCATATTTGGTCGGTTATTATTGACTGTTTTGTTTTAAATTTTTTTAAATATGCGAAAAAATGAATACTTGTGATAAATACATTAAAGGGTATTTGACCCATTCATTAAAACAAAATTGAGTTTCCCTTTAATTTTATGCTTAAATCCACAAGTCAATGAATCCAATGATTTTGGTGTTGGTAGTGGAGTAATCGAACTACATTTATTTATATCTTGTAGTACATTAAGGCAAAAAACAGGGCTTGTATAGTCTGATTAAATTTTTTGATTTCGTTAAGTTTGTTTTTCTTTATTTTAATTTCATAGTTACTGAAATATATAATAGATTCATTTAAAAAACAATATCTACAACATCATCATTCGCTCAACTTTATGACAAATCTTAATGAAATTGAATGCCTTATAGCAGGTACTAACCAATGGCGTAAAATTTTATTTATATATTATGTTGTTTAAATTATGATGCTGCAAATAAACGCTCCATCTATTTTATCGCGGGTACCGCCATTATGGGACGATTTAGGACACTATTAAATGCTATGGCACCTTACTCTTTAATCAAACCTCAAATTCTCCTATGACACATGTTATGTAAAACTAAATAATAATAATTGATATATATTTGTTTGAATAAAGATTTGATAGATAATGTATGCAAAATCTGCTATTCAGTCATATGCTCAAGTGCAAACCGTAAAACAAAAATGTATAGTATATAAGTGCAAAGCCTGGCAAACTGCATATATCAAAGAAATTATGTAGGTATGTACGAGAAAAGATTTTATGAAAAAATTTGGATTTTTAAATTTTAGTTTGAAGATTGTTTTAGGCAACCCCAAGTTGTATGGTCCATGTGTATGATGATGACGTTAAAATTATATAATTTGTAAATGTTATTATTTGTTGATCGCAGGTAACATTTAGGGTTGATAAATAAAGA
The DNA here is from genome assembly GCA_005406025.1 of Eumeta japonica. Taxonomy (NCBI): domain Eukaryota; kingdom Metazoa; phylum Arthropoda; class Insecta; order Lepidoptera; family Psychidae; genus Eumeta; species Eumeta japonica. The sequence continues at coordinate 53,564 of BGZK01000645.1, read as the reverse complement.
AAATAATTGCATTTTAAATAATAACTTTATCATATTACTATGGAGAATTCTAAATATGTATGTTGATCAATAGAACCTACCAGTGTATAGCCGTACCAAATTGAGATAGGCAAGCTAGTGACATGTAGCAGATGGATGAACAGGTAAACCACCAGACTGACATTATAAGCAGATCTAGCGAATCACCAATGTCTTATAATGAGAATCGATTCTTATGAAAGTTCAAGGGAATCTAATTTACTATTGATATATTTTTAATGTTACGTACATCAAAATCTGAGAATGGAGGACGACGTAGGTGTAAGTATTAATTTATTATTTTAATTTTGTTTTCATTGTTTTTTGTTGGTGCCCCATTAGGTGAAATTTGTAAACAAACACTATTATATTGTGGACAGACCTCATTTTGATTTTGAACAGAATACGTGACTTTAATTGTTATACATGAATAATAAATACATTTACAATATTGTGATTTTTTTTTAATTTTAAATTATGGTTAATTATTAGACATATATATATTACCATGAACATTATTAATTATGATTCAACCCAATCGGTTTCAGTGATCATAGCCATATTTTCCCCCGGATTTGTCAGGTAAATATTCCAATTCCCACAACAAATTACCCAAAATAAGAGTTTCTCCTTCGACTAAGTCGAAATTTAATATGAAGCATTCATCTTCGCATGGTGATCTCGGCTTCAATTGAATAATAGTTTTACCTTTTAGTTGTGACATTATAATCAAACCTAAATCTAGTTCCAAGTATTTATACCTGTGAGTGTCATACCTATTCGATATCAATAACCAGTTGAAATGTGAAGGTGGTATATGTGGTGATAAAAAATAAGGTCTCGGAGCGAGGATCCTGAAAGCTTTCACTGCTTTGATATCACAATTTTGGAAGTGAACAAACCAGTTTGGTATGTTTATACTGGTTATCCTCGCCACAATTTCTTCAAGGTCCATCGGTTGCTGACCAATTCTGATATTGGTGAGGAGCCTGCACGGCACCGAGTCCAAGAGGCGTTCATCTTTTCGTAAAAATTGCGTTAAATTTAAATCAGTGAAATGCCAATCACGATTGGCATCAGTTACTATGACCGGAGCACCCCTGATAAGATGCTGATTGAAGACTTCATTATAACTCGTACTTGATATGCGAGTGATATGTTCTGGAATCAACAAATTTTACAATGGTTAAGATCATTACAAACATTAGACCCATTAGAATGGTGCCTAGAACTTTTACCTATAACATAGATTTCAAATGACTGCCCTAAAGTGATCTTCTTTCATTTGGTAATTCTGTCATTATTATTGTAGAGTTAAAATTATCAATTTACAATGTTACCATATTAACACCCTAATATAGCGACAGTAATTATTTCGAAGTTGAATGACACAATATATACTTACACATGAAGTGTCTATAGTATTCCCTCTTTTTTTCTCATATCATGCAATAAGAATTAAATAAAGCTTGCTGAAATGCTATTACCTCTTTTATATATGCTACATTCTGTTGTTTATTGTCATAATTAACAAAATACCATTGTGATTGTTGTTAAAATGGAAAAACTAATACTAGTTGTATACTATCTACCTTTGTGATATACTTTAAATGGCCCAAGCCATAGTAATTCAAAAATGAAAAAAATAAGACCATCGTTGTATAAAAAATCTCTTTACAGCTTATTTTTTCCAATAATCGAGTCAAAAAGTTTGTTTTCTGTTGAAAATTGTTTCCCATTGATTTCTTGCTGATATCGTACACCCACATTGAATGTTTTTTCCATTGAAAGTAATCATAATGATAATATTTACTATTTTTCAAACTTTAAAAAAGATATAACCACATGAATTTATGACAATACTACCAGTTAGTAGGTATGATGTGGTGTTGAATGGATAAATCAAAATTATCAAATAGCGATATCCTCGATTTATCGCCATCGCTATATTGCCGCAGAGTTTGCTAAGGGCAATAAATGAAAAGGAAATACATCGGTTTTGATGAATATACTTAAACCTTTTTTTGTAGTGAAAAAAAAACATTTCAATCTGACAAATAATAATTAGAGAGACAGATATTCATATCTCCACGTATATGGTTAAGAAAAGTAAACAGGAGCCTCAGTATATATTGTATGGCACCAAAATAGAGTCAACTGTTTTTTATATTAATTATCAGTTTTCGCTAGCCATTTCTATAGGTTTGAGCTTTATGTTGGTATTTTAGCCAAGCAATTTTTTACTACAGACTCATAGGTTAATTTTAGCCATATAGGCATTTGGTTCTATTCAACAGAGTGATTGAACGGCTTCATTTTAATAAGTCATTTGATTACGATAAAACATTCCACAAATAATGCTCAGTTTGATGTGACAAGTGATTACTTGTATTGTATTGATAGATTTATAAGAAAAGCTATAAAAGACTAACAAACTAATCGATTATTATTTATATAATTTTGTTTGATAGAAGACAATAATAGAAGAAGCAGATATTAAAATTGTTGTTTGTTATATTTGTATTATAATTGCCTTCATTTGGTTAAATTAGTGTATTGCACTACTATAGTAGTAAAGTAAAAGTGGTATGTAAATACTGTACCAATTAGAATTTAGTGTGAAATAGGTGTGAAAGTTATGTTCGATTCATTATGGACTGCCAAGTTTTCAAACATAAAATATACTATTAATACACTACTTGTTAGTTAATGAAATATTTTAGTAAGAAATTACAAAGTGGAATAAAATTGAAAATTAAAAATGAATTTAATGAAAAAAGTGAATATCGTAATTTACCCAGTGGAATTATTGAAATTTAATTCCATTTACAGTACAACATATGAAATTCAGCCACTCTGAATTGCTTGTGAATGATGCAGAGCAGAAGTACAATGTTCCCTGACCCTTCACTTTTCTCCTCCGCGTTTCTATTTTGCGCCATTGCGACACTTTCGTGACTAACTTCACAGTGGCAGACTTTCGTATGTTATACTGTACTAATTGCTGAACTCTTGGTTCAGCGCTCCTTAAAATATAGTCATGGTTATGCTGCAATTCAACACAATTTTTGAAACTGCGTAGAACAAGATGAACAGCCACCATTAAACTGTTATGACCAGATCTAGTGTCTTTGTAGATCATTAGCAGTTTATGGATCCTATCGCATCGATATAAAACTAAATGATTAGGTATAAATTTGCTATCAAAGAAATTTTAATATTATTTATTTTGTCAAAATGAACAATTTTATCGGGACTATTAGTATTCAAGATAATACTAATCCATGATGTAGAAAATTTCTAGTATTATATGGTAATTGTAATTTCACATTTCAAAATAGAAAGGAAGCCAAAATGAGTGAAAAGTAAATAGCAATCCTTAAATTTGGAATCAATAACAAAATTATTAATAAATGGTGTATTAATTGCATTAACTTGCAATATGTTGATATTTTATATAATTAGTATCTAATGCGTTTTGTATAGAAACACCATTAATGATTAACTATTCAAAGATTGCTACTAGGAGAAGGAATAAATTTAAAAACATTGCTATTTCCATTTGTTTATACTAAACATAAAGTGAAAGACGTTCTTAGAAAAATAAAATGACTTTTCATAATTAAATAGATATTTCGTAATAGTAATATTAATGAGTAAACTATATTTTTTACTTACTAACAGCTTCACAAGAAATGCAATCTGCTTGAGATACGATCTCAGAATCCATATTTTGAGTTTGACCTCTATCTATTAAGCATTTGTTGTAATACAGCGGAGTCCAGTCCCAAACAGGTAGCAATTTTATCAACAGAATCCTTGCCACAGCGGACGCATGCCATTGAAATGTTTCTGTCTGGCTCACCGTATAGCCAATAGCCAAGATCATAATAAAAAGAAGGAAGATACGAGTCCAACGTTTTACAGAAGCCTTCCTGACGGCGCTGGTCAGCGGTCGACATATTATATCCATCTCTTCGTCCGTCATCCCAGCTTCCTTGCAATATTCATAGAAAGACCGTACTTCAGAATTTATCAATTCGAATTTCTCACGTTGAGTCATTTTCGACCCATTCTTTAAAGACATTTTTTAGATTGACCTAGAAATTGTGTCACGATCAATAACTACTATATACGTGGTCCATCGATAAATGGAAATTCGCGCGCGCGCGAACGGACTGTTTTCTTTTTTGTCATGTTGCTAACCTGGAGAACAATTAAGTGTAAACGACATAAACGTCAAATGCTTTTTTCCCCAATTTATGGGAATCGCTTCGTAATATTGCAAGATATGAGATGTGCTCAAATCGCCAGGATTTTTTCTTTTTAAAAAAGTCTCCCTAAATTTAAAATAATCCTACTACAGACAAAATAATTTTCACTTATTTTGTTACAGGAAACAAAATTTAAGATAGAACAATACAAAATTGAATTTATCTCACAAAAATAACATTCGATAGATTAAGGAAGAATTACGTAATTAATTAAATGAGCTTATGAAAAGTGAACCTAAATTATATGGTTACTAATGTTTGTTTTTCGTGCATCTAAAGAAATTAAATCTTAAATGTTTTACCCTAAAGCGAAACACTCAATTTTTAATGATTGAATTTTGTAATTAAAATTCTAACGAAACATATTTATATTGATTTTAAAATTGGTGCGAAAAATGTAAGAAAAAATATGTTTTCATAATGGGTAAGCAATCTAAGGGAAATTATTGGAAAGTAGTTCAAACTAAATGTTGATATTTCAATAATATGGGCAACATTACGAATAAATACCATGTCCGCCATATTGAAAGTTCTAGATGTGGAAGTCAGTCAAGTGTTGACCTTATTAATGAGTTTTAATTAGTGTATGAGACTATTATTTACATTAACTTTTATAAATTTATTTTATGATTTAGTATTTTCATTTTGCTATAAAATTTCTGTGTGAACACTATATAAAAAATACAATAGCGTTTGACGAGTACGTCACAGCGCCATGTTGTATTCCTGCGCTCGTTGCAGGTACGACAGATCTACCAATCCTATCATTTTTCGGGCATAAGTCCCGATAATATAATCGAACTGCGATTTTGTACCCAAATATATTTAGATTATATTTGCTCGCAAATTTAACACGCATTAGGTGATGATTTTCGGTTGTAGCATCGCTGTCGAATCGTGATTCAACTGCAGTTCAGTGCATCCGCGAAAGTTGAAAGGACTTTGTTTTAGGAGTGACATTAATTAGCCAAAATTCCGGTCCCTACGCGTAGACGAGAAGGTGCCTACCCGCCGGGGCAGTCGGGTGACGGAGATATGAATAAACGTAAAAATCGCCAAGGGCCGCCGAGGTATGTAACGTATTGCCCATCCTATATCCACTTGACTGTCATGGCTTTGTTGTTCCATGTATTACATCCATAGTTCTAATATCATTTGCTCATCCGTAATATGACATTAATGTTTACGTGGAAGTCGAACGAAATCCAAAGCGATTTATGAATATAAACAACGATTGAGTCTGTTCGCGATTGTTCACGGCAATCTTACGCAGGTTGTCACTAGTAAAAATCGACGCCGCATTTACTGGACGTTTGGCCTACTTTTGGTGTCTACTGGTCAAGATTAATATAGCTATGCCATCAGCTGATCCCAGATAAAGCAATTAATGTCGGCCATTACTCACTTTCCCTAAACATACAAATACAAAATATATATGTCTTTAATGAGCATGATGAGTGAATGAAAGAAATATTTGTCACTAAACTGTAACTACAATGCCATTCTGTAATGTTTTGCAGTGTTTGGTAAACCTAGTGCTTAATCAGTGTATCACCATGGCATCAATATTCTGATGTAACATTAAATACTTTGTGGTTGTGATATTTAATAAAGTGTATTATGCCTTTCACTATCATTGGAGTGTTTAAAAATTGAGAGTAACCATTTGGCTATGCTCCAAACTTCTTAATTAGACTACTTTCTTTTGTTAACACACAGCTAATGTTAATGGCTACTAGTTATTGTTTCAGCTGTTCAAAATGTTCATTATAATAAACATTGAACAGTTACGAGAATTAATATCTAAAAAGTAATATTCAAGTTTTGTATCCAATATTCACTGTTTTGTGATGGTGTGTATTAGTCATTTTGTAAATTATATCTTTCTGAGTACAATTTAGTTTCAACACTGTACATTGAATACCTATGTTAATTAAATACACAAGAATATGCTTTTGCTATTTCATACAAGTTGTTCCAGTAGACACTATTTTTACATATTATTTCCAAATAATATAATGTATAAATAATCAAATCTAATTTTTATTTATTACTAATAATTAAACATCTTTGCTCTACAGTTCATGTGAAGACATAAAAATACTTTGAGTGTATAAACAGATAAATTATAGATATTTTTGTAGTTATTAGCCCTAGAACCTTTAGAAGGAAGACTGAAATGCAAATTTTGTATTAAAGGTGACTTTGTTAAATGTCAGTTTAAAACATGGTGGAAGAGACTCTTATTCTGTTATTTAATTTTGTGACTTATCTTTTATTATTTTGTTTGTTGAATATTGAATTTATTCTTGTAGCTATTTTTCTAGTTGTAGATAAATTGTAGACATTACACCTGTGTATAATATTTTTTATGGATATTTAGTCACATGCTAAATATGACTAAATATTTATGTATACATAATAACATATTAATTTCTGCTAACCAAATTGTGATAAAATAATCATAACTCAGTGATTAGCGCTTCTGTTTGTAATAGAGGAGATGTGAGTTCAATTCCAGGCATGCATGCATATTCAATGTTCTCTTAATTGTTATGCAAACCATATAATAGTACCGGCCAAGAGCATGTTGAACCATGCTCAGTGTAGGGTTCCGTAGCCATTACTACAAAAAGAAATGCATTGCAATTGAAAAAAAAAACTACATTGTTATACTTTTCTGCACAAATTAGATTTGTGCACTAGTCACCCATGACTAGAAAAACAAGTAGCTATGTTGACTATTACTCTTAAACTAGTGTACATTAAAAGGCACCAGCAAAAGAGCATATTTTTATAGTACTTACATCTTTTTTTTGAGAAATGCTGTTTTTCGGCAATAACTCAAAAAATGTATATCTGATCAATTTGAAAATAATTTTCACTGAAAGCATTTATTAAACTTTGCCTTTGTAATTTTTTTCATATTTTTTGGATATATTGTTTAAAAGATAAAGAGGGAGAACACAATTTATGCTACTTTCGGAGTGATTGTTTCCGAAAATAATAAAAAAAATTAAATTGCTTAGAATTCTCATAGTATTTTTTAAAAAATAGCAAATATGTCAACTTTTGCTGAAAAAAATTTTTTTTTGGCTTTTGTTATATGTATGGAGTGCCCCTCTTAGAAATATTTGTTTCGTGTTATTTAACTACCAAACTATGTAGCGGCACCTAAACAAACAAGACACCTATACTCTAAATTTCATCAATATATATCTTGCATTTTTGAGTAAGATGCCTGTAACATACGGATAAACGGATGTGATGAAACTATAATGGTTCTGTTTTTGCCATTTTGGCTTGAAACCCTAAAAATAATGTCAATAGTATGCAATAGAATTATTTTTGATGTACAATAGAGGAAAGTATTGAGAGTTTTCTGCATAATAGAGAAAGTTCATTAAAACTTTATTTTAGTATTTATTTAATTTATTATTCATTATTGTACATTAAATGTGTTCGTAATACATTACATTTCAATGATTTTCATTTTCAATTGGGTTATCAGGTCCAGCTAACCCAAGTAGCAAGTGAAAATTTTGAATAACATTAATCTTTCATAAAGAAATTTAATATATATGAAGTACACTGAGCTAGATATTAAAATGATTCTAGCATATATTTTATAAGTCTATAACAGAAATTTTTAAGAGTTTATCATACACTAAGACCAATAGAATATGGGCAAATGTTCAGAAATAAACATTTGTTTTATTTATCTATCTTAGCCCATATATTATGTAGCCTCATGTTAAGTATTAATTTAAACAATGCTAATTATAAGTAAATAGATTGATAATTTGCAGGCAAACAATGTTCAGATTATATACCAAAGTCCATACCGTTTACATACCTATTAGATTAACATTAGCTTTTTTTTTTCTTGAAACCTCTCGAAACCAACATTAAACAGCGTTTACATTAGTGACGACTAACAATGCCAACTACTGTACATGCCCGAGGGTCAAGGATTATAATATTATGTTTGATTGGTGAGGGGCCAGTGTCAGTTTTTTTGATTTAAAAGAAATATTTATGGGAATGCTGTACCATAATGGAAATGTATATAGTATCATGAAAACAGTGTCACTGTTTAAGAATTTGATTTACAATAAGGGCAGTTTTATTAAACATGTTTGTAGGTTAAAATTGTATGAATAGTTATGTTGAATTATATTTTTTTATTACTCATGTCACATAAGTACTTAATATGTATAGTATTTATAACAAAATATAATTAAGAACTTAGTGCACATTTCAGTCTGTAAATAACTGTCTTCTGGAATCAACATTGTCACATTGGTGTATAATTCAAATATGCTTATGCTATTAAAATTATATGCAAGTTAAATATAGATATATCTTGACTTATTCAAGGGTGAATTCAGCCTTGAAGTCAGAGAGGGATCACAGAAGTCCGGTCAGGACAGGCTCCGACATAAATGGGCAATCTAGACCCAGTTCAAAGGGAGGGTCGTGACCCTATTGATTTGAGATGATCAAATTTTATACAAAGTTTGTTCATGACGGGAAATAGTGTACTTACAGGCTATTAATAAATAATATGGGAATTGAACATGCAATCTACTTTGTTGGAAACCATTGAAAAGGCAAAAGAATGATTGTATGTTCTTGTGTTTTTTTGTTTATTACATAATAAAAAAAAAATCATAATTAATTACATGGACATTATGTGGTTTACAAAAAAGGTTCCAGATGACTGTCACTCAATCTTATCAATTTTTCATTGCATGTTCAACATTTTTATTTTAGTGGACCTGTATCAAGTTGTCAGTATTACACAGCAAAACAGACACAATGTTCTTCAAATTCAAATTCGACAACTCTAACTTGTTGGTAAAACAATTATTCCTCAAAAAGAACAAGTAAATAAATATGAGGGCAGCTCTTTTCTAACCAAACTATACATAATCAAAATTAAATATAAGAATATTATAAAAAGATTCAGAGAGAGAAGTCTTTTGACTAATACTAATATGACAGTAAACAAACAAAATTAAAATAAGCAACTTTAAAAAATATGTTATTTTGTGGATGGATCTAGTTTGCACATTCACACTTAAAAATCACAAGACAGTTAATACTGAGTGGTACACTGTTATTTTTTTGTCTAATATCTTGAAAAACTTCAAGATTTTTCGATAACATCCCGTCCAGCCGTCAGTGGACAAACATCCATACAAACATACTTTTATATTTTTTAATTATAAATAGCTTATAATCATCTATAAATGATTCCTCTTCAAATTTACAATGTTCCAATTACAATCCTCCAGCTGTCATCATATGACACATTCAAATAAACATACTTTTACACTTTTTATATTATAAACATCCTATAACCATCTACAAACGACTTCATGTTGAATGGTTGGTACTAATCACAATACATCCAGTTATCAGTATATGGCAAACATACTTTTACATTTATTTTTTTTGTATAAATAGCGTAGAATCATCTACAGACGATCCTGCCTTGATTGCCTCATATTGATGCTTTTAATAGATTTTGCTTGATGTGCAGCTGAAGATATATATATATATATATTGCTTGCTTAATTATGGTTCATCAATTATTTTATGTAAACTACTCTATTTTGAGCGGTTATAACTTGCACACTAAATTATGTCTAATCCTTAAAACAATAGTTGTTAAATAGAAAAATGAATAAATACATGTTTAATTTAGACGGCATTGAGACCCAATTTCATCAACCATTGCAAATATTTAAGGGGATGTTAATTCAAACAAAGAATTTTCTATTCATATAAAATAGTACTCAATTTCGTTTTAATAGAATGTTAATGAAATTGGATTTATAGTTATACAAATTGAAAATATAACAGGCCCTATTTGAACTCTGACTTAATCTGGGTATTGTATTGCAGGTCCCCGAGAGGGCGAGTTGTCCCGGAGGGCGTGTACAACAACGCGCACTTCATGCACGCAGCCACGTCTCACGTCGGAGACGTGGTGCAGGTGCTCACCAAGTCGGGCAGCCTTTGGGAAGGGGTTTTTAAGACTTTCAGCGCTCAATTCGAGGTACCAATTTATCAGTACCATTCCTTCTTATTTCAGTATTGTATGTTGCATTTATATATATGCTCTTGGTGAATCCTATACTGTGGATCCCAGTAATCTGACAAATGTTTTGCAGGGCGGTGTCGAATTCTATTATCACTATCAAATTTGTCGGATTATAGAATTCTGCTTAAGACCCCCTACAGTCCGAATTTTTTTTAAAAAGAGTGCCTTGTGGTTTAATAAGTTACAAATCAAAGTGATTCTACTTGACTACAAATTATACTACATATGTATGTATGTAATATGTATGTGGAATTTATTAGAATAAGCATCACAATAGAGAGTTTACTTTATATTATAAAAGTAACATCATGAATGCTATTGAACTTACAAAAAATAATAGTCAAACTTATTAACGTTAGGAAATAATTATGTATGAACAAATTATACTAAAAATGTCAGAATGTACTATGAATAAGCACAAACTATGAATGCAAAGATCAATTATAAACCAATCCATTTATGAAACATGAAAATATTCATACATTTTTTTTTGTTTAACATTGTTTAAATGTTAGATCAACACTTTGTCCCTCAGTTTTCTCAAAAAGTAAAAGTTCATCGTAGGATGCACCATTCTCTTCAGCCCATTGCAAACCCAGTTCAAATGTGTTGATCGCATGAAAAATTATTCCTCTTTTCTATTCTGCAACACCAGATTTCCAAATCTGGTGTAGTGAAATAAATTTTATATACAGTTGACAGTGATAAGCATATTAGAAATAAAGGGATCAGGTGGTGCTGGGGGGTATAGAATTACAGGGGGCACCGAGGGTTCATTTTATTGCAAATATTTCAACTTTTTCATCTTTGATTTTTGATATGCATCAGAGGTATTAATTAGGCATTTTTGTATATAATTAGTATTGTATTTGAAAAATTTTGATTAGATATACTTTTTTTGATTGATCGATACAATAGTTTGTTAATGAATTGATATTGTTCATTGCAGGAGTTTTCATAAGATCCTTAAACGCCCTTATGAATTTTTTCTCATTTTTACATAGAATCTTTTTGATTACTCTTTGGATTTACAGATATATATAATATCAGCCAATATAGATACAGACAATTTTTCAGTGTAAGTCATAAAAATCAAGTCGCAGAATATACATATTAATATTGTAATTATTGGCTTTATTTTGCTAAGTTAATTTATAAAAAGCTTTATAAAATATTACTAGTGTAAATATTACTATTACTGTGGTTCTCCGTCCGTCCTCGTGGATACATATATTATTAATTCTTTATATCACTATTGATTCTAATCTCAATCCAGTCTCAATTCCAATACCGCTCCTGCTTTCAATTTGGTTTCTAATTCATCTCTTGATTTCAATACCCGTTTCGCCCTCGATTTAGATCCTGGTGTTGCATTCATCCGTTTGGCTGTCCACTTTTCTGCCCACCCATCCATCTGATTATCCAATCATCTAGCCATCCATCCACTTATCTGTCCATCTAGCTACGCTGTGCAAATAATAAGAGACATTTTTATAAACTCCCATATAAATCATATGGATATCCTAAAATTAACTACTAAAAGAAGATTGTGGGGTTAAGTGGGAACTTTTTGAAAGAAAACAGCAGAATAGTATTATCCATTGTAGTCTAAAGTTATTTATTTTTTGTATTCATGTGCCAAATCTTTTTGTTAATTAGTTTTGCTCATTCTTTATACTCAATAAATATCACAGAAATACATACAAAGTTACTTTCCTATCCAATCAAACAACAAAAAAAATAATCAAGATAATGAACTTCAAAACGTTTATTTCAGGGGGGCCAATAAAGGGTCTTGTTAATGCTTCACATTTTTTTGTTAATGTGGTGTAGAACAATATGTTAGGTATTTGATTAAAATAAAACTTAAACATTTCAATAAAAAAAATATTCTATATTTAAAAAGTACATATTAATTTAATATCAATATAGAAATTAAATATGCTTCCTATCAGTTAAATACATAATGCAATTTTATCACTAGTTTTTAAATTTATTTCTCAATATATTATTTTAGTTCATTATTTTTAGTAGAACTGAAAATGATTAATAATTAATTTGAAAATTTTAAAAACTGAAAACTGTCTAATGTTTTCTACTTCCATAAATTGGTGCTATCATTTCTGTAAATAGCCAGTCTTTGCATTGATCACGTGCATTAGGTGAGGAAGTAGATTTCAAATGTGCTTACACTTGAAAACATACAAGATATGCAGGCACTCATGTACACTCATACACACACACGCGCGAGTTCGTGTATATGCGTGTGAGTGGTGCGAGAGCGTGTGTGTGTGAGCGTCGCTACGTCAACAGCCGGTCTGACCCACCGCCTTAGATGTTTCATATGAAAAAATCAGTCTGGTGTATTCAAGCAGTATTTAATTTCAAGTTATTATAATTTCAAGTGAATCGGAAACATAAATAATATGTAGGTAAAGTTTGTTTTTTTGAGACTTGTTTTAAACGAACGACAGACATTTTTGAAAACCTTATGAAGTGCCCTACACCCTGTCAGTGTTCTGAATTTGTCTCCTTCGAGTCGGTAGCAAACTTCGCTTTTAAGTATTTTCTACTCTTTCTGTACTAACATTTTTATAAAAAAAGTAGCGTTTTTGATGAAGAAATATGATTTCATTCATAGAAATTTTAACCGTCATACTCGCAGATAAAACATAAGTATCCACACCTGAATCATTGTTCTGAAAAAAATTGACTACAAAAACTGAACAATCAAGTTAAAGTTAAAAATTTATTAAAAAAAAATATTGAAACTTTTTCAACTTTCATGGCGTGATTTTGTTAAGCATGTGTGAAGAGCTCCACGAAGCGTAAAAATTGTATTTCAATTATTTAAACATTTTTTTAATGCATAATGAAGACGAAAATTGGAGAAAATTTTGTTAATTAATAATTGTCTTACTTGTTATTAAATAAATTTTAAGTGAAATTTTCAACGAGAATGAATTCTTTGAAATGTCGGAAATAATCCATAATTTATTAAAATTTTTAAATTAATGTTTAATATCTTAGAAAATTCTTTAGTACTTTGACGTACGTATTTTGACGCCGCGCGCGCTCCCTTAAAATGCCGGGTGGTGCATCATTTTCAGCGTTAAATTAAAATTATAAATAGTGGAGGTAGAGTTCCGGGAGTAGTGGGTTTTTTATAAGAAAATTCGTCTTCGTTAAGGATATTTTTTTAATTTTTCAAAATATTAATAGTTTACGAGATATCAGCGACAAACGAAATACCTTTTTTTTTCATCTTTAATTGTTTATAACTTTTGCAATTTTTAAGTGCTGTTAAACGCTTTCGATACATTTTTCTAGACTTTATTCCGGATCGAATGAGCTATCGCACGTATTTTTAGGATCGGTTTATCTATCTTTCACCATTTTCAACTTGTCACCTAGACTATAAATCTAGTCGAGACATACTCGCAGATAAAACGTAAATGCTCCTCGATCGTGTTCGTTCGTGTCCACTCCGTACCAGCACGGAGACGCCCGCCGTTTGATTTCGCGCCGCCCGGCAGTCCGGAAGCTATTTCGCAGCTCTTGCAGCGGCGTAATGAACCAGCCGTCGCGAGCGGATGTGCGCTATATTCAACAACTTCCATGCCGCCGCGTCACAGTTCTATTGTGTGCTGTATGTTTGTGTAGCACTTTGGATTCTCCACTTCGTCCCTATTCCGCTTTCGTTCCGAATATTAGAAATTATACGAAAATAGAATGCTTCTTTTTAACACTTCTTTTTAAAGCTTTTGAAAGCTTGTTTGCGTATACATGTAGTTAGTTTCATAGTAACCGCATAAATGGTTTAGGCACGCAAAAAAACGGACAAAACATATAGCGATTGTAATTTTCATAAATATCAGCTAAAATATAAGTTTTGCTGTCATAAACTTTAGCGGTTACGTTTTTTAGGGTTCCGAGCCAAATTGGCAAAAACGGTCCGTCTAGTTTCGTCATGTCCGTCCGTCCGTTCTTCAGTATGTCAAAGGCGTTTTGCTCAAAAGCTACGAGATCTATATTGATGAAATTTGGAGTATCGATAGAGCGGAGTACACACCTATAATGCGCATTAAAAGACAACGTTGATCGTTGTAAAGTTGATGATAATAAGCGATGTAGTAAATTGCAACTTTTTTTTTGTAAAGGAAAGAAAATATTTAAAACTGGTGGGCGGTACAAACGAAAATCAAAAGTAAATAATGTTTAATTGAAAATTAAATATATTAACGCATATTATAAGATTCTCACTCAATCCAAATCGAATTTAACGTTAGTAATTTTATTGTCAACCTTAACAATAGTTTATAATGCTGTCTATTTAATGCGGGTTGAATTGAAATAACGAAACCATGATGCAGTTTAATTTTAAATCATTTTTTGGATTTCTATGAGAAATAACAGCATATTTGAAACCCTAAATAAATACGGGATGAAAAGTAGCCTTCATTCTATTATGAAAATTTGTGGAAAATTTTATGTTTTTATTTTTTTAAATCAATTATTTTATTCGTTTATATAAATAAATTTAAACATACCATACACTAAAATATACACGTGGTCGACCCGTTTTATATAATAAAAATAACACGTGTGGCACTCGGGGACTGCCTGGGTAAAGCTATTGCATAGTATTTTTTATCAACTTATGCAATTATAATTATTTATTTATTTTATTTATGCAATATTTTTTTGAGGAGGTGCCCTAACGCCGAAACTCTAAGCAGACATGTGTCACCAGATTGAGGGGCGAAGAGGGAGATTACGCATGCGCAGTAACGCCGATACAACCAATGCCACCTAGAGGCGTGTTGCTAAACTAAAGAGACAAGCGTGATATTTCAAAAAAGTCATTAAAAGTTCTGCTATTCATCGATAGACGGCAAAAGTAAAAAGTATCACCGCTGTACCGGTCGGAGTGGGGGGTGTTAGGTTATTTTCGTTACGGAATTTCTGGATTCGGTCTCCACGATCAAGGACCGCGATAGAAGCTATGCAATAGCTTAATAAATGCAATACATTACATGTGACACAAATAAACAATCTGTAAATGTAAACGAAAATCCATGTCCGCATCGGGGCGGTGGCACTCCCGACCGCCTTGGAGTCAAGTTTGCTTAGACGACTCGTGCGCCTGCGCGTGTGAGCACAGACGGGCGTTTGTTTGGAGTTTAGTTACTGTGTTGTTTATTTGCCGTGGAGGTGAGGTCACGTCTCTGTCGCGATTTCAGACGATGGTGCTTCTCTGTCTCTTTCCGCCTCTTGAACAGCGTAAAGAATGCTTTTACATTGTACTCGCAATTGGGTGATCTTATAGGGTTGTCACATCGGTTACATACATCTCTGGCAAAGCATCCGTTTTCGAAGCTAAAATCAAGTCCCTACACTTGCGAGATGTACGATCCTGAGCCGCCGCCTGTGACCTCGACCGGATTGTTGATTCACCTAGCCATCGGCCAACTCACGGGCGCTCTGTTCAGTTCGTGGTCTCCATTCGCGAGCCTTTCATACCCATCAGTTCTTTTTTCTGTAATACAAAGTACGAAACTCTGCCTCAGTTAATTTGATCAGGAAAGCGTCGCAATCGCGTAAAATAAGAAGGCGCGGGTGAAGGAGGAAGGATCGGGTTGCGCTGAATGTGCGCATTGCATCATTCACAGGAAGTTCAGAGCGGCGGAGTTTCATGCGTTGTACTGTACGAACAATGTGATCTGCCCGTTTCCATTATAAGTAGCGATTTTGTGAGCTATGTGGGTGATTCGTGTTGAAATGCAGAGTTTTCTTTAAATTATTTTATTTAAAATAGCTTTGATTAAAGTAATTATTTAAGAACGCGATAAGCAGATTTTGAAAGTATAAACTAATATAAACTTATATTTGACATATTGGAAAAATGCTAAATTGTGATAGGACAATCATTAATATGGTCTTCATTATGTTCCTTATCAAGCAAAATTAATGGATAAAATAATAATAGTATTTAAGACAGAAAAAATGTATTCATACTTAGCATACAAAAAAATAAATTATGATTCATATTGATAAGAAAAGATATTTTATTATCAAGGGCAAAAAATATTTCTTGAAATCCGTCTTCCCTGAATAACACCGACGTGTGTATACAAACCTCATATGTATAATTAAGTATAATTCTTGTTAAATTTAATAGATATGCGTCTTAATTTAAATAAAGTCGCAATGTATTGGTTATTATTCACATTTCGTGACGATTTATCGTGAAGAAGTCGCTTTGTTTTTATTATGGGCACGTTTTAGTAACACTATTATATGACCATTTTTGCTCTGCGCACGAGGCGGCCGTGTGTAAAGGTACAAAGAACTATTGCTGTTTTCTCGCACTCTTTAAACAACCTATAGCCCTTTCTCTTTCCAACATTTCGCTTGTTTAGTGAAGAAAAAAGCCGCTAATCGGCGGTGCTATATTCTCTAAATGTTTTGAATAGGATCGCTTGTTATTATTTTCCGCCAATAGAATTATTGATTCACTCATGAATTTGGTCACGCGTGTTCGCTTGACGCTAAAAACTAGTTTTATGGATTTCATTATTGTTAATGAATTGCGAATGTTAAATAAGTTTTTGAGTACAGTTATCAGTTTTGATATAAAAGAAAACTCATATTTTTCGACGCTGGTATTGATTGATTGTTGCTCAACATTATATTTAATGTAAAACTTAGCTATGCCAAATTGAGTTTTGATAAAAAACCGGACAAGTACGAATAAGACTGGCCTCTTGAGGGTTCTGTACAAAGTTAATTATCTACGTAGGTATTTTATCTGTCAAGAGTTTGGATGATTTTCGTTTGTTTTCGATACCGATGCTAGTGAGATATAGGTCTCACTAATTCCGAAATTCTCACGAGTTTTTTTTTTTTTTAAATATTTAAAAAAAATTTAAATATCTGAATTTTGTATATGTAAAACTTTTCATAGGGGGAATTTTAAAATGTTATCCCATATGTTGGTCTACGTCACGGTTCATACTACAATTGCAAGTATAAGTTTGCAATCAAAATAACATTTTTTTCATATGATATAATTACAGATAAACGATTATCAGATTTCTTCTTTTACTTGTACTGTGCGATCTTGCTTCTCACTAAATTTCATAATTCTAGATTAATGGCAAGAATCCTATACGTTTTGATTTATTTGCTATTTCTAAAATATAAGTTATAAATGACCGTAATTTCAATCTGACACCTCTACGTGACTGAAAAAAAGGGTCTTAACAAACAAACAGACGGACAACGAAGTGTTTCTTGTAAAGGCTCATTTTTTTCTTTGAGGTGTGGACACTGTTCTATAAAAAAGAGGTGTGTGTGCGTCCCGCGCTCAAAAACGGCCGCAGTGAATTAGTCTAAAACAGACAGTTTAGCACTCATTGCATTCAGTGTAGTTTCGTCGCACCTTCCGTTACGACGTCGAAGTGTTCTGTTCAAAAATACAAAAATAAAACATAAAAAGCTATGAAAAAGGATGGTATTTTTTATTTTCGATAAGCAAAATTGAATTTGATTATAAAAGGTGTTCAATCACGTATTACAATGAGTATTCGACGAGTATTTTGTATTTTTTCATTTAAAGCAGCATCAAAAACCGAGATATAAACCAACTTAAAAGAAATAGACCTAAGCAACACGGGTCTCGTATTTCTTGCGTAGTCACATTATTCAGTTGCTTAACAATAAAGACTCCGTTCTTATACTGATGGAGTCGCCTTTTTTATTTTTCTTATTTATTATTTGTTTTATATTTATACAATCTTAAAATTATCTCTAAAAGGAAATCATACAATACATTAAACCTGTTCCAAAACAACTTATGTTTATGTTTCAGTTTGTTTTTTAGTAAAATTATATAAAAGTATTATTTTCATCATAAATAAATTAATGTTTAATTAACCGTCATCTTATTTTATTATATAAATAATAACAATGTTTTATATTACTATAATATAATCTATACACTTTAGAAATTATCAAGTTTTTTTCATGTATGTTTTCATGGATATTATGTAATTAAAGATTCATATTAATTTTAATCTTAGTTGATTACTACATTAAGCTTTATTCTGAAGAAAAATACACTATGATTCTTTTCATACTTTCAACATGAAAACAATAATAAAATTTTAAAATAATATTAAATCACTCCGCTGATGTCTTGTTGTAGAACAGCATGTGTAAATTGTAAAAAATATCACTTTATGTCTACCAATAACAAAATGATCGGTACTTGTTGTTTTTGCATTTAAAAATGAACCTTGCGTTATGACATTTCGGTTGAAATGTCAGATGATAAATAATATTCCTCCCCTTCTTTTTCTTTGGTACTGCAAAATGGTATCATAAAATGTAAGACAGAGACAAAATGTACACTTTGAGCCATTTTCCGCCATACAAATAGTACGCAACTGTGCATGTCTATGGGTATGGAACCTTAAAAAAAAATGTATTCAATTAGGCTGTGCTCACCAAGGCACAACGTTAAATTGTAAAAGTAGAGATGCAATTTTTCCATAATTTTCGTAGTTTGTTCGAAAAATATTTTTGGTTAACTTGTAGTTGTAAATGAAACATAATGTGTTATCCTTCTTTGTTGTTTTCTGATTCTAGTAGTGTGCGAGTTTGACAGATATTACAACGTAGTTAATATTCCGAAAAAACACGTGAAAACTTAATTATGTATTTATGTTTATTTAAATTAATTGAGATTTTTTTTTCAAATTCTCCTGAAGCATAGAAAAGTAGATTGTTACCATAATATTGAGAAAATAAAAATTACAATATCGCAGATTAATTTTAATAAGCTTTCCTTTAAAAAATTACCCTTAGGCACTGTCTTTTGAAGTATTTCAATTATTCTGATTCTTCTGTAAAGAGAAGATTAAATATCTGTTATGGAGAATATGGATTTACTTTATTGTAATGAAAACGATTTATTTATGAATAATAATTAAAATTTGTGTTCGCTGATATGTATATATATCATGATCTATATGATTTGCAGTAAAATCTCTTTGGTTGTGCTGTTTGTATCTGGCTGGTTCTGATACTATTAAGTAAATGGCATTTTAAAAGGAAAAATAAAAAGCAAAAAATGGTGTCTCGCTATTTTTCTGTTTTTCTGTCCACCAAAGTGAGTGTATCTAACGTAGAAATTCGACACAAGCCGCGAAAAGAATTTCTTACATTTATGGGCCTAATGCAGAGTCGGTAACAGTAATACAAAAGTCGTTCAGTTCAGTTCAGTTTCATTCCTATAATTTTGATGTCAAATATGAACATCGCTCTGGCCGATCTGTTATAAATAAAGTTGTAGAACCGTTTTAGGAAAAGTAGAGCACGACGGCATATTAGTTCTTAGGTTATAGCTTAAGAGCTGGGGATTGACCACAAAACAGTTTTGACCTATGTGAAAAAAGTTGGATATGCGAAAAAGCTCAATATTTGGGTTGCGCACGAACGCACTGAAAGAAATCTAATAATCGTGTATTCATTTGCCGTTCTCTTTTGAAACGTAATGAAACTGAACCATTTTGGAAAAAAATGATAAAAACGGCGATTAAAAATGGATTATCTACAACAATAATGTGTAAAAAAGATCATGGTCAAAAGGCAAGCAAGCTGCACATAATACAGCGAAACCCGAATCGACTCGTAATAAATTGGTGCTATTTGTAAGGTGGGATTGGAAGAGCATTATTTATTGTGAGCTTCTGCGACTGGGTAAAATCATAAATTCTAATCTCCACTACCAACAGCTGATGAGACTCAAATAGAGAAATACGGCCGGAATTGATCAGAAAATGTGTGGTTTTTCGCCATAACACCAGACCACACACGCCTTTAGCCACTTTGTAAATATTGAGAGAGTTTGGTTGAGAAGTGTCAATGCATCCACCATACAGCCCTGACTTGCACCCTCAGATTTCACCTGTTTCGGTCTCTTCAGAATTATTTAGGAAGTGTTAGGTTAACGTCAATAGAGAGAGTACTGCCAAAACTACTTGTAGTAGTTTTTTGATCAGAAGTTCCAAAATTTCTACAGCAATGGAATTATGTCACTACCTACGAAATGGCAACAAGTTATTGAACACAATGATGTACCTATATATGTTATAATTAAATGTAAATAAAATATGATTAAAAATTATGTTGAATTTCTTTTGGATCGTATCTTGGACTTGCAAAAGAGAAAATTCTTTTTCCCCGACCCTATATACATCAATTGATATTTCACTGTCTTCTGAACTAAAAATATAGCAGGCTGACTTTTATTGACAGCACTTAGCAAAAACCACAATTGAGACTATTTTCCCGAAATAGCAATCTTATCGGAAGTTGGGGGTGATTAACCTTCAACTTACGTGTATGGCGAGTCTTTTTAATGGAATTGAAACCCTATTTCCATGTAATAAGGCTTAGATTACATGAGGTACTAAAAATTGGGGGTTCCCACGTACTTCTACATTAATATAATTTTCACTTTCATGGGAATCCCCATAAGCGTGCCTGTGAATGATTTTGCAACTATTGAATTATTATCCTTTTAGGAATACCCGATTAAAGGAAAAAAAAAATTGAATTATATTTCAACAGAAAAATTGACTTGATAAAATCGAGTGTAAAAGAATCGATCTAGTAAAATCGATCGTCGTAAATAAAAATCCTAATTTTTAATCCAATGAATTTAATTAATGTGAATCAGTAACAAATTAAATTATTAAACAATATATTTTATTGAATGCGTGTTCATTTATTAAAATATTCCGCCCGCGGCTTCGTCCGCGTAGTCATGAATTGTGTTCAGTCATTCTTTATATTGAGCGATTTCGCTGTCACTCCCAATTTCGTTTCTGTTTTCGATTCTGGTCTCAGTATTGCTTCTGATTTCGATCTCAGTTACGCTCTTGATACTAATTCCGGTACCACATTCGGTTTCAGCGCCGGTCCCCTTCTTAATTTCACTCCCTTTTTCAATAAGTCGAGCGCGTCGTGAACAAAAGGTCGAGTTTAGGTTTCTGTTTTTAGTAGATTTCATAAAAATCTAACTATTGCATTTGTTCTCACGACGATGCTTTTGAAAAATTTTGCTGTTTTCCGATTTAACTTGACGAGCTGAGTCAGAAAATACACATGGTTCAAGAGTTTATATATGTATGTACTTATATATATACACGATATAACGCGGGGCTTGTCAGCACGATAGCGTCTACAATTCGTTAGATATCTTAATGAAACTCAATACACATATTTAATGGACGATTACAAAGGTCGAGTTCAAATACGAGCCAAATCGGTCAACTAATTTAGAAATTACAGCATTTTAAAATTTTGAAAATCCGAAAATTACATATTTCATATGAAAATAAAATGAAATCTACTTCCATTTCGGCTGCCGGGTGGCCTTTTTTTTCCTTTTTAATGTTGTTATTCGGTCTTATTGTGACGATAATATCCAAAACTAAACTGCGTTAAAACCCGTGCAGTATTTTCAGAGATGTGCGCGCGCAGACAGACTGACACAAGTATAAAGGTCGTTTTTTCATTTAGTATTCTTATTGTTCCCTCTACTTTTTCATACATACCAGATTCTACAGTTTTATTATATGTACAGTTAACAACTTATAAAATTATAATCACAATTTGACACGCGTAAAGTGGGTCTAGTTATAAATGTCAGTGGAATAAAAAACTTCATTAATCAAGCGCATGTCAGACCACGCGCAGGACAGGGTTCCGTAGTTATTTGTCAAAAATGTAGATTTTGAAGGGGGTTTTTTTATTTGATTTTATGAATTTATTAATCGAGTTGACGGTTTAACCGCTAATAATGTTTAAAAACGGACCCTCATAGAACGGGTGCTAATGATTGATATGGCTTTGTCTTTCCATAATTTTGGATGGTTCATAAACATAAGTGTGTTAAAACACTTACTGAAAATGTAAAAATACAATGAAAAAGTGCACCAGCAAAAGAACGTATCTTCCTGGCACTTATATCCTTTTGTTGAGAAGCGTAGTTTTTCGGTGATAACTCAAAAACGGTATATCTGATCATACAATACAAAATAATTTCTGTTGAAAGTGCTTATTAAGCGTTATCTATGTAATATTTTTCATATTTTTTGGACATGAGATTTAAAATAAGGCGGGATAGTGTTTTTAAAAGAACTGTGTAAATATGTCATTAAAAGTTCATATAAGAGCATTATTAATGCATCAATAGTCCATGTATATATTTTTTAATAGAATATCCATAAAACAGAGACCATAAATATTTTTTTCACTTCCTTATTAACAGACTATATAACAATGATAGTTATCTCTCTGGTATTTCTTTAATAAAATTTTCAAGCAAAACAAATATAATTTTTATTTATGAATGTTGTTGTTTTCTATCCATTAAAACTCTACCCAAATATGGAACTTGGATAAAAAACAATAAACATGAAATACTACAATTGTTGACACTTAAAATTTAGTATTTACTTGACTAAATTATTCTTTTTTTGATTGATTATTTCAACACGCTTATTTTTAATACGATGTCTACTACAAAAAAATAATTTAACCTTCTATGTATAGATTGACGTGCATATCGCTTCCTTGAACTTTTTTCTAGTCATCCAGTGTTTTTATGCACCTCATTGTAATTTACACTGTGAAACAAAGATGGATATCTTTGTCGATGGTTAACTTTTTCCGATTTCACATAGACATTACTAAATCCTAAAATTTACACTTACGTTTAGAATATCTAAAATAAGTGGGTAATCTTCGTGAAACGTCATTTATGAAAACTAGAATTAAATTAATTCATTATTTTCTGAAAACATTGTGCGCAAACACCAACAGAACTAGGCGATTAGTTCGTAATATGTGTGTATATATAACAAGAACCATGAGCACAATGTAATTCACTAGAAACACGACGCGATAAAAACCAGGCGCAGATTCGTTTACAGATAAAGCCTTTGCCTAGTTGCTTAAGATTGAACTATTAAATCACTTTACATTTAAACATTATTTCATGGTTTTATCAGACTTTCAATTTCAAAGTCTTCATGTCGAAAATCTGAACCATCAAAAGATTTCACATAACGTGTTATTCTTTCGAACAATGAAAAATTTTGTCTCTATCCCAAACTCGCATCTGGGCTAGGTATATAAAAATGGATGTATATAATACGAAGTTACTAAACTTCCAAATCGTTTCACTGATCGTCGCGAAATTTGATGCGCTTAAGTGTTTTTTTCATGGAATAAGTTTCTAGGCAATCCTTTTTAGCATTTGTATCACATTGTCTACTCACTGTTACGTACGTAATCCCCCTAGTAATATAGCCTACATTCTATTGATACTAGCATTCGCAAGATGATGAAGTGCAGGGAGACAAATAGGAACCATGACCGGGAGCGGAATTGACGTAAAATATAAAGGAGTAAATGCATTTTATGTCCACGCGGGTGGAGTCGTGGGCAGAAAGTTAGTCGCACAAAACATATTTGAATTATCATATACATATAAGAACCGTTAAGCATCTCAAATAATAAACGATATTATCGAAATCGCAAAACCTTTCAATAAAAAGGTTTTGCGTAATAAAGTACGCTTGATAGAAATGAAAATTCTTAAATAATAAAGATTCGCGGATATAATCAGGCAATTACAAGGCACAACGTAAAAAAACGTAAATAACCATAAAACAATGACAAATGGTAATTGCATGACGCGTGATACCTCAGCTTTTCATGTTCTACAACGCACGCGTGCGCGGCGCCGGCCTTACGGGTAGAGCGAGTGGAGCGGGCCATGTAACTAGTGGCGCTAGAAAACCAAATGCAAAAGACAATTTTCAGCGTAAAATTGAATTTTGATGTTGCTTTTTCGGAAAGACATAGAACAATGTTACGATACTCAAAGTTACTTAATTTAATTTAATCTTAATGTATTGATATTTGCAACAAAAGCTCATTTTGAAAAATTAGCAATTAATATTTACTTATCATGAAGCCGAATTAGAATTTTCGGAAAATTGAGCACTGACTTGAGGGCGCTGAAAAACAATTTCGCTTCATTCCGATCAAAGCGAGGGCCGGCGCTGCGCATGCGCGACACTAACTTATTCTATCGCTTTCTATCGTTGTGTATACGCCGCTGTCTTCTGCTCAACTCCCATGGTGTAGGAATGTGTAGCTCTGTTTCTTTCTGTTTACATTACATCTTTCTTCTCTCTCGTGAAGTGAAAGGTGTTTAAACGTGACGCGTCCTTGATATTTCATTTGCAATTATCGATTATTATCGGATCGCCGCGTAAGAAGTTTCACTGTAAATTTTTTTTTCATAATGCTTAATCAAACGCTTTCACATGCTAATAGAGCTGTACTTTAAACTCTCATTCGCAATAGTTAAGTGCTAATTGTTAAAATCAAAAAAATAATTATGTCGAAATATTAGTAATCTTAGGAGACATTGGCATTTGTGACATGAATTGAATGTCACAAATGTCAATATCTTTAAGACTAACTTAGTCAACTGCCAATTGTGATGTTAAAACAATGTATTTTGACATGTTTAGTTTTGTAACAATTAACAGTTAATTATATCAAATGAGACTTTTAAGGCACACCACTGTAAAACATATTTCAATTTTTAATTCCCTTATACAGTTGAATCTCGATAAGTTAAAGTCCAAGGGAAACACAAAATATTTTAAGTTATAGAGGTTTTAAGTTATCAAGGGTCTATGTTAGGGATAGGTTAATATAGAGGTAGGTATGTACATATGCATGTATGTACCCTTGTTCTACCCTTTATCAGCGTATGTGAGTGTTGTTAGTTTTCTTTTTGAATTCATTTTAAGCAAGTTTTATCACACAGTAAGTAAAGAGATGTTTCCAGGACAATGATCAAAAACTTATGATCCAAGGCTTACTTATGTCTTAAGGCTAACCGCCGCAAAGCTTTAAAGAATTTCGAAGAAGCAAACACTAGGTGACATATGTATTGTTTACGTTAACAATTTAACTAGTGAACACGTGCAAGCAATAAATACCGAAACATTTTGTTTTGCACACTCTTTCAAAATGACTCATTGACAAACAATTTTATGTTATAGAGGTTGTGGAAACATTTCTTTAAGTTACTGAGGGCTTACAGAGATTACTTATTTAAGTTATAGAGGTTGCGTATTTTAAGTTATTGAGGTTTTGGGCTACCGAGGTTTGAGTTATCGAGGTTCTACTGTATAACAAATAAAAGTTGAATAAGTAAAAACATGCTGTCCAATCTTATGGATTACGTTTAGAAACAACGTTTTTACTTTTGATCCAACCCACCATTAGTACATATCGAGTATAAGGTCTGTCACAGCCATGTATGTATTTTAATAAAATAATGTTACAGTTGTGAACAGAAAGAAGTAGGTACATGAAATACTTTAGTTACATTAACACTTACTCTGAATCTTGATTAAAAAATGTAGATTTGTTTTTAAGGTTAGCTCTCCATTTAAGTATGGAGATATTCCATCATTTAGAATATGTCACATGATTTCATAATTCAATTATGGGATTTAAATATTTTTTGTGACTATTACACAACTGGATTCAATTATATATCACATGGGACACAACAACACTATTGAAAACGTACTGAGACAAAACATAATACAGATTTAAAAAAAAAACGTACCTATTTTACTAGTGTCGAATCATAAGTGAGCTTTCTTGAGAAGATTAAGGTAGTTATTATAGTTAAATCTGTATATATCTGTGTTTCATTTTGTAGATCTTATACTTAATTCTGTTTGTAAAACTGTCTGTACTGCATTTTAATTCTGATATGCTGAAGCGACATATACAATAGCTACGTCATTTCGCACTTAAAACAAAGGAGTAGTTGTAGTCAGCCAAATGTTTTGACTGACTAGCATATAAACACTACACCTTCATAAGTAATGAAATATGATAATCATTAGGCAACCAGTGATTGGTGAGTCAGACCTCTTATTGTCTTGTTTCCCTTTTATTTGTAACCAACATGAAAATAGCACCTATGTTAATGAAAATGGTTAACTAAATTATAAAGTTTCTTTTAGTGATTTTGTACACAGGGTTTTGAGCTGTTTTTTAATACAGAAAATTGATATTTCATAAAAAAAAAGATGTTCCAATTGCTTATGTCAATTTTCAGCGAGTGGTGTTTATTTTAAAGAAATTTAGTGTTTCTCGGATCATGTTCTAAACAAATTGTAGTAAATGTTTTTATTATGTGTATTACTAGTTTTTGCATGCACCTTTTCTCGCGTGGACATAAATAAATGCTCATATTTTTCATACTAATCCCATTCTAAACCCCATATCAGATCTACTTTTGATTTAACTATCATGCTTGGCCTTGATTTTGGGATATTTGGGATATATTTGTTTCAGTATTGATCTTATTGGTCGATTAATTTATAAAAGCGAGAATATAAATTGATTATCTTATAAAAAAAATATTTTTGTCCAAAAAAGCATATTTTTTATCACAATGATCCTCAAATTGGTACTCTTCTATAATTTTAGTATTTGTCAAAGAATTATTACAATGATTTTTCATTGTAATAATTCTGAAACATTTCAATGTTTCTTCCAATATTTTTGTTCATGAGGAGAAATATATTTTAAAAGGGCTTGAAATACTTTCATGACTTAAGTGAAGTCAACACTTGAAATTATATTTTATTAGTGTTTCAATCGCAATAACTATGCCATGATAAAATTTATGAAAAATCAACAATATGTGTTATATCCTTCCTTTAATTCTGCTACTGCACTATTAATTCTTCAATTAAATTTTACGAAATGCATCATCAAGGGCATATTGCCATAATATTGTAATGCCTCAGTAGATTCTAAATTGGGTGACTTTTTTCTTTATTTTTGGAGTTGATATCAGCCAAGGAAATACTTAGGAAACCAATATACCTAGCAATAGACACCGACTCCAAAAATAAAAATAATTGTAAGTACATTATATTATCTTAATAATTTGATTGACTTTCAAGTATGTAGTCTAATATTTTTCATTTCATTTTACTTAGGAGATCTAAAAAAAATATCTTGATCATTGTTTGTTATTCATATATATGTGTTGAATTAACTTTGAAGTGGATAGGTACCTATGTACCTTCTTGTGTGGTAAACACGTAGATCGTATCTACCTATTGATAAGTAGAAAAAGTAAGTTGATTATATGTTGTAGAAGATTACGCAATTATTTTTTTACTTTTTAGTACATATTAATTTATTTTGGAATAGTTTTTGTTTTGAAGCCAGTTCTTTTTTGGTAATTTTTTTTATGTTCAAGTAATAACAACAAATGGAATGTTAATGACGTGATGACCATCCAATAACTTGTCTAATGAAGAGTATTTTAAAAACTGTTTGTGGTCTAATGCTATTTAAAGTATGGAATGTTAATGAGATAAACATTCTATAAATCACATTATAATTACTTGATCATTAAAAAATTTATAACATATTTTCAAAATAATAACAGTGCAACAAAAGTAAAAACTTAATCTGTAAAATTAATCTTTACACCATTTGACAGATAACGTTATGGATAATCTGTGAAATCTTACGAATTATGTTTATGGAGTACTTTTTAATTTTTGGTACCTGCAGTAAAATTGACATTGTCAGTGCTAATTAGTTCGTTTTGTTTATTTTAATTGCATTCAATACCACCGAGATGCTTGAGAAATTTCTGTTTGTTGATTTTTTTGTTTGTTAAATTAATTTACACTATCAATTTAAGTCTCAAAGTCAATACTAATTCCTTCTCAATTCTCCATTTACTTAAATTGTGAAAGTAGATGATTTCATGCAAATGTTTATATATTTTGATCTGTCCTGAGCACATTCTTTAAATTGCCAAATCAAAATTATTGGGAGTTTAATTTATAGATAAGAATTGGTCATTGAACTGTCGGCAACAATACTTTACTTATATAATGATTTGACATAGGATGTGACTACAATGACTAACAATTTATTGTTAAAGCATGTATTTAGGAAATCAACGTTAATGTTCCTCATTTGTTCTCTTATTAAAATGATAGATTAATCTTTTCATTTTTATATGTATTTAGTTTGTATGGACTCAATCTCCTCAATTAAAATACATAAACATTAATACGTAAATGTTAGTAGTTTGATTAAAAAATATTCTTTGATCAATGAAATAACTCTAATAATGTCACTGTAAAAAAAATGTTTTTTTGCAGGTGGTGCTGGAGATAGCTCACCGCATAGACCAAGAGGGCAACGTACCTATTGACTCTGTTGTGGAGAAGCTCATATTTAAGCCTCAGGACGTGGTGTCTATCAGAGCTAAGGATTCTGACCTCGAATATGCCACACATGATGTGTTCCAAATCGACAGCGCGATTACATCTAAACTCAATGGTGAGGCTTATGAGAAATCTTCAACTCTTGAAAATCTCATATGACCACTAAGAGAACTCATATGTACATACATTATTTCAATATGTGTAGTATAGATCTTGAGAGTTTGTATATCATATTTTACTAGAAAAATTCAAATAATACTAAATGACATTAAAACTTAATTTATATTTAATGTATTATAATGCCAATTAATTTTATTAATTACTATGAAATAACTTTTCAATTTATGTAAGCTAATGTATATTAAGCTATAATTGAAAAATATGTAATACTAAAAGTACTATCATATTTTAATTATATATAAAAATCCCTATTAGTGTTCAAAAATTGAGATATGAAAAGTAAATGTGAGGAAAAGCAAAAGGTGCATATAAAAATACAGAAGTGCTCTACAAAACCGTATGTAGATTTTAAGTTGATTACACTTAACTTACAAATACACTGACCACCAAAGAAAGCTGACTGGTCAGTACTTGAATTTCAGTCTTAGTGAGTGTTCAAACATTTTCTGAGTGTAAACAAAAATAAACATAACTCATTAATAAAAACAAAGATGCAAACATGGCACATCCCACTTAAACAACAACATTTATTGTAATCTGGAACATTCTAACCAAAATAACTACAACAATCATCCACATATCTCGAAATAATACAGAGTATTAGTCTCTTTCCTTTTTAGAGGAGTTATTATGTCATTGAATGTAATAATTTTGATAATTATTCTTTATTTCCTCCACTATATGTTAGAAACTTAAAGTTGTGACAAAGGTAGTCATAATAAAAGACATTATGGTGGGGAACCGTAACCTAAGCTAGGTCAAACCTGTTATATGAATTATTTAGATTATGAGCATAGTTCACAACAATATTATCTAATATTGTTGTGAATAATATTGTTTTGGGATTTGGAAAGTCTATTTTGGAAGTTCTTTTTACATTTCCATCTTTTTTCAGTGATTTGCCACAATATAACAGATGGTGTTAATACTTAGAAATGATTTTAATTTATCCATAAGCAGTATAATATAAATGCTTAACTCTAACACATTCTTATTTATTAAAAGAAATATCTACATTTTCGTTCATTTAACTATATAGTTTTACAATTTTGAAAACCAGGAAGGTGTTACTACAACTTACTACTGCGCCAAAAGGAAGAATAGTTTAATGTTATACTATCGCACTCCAGCTATATGAATTAAAATTTATAAGAATGAATTAGAATGTATATATGTGAAAAATTCATATATGTAAACAGAATAGAAATGTTTAAGAAGAAAAATGAATAATATAGATTCAGTACTAGAAATAAAAATATATGTTGTTTACATATGTGTTAATTGCATAAAGTCACAAACTCGTTTCTGGGGCTCTGTATGTCCATGTTCAATAAGGTCTCTGTAGATATTCAAAATTTATCCTTAAATTAATTTAAGATCACTATTAAACAATTACTTGGTAAAAAAAAGTGTATTGTTAAATTTCCGATTATTTTGAGGACCATTATTCATGCATATAATTAGCTTGATTTCTTATCGGATTATAGCTTTCTGAAAGATTTTTTTTTATTGTAATTATGTACAATCAATATAAAAAAGTTACTTTTAGGTTTCTTGCTTGTTTTTCTTTGGGGAACACTGCCCTACAAATGAGTAGTAAATTCATATTATAATGATGTATTTCTAAAGATATGTATAATCTATGAAAAAAATACAAAAATATTTAAATCAATGTTATCAATCAATTATAGATTATATTTAAAGTACATCTTACAGTTTATCTTGTGTGTATATATATATATATATATATATATATATATATATATATATATATATATATATACATACACATCAGAACAATTGCTACCCTTTTCAAGGGAGAACAAAAATTACGATCGGCAGTGGATGTCCAATAGCTAAAATGCACATGTGATTCTTTTTCCTGTTGATTAATGTTTTGTATTGTTATGTTGTTTATTATTCAATTGTTTTTTATTCTATATGAGTAATCGAAGAATGTGTTTTTCAAGAATCTCATGATTTTAAAACAATTCTTTTTCCTCAATCAACACCAGTCCCTAAAGGGTCATGCTTTGATAAGTATTTTTCTTTATTTCAGGCAACAGTCGAAATATAGAAGAGCGTCACTTAGAACCTTGGGATGGTTCAGACGCTGATGCCGGAGAATCCCCAACTGCCCTTAATGGGGATGCCCGACTTGACGAGTTAGAGCTCGATCACAAGGCTAATGGTTGGGATGCCAATGACATGTTCAGAAAGAATGAGGAAATATATGGTGTACATAGTACTTATGATCATTCTTTGACTGGTTACACTGTACAGTTGCAGCGAAAAGATACACAAGATTATAGGTGAGTAACATAAAAATTAGTTATCATATGATCTATATAGGTGTGAAAAAGTAAGTGCATATTACGAATAATTTTATGTTCATTTTATATAATTATTCAAAATGAATCCTTAACACAACTTTTTATTAGAATTGATCTCATTTTCTACTTATCTTATGTAAACTTGTCTAAAAGTGAATATTAGCAGTAGTCAACTGTGCGTTTTACAATCTTTGTAAAATATTGTGTTATACTTCAGCTTTCTCCATATACATAATATGAAGCTGTATATATTTAGTCCCTGTTCCAGGAAATCAATTGAGCTTTCACTTCAGGTGATTTCAACGGAGCCAATCTAGGGCTAAATTACAACAAGCGCATAGCTAATCTAATTTCCTCCCAGCTCTATCACCTCCATTTACATCTTTCAATCTCTACAGAGATGCAGAAGCGAAAGCGGAAGAGATAGCCGCGGAAATAGAGAGCGGGCCGGCGTACAAGGCCCGCATCGACGCCGAGAACGGCGATGAGGAGGAGAGGTTCGCGGCGGTGGTGCGGCCGCCCAACGACAGTGGCGCCGGTAACGGCGGCGCAGGCAAATACGTCATACCTAATAAGAGGAAGAATAATCAGGTTCATTTAAATATTTGTATACTTTTGAAAGTTTTGTTGTGTGCGTTGATAATGTGAAGTAGATTTTATTTTAATGATCATTTATGAAAATTTGGCTATTGCATAAAACTCCGGTCGCGTTTATTGTAATTGAATAAATTGCTGTACCTACAAATTTTTAAGCTCTTAAAAATTTGGACCTTGTTTGATTATTATATTTATAATGAAACCAATTCTTCTATATTAGCAGTAAACAATTAAAACAGAAAAGTAGCACAAATTATATTTTATTATAAAAGTTATGATCTTTATAAACATCTCATCCTAAATCTTAAACCTGAATCTGATCCCAATAAATTGCAATCTTGATTTTACTGAGAATGTCTCATAGATAACATCAGTTTTCATAATTAAACATCATATGTTTTTTATACATGTAAAAACTTGTTATGTCATGGCTCTAGTTCTATAATGAGTTCAACTGTTTTACTTTCTTTTAATAATATTGTGTTAATTGACTGAGAAATTTTGATAATAAAACATGGAGTGCTATAAATATGAAATTTGTGTACTGTTAAGAAGTAATTGGAAACAAAAGTATAAAGCTGCCGCGGCAGCAAGGAAGATATATAAAATTGAAGGAGAATATACAGTCAATGAGGGAACAGCACAATGTTAGTTTAATTGTTTTAGTAGAAGAGATTTGACTCTGGTGGCGGCCCAGCCAGTGCAAAATCAACCTAGTACCAGCACTCGGCGATTATCAGACTTCTTTGGATCTTCTAAAAACACCAAACATAGACATTTAAAATCATTGCATAAGACATAAGAGTTGTCGAAATGTACACCACAAATCAAGCAAAATGTCATACCGCTCAGCCCTATTAAAAAATAATAATTTTTGTAAAATGCATTGTTACTTGCAATGAAAAATGTATTTACCTGAACAATCCAAACATTATAAATCAGAGTTACGACAAAGAATAATTATATGAGCCCATCATGAAGAGAGTTTAATTTGAACCGAAAGTCTTATTGTGCCTGGTGAAATTATAGAAGTGTAATGAATTTTGATATAATTCCAAATGGTTAAACTATTGCTGCCGACATACATATATAGTGAACAGGTGACATGAATATACGAATATCAATATATCACAGAAATATCTGAGTTTTATTAAACTCAAAATGGGTGCTTTTACAAGACAGTGCTAGACCATATATGGGAAAGTTATGCAGCATAAGATCAAAAAACTCGGTAGTTTTGAATTCCTACCACATCAAGCATTTAGTCTCAACCACACCTTCAGACTCATTTATTGAAATCCATAGAGAAATTGTTTATTGGAAAAAAATTGAGTCCAAAAGAAATGCTGAAAATGCAGTATGTACATTAATTCTTTGCACCTAAGTCCAAAGAATGGTTTTACTAAGGCCTTGGAGAGCTTGCTGGACATTAGCTTAAGATAATAGAATATGATGGGTTATACTTTGAATTTTATGGTTTTTTGTATGATTATTTAATAAACAAAGTGATTATTTATAAGATATAAATATAAATGATTTTGATATCAATTCTTCTTCATCTCGCATTCTCCTTTTTTTTTAGTTTTATATAAAGAGATAGTACATACTTTTTTTTCTATGTTTATGTATGTATGTATAAGGTTGAAAAAAAAGTTTATTGTTGTTGTTTTGTTAATAGTGACTATATAAATAGTGATATTGCTGTAGAAATATTGGGACTTATAATCAAAAAACTGAAATAAGTAATTTTGACGATTTTCTCTTGATGTTAATCTAACATTATCTAAAGAATTCTAAAGAGACCGAAACAGGTGAAAATCTGAAGGTGCAAGGTAAGGGCTATATAGTGGATGCATTAAGACTTCCCAACCAAACTCAATATTTGCTGAGTGGCTTAAAATGTGTATAGTCTGGCATTATCATGGTGAAAAACCATACCCTTTCTGTTGATCAATTCCAGCCGTTTTTTCTCTACTTCTCGCTCGAGTATCATCAACTGTTGGCATTAGAGATCCGAAATGATGGTTTTTCCAAATTGATTGTAAAAGCTCATAATAAATAATGCCTTTCCACTCCCGCCGTACACATATCATCATCTTATTGAGAGTTAATCCTGGTTTCGCAATAGTCTGTGAAGCTATCTTGCCTTTTGATCTTGATCTTTTATGTGTGTTCTTGTCGTAGGTAATTCATTCTTCATCACCAGTGATCAGTCTTTTCAAAAACGGTTCGGATTCATTATGTTCCAATAAAGCAAATGAGTACATGATTCATTAGATTTCATTCAGTAAGTTCGTATGGGATTCAAATATGGAGCTTTTTTGTTCACTCAGCTTCTTTCAAATAGGTCAAAACTGCATTTCACGGCTTGTCGCATTTTTCCTTTTTTCTATTAAAACTAAAATGTATCTAATTTCTACATTAGATTATCTCATTTTGATGGACAGAAAAACAATAGAAAAATGGTGGACATTGTTTTAACTTATTATTTTTAAATTGTCCTTTATTTAATGATATCAAAACTAGCCAGATACAAACAGCACAACCAAATACAATTACTATACTGCAACTTTTACAGAATATGAAAAACCTTTTTCCCCAACCTAATATGTAGCATGATTATGTTAGGACTTTATGTATTTTTTTCATAATTATTATAGTTTAAAAGTGATTTACTAGTACAATAAACAATATGCAGCGATTTATGTTTGAACATGATGCACTAAAATGATTACTGCTAATGTTGTAGTCAAATGTATGTTAAAACTTTGCACATAATGAATTTCCATACTAAAATAAGAATTATGTAAATCTGTCCATTGGTTCTCAAGCCATAAGGGCAAAAAATGGACACACGAAGATGTGTTTTCTATTGTGTATAGAATCACGTTTTCTTTAAAATTTTGTTGTTTCCTTTCGGTTTTTTGTATACTGTAGTTCTGATGCAACACAATGTGTATATTTAATTTGGTACTTTTTAATTCTCCACCAGGCTGGCAAATTAATAAAGTCGTCAGTGAATACTGTACCAGTAGGCTCTGGCAATAGTTCATCGAACAATACGAACGTCGGCGCCGGCGGGGGTAAATCGCCCGCCGGCTACGGACACGGGTCACCGCCTGCGTCCGTCCAAAGCAAGGACAAAGAGCACGCGGCGCGGCCGCCCAGACATCACCTCACCCCACCTGGCCCTCCCCTAGACAGACGGCAGGAGGAATCACAGGTGGGTTTATATTTAATTTTGTTTTAATTTAATTTCGTTACTGTACTCTAATTTGCCCAAAGAAGATACTAATTGGACTTTCGTAATTGAAATGTATATAAAAGGAGAGCATTGTTTATTTCATATAAAATTATTGAATGTTTTTTTTTATTGTTTGAGCATTGTATTACTATATATTTAATTATCTATTATATATTTAGATATTTAAATAATAGAAACAACGTCATTTTCAATTTCTCTGATCGTAAATCGCCGATAAATCAATCTATCTAAACGTAAAAGGTAGTTTTGATCATAAATGGAAAATGAAAAACATGGTATAATACTCTGTTTACATTAACAAATTCAATGTTGTTATTCCTTTGATTCTTAAGAATAATAACATTGATATCAAAAATTCATTGAAAAGATAGTTTTTATTGATATTTAACTGAAAAATATATGTCATATATATTTTAGATATATAAAAACTTTTTTCCTCCTAGTGATACTGTTGACAGATTAGTAGTAGGTTCGCAGTAGCATTTGTTACCCTAAATTTAAGATCCTTGTACCGACAAATTGAGCATCGGTATTTGTTGAAACAATAATACTTTAGCACTCAGTGGATACACATAGGCTTGTTTTGATTCTGCGAAGCAAACCTCGTTGTTGCTGCATTTTAAACTTTTATTTTGATTGTAATACTAGTGCATTATGTTATGAGAATATAATCAAAATGTTTTTTCTTTTTCAAAGTAATGCCACAATCATATCTGACAAATTTGGGAAATTATATTAAATACAATCACCTACAAGATAATTGCCTCAACAATAATAATACATGGATGTGTATTTTTTAATCTAAAGTAGCACTGTAAATAATTCACATTTTCATGTCGCTCTCCTAACCACCATGTTTACAGGGAATCAATTCAGGTCATATTTGAACATTACTCTCCTTAGTTATATGATTATTGATGTTAATCATTACACATTCGCCACGCCCATCTACATTGTTTTATTGATAGCATAGAAATATTGTTGAAATAAATTGTAAGCGCGTAAACCACGATTCATTTACGAAACAGTGCCTCTTAATATTATTTTTTTTGCAGAAGTATTAGTTACATCTCAGATAAGTAATAGTTATAATCTATTTTAAGATGGGCAACTCTACCGGTCCGAGTGGCGTAGGCGGCGGTGCAGGCGCAGGCGGCCGCAGTTACGCGGCGCAGGCTGGCGGCTATCACGCGCCTACGCCTTTTACACACCAACATCATGCACAGTGAGTGGCAAATTTTCCATTTTCAAGGAATTATGTTAGAATTTAAGTTATTTTTACCAGACAAAATGTTTAAAAAATTCGTTTTGATCGAATAATTTGTTTACGAGGCTGTCATATATTTTCTCTTTTGGATTTGGAACATTTTGAAAATACTTAATAAGACTGAAAGACATATGCAGAAAAATCATGTCACAAAGTAGAAGAATAGGCGATATAAATGTGTTTATGGTTCAGATGATTAAAAACATATTTTTTATATTTTCACTAGGAATTAGTTTTGATTGGTGTACAAGTATATTCATCTGTATATCACAGTCGTTTTATATAATAGAAATTCAGTGTAGTCATATAGTAAAAACTTCCATATAGAGAAACAATGTACAAATATTGCAAAAAAAAAAAACAATCGTTTCACATGTAGCTTTTAGGTAATATGCATTTAATGAAAATTATATTTATTGAAAGAATGTGCCCTCAAAAAGCACATTTTTTTTATTAACATATGAATTTTAACAATTTTTGTATGTAATAAAATTAAAGAGTATCTTCTATAAATCAAATTGTATACAGGTCGGACCCATTGATTGGAGTACTAATATGCAAATTTGTGTATAAATGCATTTTGTAGATCAAAATTGCTATAAGAATTAAAGTCGAACAATAAGTCACTAGATCACTTTCGAAATTCAGATACTATGAATTTAGAAAATAATCTAGTGACATATCTTTTCTCTTGCTACAGAGCGATGTCGAGTACAGTGATCACAACAAAGGTGAACGGCGAGCCACGGCCCGCAGAACCGCGTCACGCCCGGCACGCAGCGCCCGCTCCCTTTCCGCCGCCTGCGCACCACGTGAGTCACTTTGTTTGTACAAGATTTGAGACACTTCATAATATTTGTGTTTTTAAAAGTATCAACCGCCTCAGATGTCTAATACAAATTTGCTTATAGATGAAGTAATTTTTTATTCATGTTCTATACTAGCGCTTTTGAGAATCATCTATGTTTCATACCATATGAAATGTATGAATTTTTTTGTATTCACTTACATGACACTGAAATGGGAAAAAAATGTAAATTTCAGAGATCTGATGTTTATATGTTCATCATTCATATGTAAGAATGAATAGAATACAGACTATAGACAAATATTTAAATTTATCTTTTAATTTGTATGTTTACTCAGCTTTATTTTTGAAATAGATTACTAATTAGTAACGTGTTTATTTAAGCTGATTTTTGGGATGTAATGGATTTTTTAAATTGAACAAATCTTATTTTATTAATTTCTCTTAAAGTATAAAGTAAATTGTTATTTATTATTATTTATATCTCGGAAGTATTCATATAAATTGAATAAATAGTATGGCTAAATTTCTACACAACATATAATATTTGAAGAGGTTGAGGATAAAAGGTGATATTTACATATCTGTTTTCCAACTGTTTTTTTTGTTTATGTCATCAGTCATAAGTTCTATCAATATTTGGAAAGATATGGTTCAAAAGGTCATCATATTTCGAAGAAAAGTAAATCAACAGCCAGCATTTGAAATTGTTAGAACAAGAAAAGACAATACTTCTATTTTATGTTATGACCTGCAGCAGGTTATGCTGTTGCCTAAATCATGAATCCAAGTCATTTTTAATGCCAGACAAATAGTTTTTTTTATAATTTCTGTCTAGATTGGTATTGATGGATGAATATATTAAGTATGTGTCCACAGTTTTATTACTTGCTGTTTGGGTATTCCATCATATAGAAAAAGATCTTAGAAAACTTTCAGCAATTACTGCAAAAGAATATTATCCAGAAATACCAAAGCATCGCAAAGTTCACTTTTTAGGCTAGGAATGGAATTATTATGATAAAAAGATTAGTAATTATTTTAAAAAGGTTGTTTGTATTAAAGAATTAAATGCATATACATAGGAAAGAAAATGGTCAAAAGGAGAGTTCAACGTGTTGTTAAAACTTTTCAAAATTACAAAATATTAAAATCTACAAGAAGCAATGCCCAAAAGTATATTAAAATGGAATATGAGCTTTAATAATCTTAATTTATTGGAAAAAAATTTGGACATTTTAAAAAAGACAATTTGCAG
Organism: Eumeta japonica; assembly: GCA_005406025.1. Lineage (NCBI taxonomy): Eukaryota > Metazoa > Arthropoda > Insecta > Lepidoptera > Psychidae > Eumeta > Eumeta japonica. The sequence goes on along the minus strand of BGZK01000645.1, from coordinate 15,069 downwards.
CTAAATTGGTTTAGAGAAAAGTGAAAAAATGATCCTAATTTGAAGTGATACTATGAAATTTTATATAATAACTATCTGGACTGACAGATCTTGTTCTGCTCTTTCTTGTATGTAGGTGGCTTGACCATATAGTTAATGTCCACAGCTCTATCAGAATGGACATAGAATGAATTTTTTCATCTTTTGTATTGATCGATGTTAATCTCTAGCCTGGTCTCGCTTTCAATTCTGATTCCAGTTATGTTTTAATTCTGATTCGGATCCCACACTCATTTTTAACCCCAGTCACATTCTCAATTTCAGTCCCACTTTCAATTGTGATCCTGTACGATGATGTTCCCCATCCCGTTTTCAATTCTGATTCCCTGTCAGTCACATTTCTGATTTGGGCAAAGCCGAGTGCAGACAATTCCTTCATCTTTAGTATTTCGAGCCCAATTGCGTTCTCAATTCTGATGTTAATCTCACACTCAATTTGACCCTGGTCTTGTTTTCAATTTCGGACCTGGTCCTAGCTTTGGATTCTGTTCCCCGTCCCATTTTCTATTCGATACCAGTATAAGTCTTAAAGTATAATAATGATTTTAAACTTAATGTGGTGCAAATTGGTAAACAATGTTTTTATCAATCCGTCTTGTATCAGTTGAGGGGCGAGGGACTAGGAAAATTAAAATTTGTGTTTGTGTATATTTTTCGGTTAGAAAAATTTGAAAAAAAATTCTCTGAAAAACATTAAGAAGTATTTGATAACTATGCCACCTACCAGAATATAAACTATCCTATCTCTCTCATTAGATCATATATATATTACACATAAATGACAAGTTTCATGACTATCAGTTTGAGTTGTTTTAGAGTTCATCGTGGAGTTCATTGTTTCACTGGATTTTTATATATACAGCGATTAATTTAATAAAAATTATGATGGACATGTCAACGTAATGGGTGTTATGAAAACAATAGCGGATCGACAGCAGAACTGTCATTGATAGTACAAAAAAAGTTAAACAAAAAAAAAATCTGTTGATCTAATGGTTACCAAACTTCACAGGATGACCCGCTGGGCCAATCTAAATAGTACCTAAAAATTTGATCAAAATCAGTCCAGCCATTTCAAAGTCCATAGGGAACATCATACATCAACTTTTATATATATAGATAATGAAAGTTATGAAGCTGATGAATTTTATGAGTGTATCTGTCAAGAACCGGATTGTGCATTTACGGATGTAATTATTTATTACATTTTAATAAACAAATTCATATGGTTTTGCTATTTATTTAAGTTGTGGCAAAAGGTGACATTTTAAACCTATATAGAATCAAAAAGTGGCATTTATTTAGTGTTGAAATCAAAGGGTTGCTATTTGAAGAATATTTTATTAAAAACTAATGGAATTTCAAAATCTACTGAAGTATTAAAAATGCATTAAAGAATGTACCTTAAAACAAAAAAATATGTTTTTTTTTCTTTTTGTAGCAGTAATGATAATACATAATATATCACCTTTTGTTCCTGATCTCCTCATTGATAGAGGTATATGTACATAAATATTTCATAATACAGACGTCGCCTGCGCCGCCGGAACACGGTCGCGCGCCGCGCCACCATGCGCCGGCGCCTACCGAACCCCGTCGTCCGAACGACGACGGCCAGATGCAGGTCAGTTTCCTTCATGTTTATAATAATATAGAACTTTAACAAAAAGTTATGTTGATAATTACATATTCCATACAAAAAAAAAGGAGCAAGGTAGGCAGGTATACATATATAGGCAGTAGTAATAGCGTATGTATCGATGGATGAACCATAAAAATGCCAAAATTATTTAATATTGTCATTTTTCATTAACATTTATTAAAGAAATCAATTCATTTAGTGCGTTATTTTAGATGCTGTTACAAGTATTGCCAAATTATGTCTAACAATGGTTTATTCAAAAATAAACAGTACAATGGTATAGTGATAATATAAAAGTAATCCTTAGAGGTTATAACTTTATCAATTAATACATAGTAGACTACATACTTTACAAATTTGATTACAAAGTTGCCATAAAATTGACTATAACGTGGCAGATAAGGAACAAGAATCTTTAGTGGATATGTTCAATTTCATAAGTATTATGGATAGATATGTATAAATTAAAAGCAGTAATATATTACTATACACAAGCAGGTGAAATTGCCCGGCTGTTAGTAATCTAAATAATGTAAACTCCATTTTTGTTGTAAAATTGTTATTAAAACCAAATTATAAATGTATGGTGATATTTTATTTACAAATTTTCAAAATACTCCTCTCCAGCCTTTATACATTGTTTCTTTAACGGAACTGGTTTTCAAAATTTTTAAGTAAAGATTTTGCAGATGGTCAAAAATTTTCTTTTCCAAAGCATTTTTTTGAATATAAAAAACAAAAAAAAATATGCATAGGACCAGGTCGTCGCTATAAAGTAGCTGAGGTAGTATTTGAACGACTAGTGGCTAAATTCTCCATAGTTGTAACAGCCATGTGAATTCATGTGTGTGATACATTAATATAAGAATCAAACAAAGCAATTTGCCAATAAAATGACCAATTGTTTTCCCCGAGGGGAAAACATTTTTCATTTATTCACTACCCTTCATTTGTCATAAGTGCAAAATAAAATTATTCATTAAGAAAGCAGCTAGAAATATTTGGAACAGCCCTCATTAGAATCGGGATTAAAATTGAAAATGTATATAATTTTTTATCCTCCTTAGTATATCAAAACTATTATAATAGAAATTATACATTATTCTGTAAAATATTGCCATAAATAGGAGTTGCGTCGTTTCGGTCAAGAGTTCAAACTGGTAAGCGCTGGAGTCGCACACGTACCGCCGCCTGCTTCTGTTTCTGCGTCCGGTCCTGCCGTCAATGCGCCTCAACCAGCTGCCGCACCCCAACCTACCCCGCCCGCGCCAGTCCCGCAGTCGTCAGCTGTGGTGCCACAATCTCAGCCACAGCAGCAATCTGCTAATCCTCCCCCACCGGTATATAGGTTTATTTTAAAATAGTTACTTTTGTAACTGCTTTAAACTCTATTTAGAGGTTGGGTTACCATTTTGGCAAATTTACACATTAAATAAAGATGTATTTTTTAACCTTTGTTTTGAAATAAAAGTTTCTATTTTCGTAGAGTTTATAATAACCAAATTATTCAGTTATTATTGTTTTATTAATAAATAGATTAAGTTCCTTTAAAAAAACATTTGTTAAAACTTGACCATTTTTTTACCTATTCTGTTTCTATGAAATGCTATCAATTTTCTGAGTTAATCAAAGTAGCCCTTAAAGACTTTAATTTCAATATTTATAATAAATGGCATAAATGTCTAAAACATATTTTTTAATGTTTAATAATAAAATCCTTAATATGATAGGTGCAACAAACCGGCCAAATGTCACAGACGGGTCAGTTGGCGCAGCCACCAGCGCCGACGACGCCAGAAGTGTCGGCTAACACGGGTACACCGTCCGAGCCACATGCCAAGCGCGATCGGCCGCCCAAGCAACACACACCACCCACCGCCCACCATAAGGTACTGTTACTCAACTGTAACATAACTTTCCTTTGGATAAGAAAACATAATTTAAAATTCATTTAGTCATGTTTAAATTAAAATTTGTGGAGCAATAAATAACCAAAAAGAAAATTCTCAGAGTAGACAATGAAACCGAATTAAATAATGGGGCATAGAAGTAGGATCGGAATTGTAATTAAAATAGAGGTTGCTTGATTTAAAAGAAGGAATATATTAAGAAGGAATTATTGAAGGAATATAAAATATATTAAGGAATATACGAACACTCTACGAGGGTGACGCCGCGGCGAAAAACTGGTTATTGATAAAACTAATCTTCCCACAGCCACCACCAGCCCCAAAAGAAGAAACAAGTTGTGTGAATGAAGAACGGTCTCCGGCGTCTTCTACACCGCCGTCATCGGGATCACCGGGCGCCGAGAGGGTCACTGTACCGAAGTCGAAACTGAACCCCAACGCGAAGGAGTTCAATCCAGCTGCGAAGCCATTCACACCGCGCAGCCCCAGTACACCAAACCCAAGCAGGTCAGTGTTAAAAAGTTAATGTTAAACCCTGGCACAATTTCTTTTATGCATATATATTTTGTAGCCTGTTTGTTACCTTATGTTGTAGTATTTGTTTTCATAGAAATTTCAATCCAAACTGAAATAAGATTGTGGAACGGCATGTAACAGAAAGTGGAATCATGTGGAACAGATTATGTAACAGAAACCTAGAGGAACAAATACAACACAATGTTTTCATATTTAAAAGTATATTTATTTATACAATACTGTTGCAGACCTCACACGCCTTGTACACCAGGTGGCACGTTGAACAACATAATGGGCGCCGGCGTCACCTATATGCCTGCAGCACCTCCACCTCATATGGTTAGTCCTAAATTGTTCATATTAAATGGTGTACCTCCATTAAAGAGAACTTTAGTGATGTTTACTCATAAAGTATTTGCAAAAATGAAACTGACAAACATTTTTTTTTACATAATATAGTACAATGTTTATAAAAAAATCTAAAATATCATTTCGAAAAATGTAAAAAAAAAAGTATTAAAGCCTGCAGGCACATTTTTTATTTTTATTTTAAGACACCATCAAATAATTAATTAGTGTTTTTACAAATTCAGGTTTACATCAAAACTAAAGTTTTTATTTTCTGTGTTTAGAAACTATATTTTTTTATTACATGTAAAAAGCAAATTCTTATATATATAAAGGAGAAGTTGCCTAATTGACCAACACACAAATAAATTTAAGTCATTAAAATGTTATGAAAGGCTTATCTTTATAATAAATGCAAGCACTAAAAAAGGGTTTTTAGAAATGAAAAAGCTGAGGGGATGAAGTTTGTATGGAATCACTATTAATTTTGATATTAAACTTATGGAATTTGGATTTGGGCTCATTATTCAAGTAACGGAAATATAAGTTAATCAAATTCGATTTTAAAGGGGATAAAATTGAGGTTGATCATTTACAGAAGAATGTTGTTAGTTTTCAAATTAAGATCATAATAAATTGGAAAAAGAATCGGGACCGGAAAGTAGAGTACAACCGGAATTGTAATTTAGGAGAAAATCATAATTGGAACCGATGGAATCTAAATTGAATACGAGGGCCTGGATCACGATCTACATAAAGATTGCTTGATTTAAAATAGGAAAGAATTCATTTAATGCTCATAATTATGGGCGAAACCATGAACAATAGCTAGTCGTTTTATATTTTTTTATATTGTTCACTAGCTGACCCGGCAAACATTCTGCCCTTTTTTGTGGGTGGCTTATCCACATAATCAATGCCTTCAACTCCACCAGCATTAATGTACAATGAATTCCTTAATTTTTTGTATCAATCGATGTCAATCTTAATCCTGTCTAGCTTTCAATTTCGATCCAGTCACACTTGATACTGACGCCGTCCCTACCGTTGACCTAGTCCCGTTTTCAATTTCGGTCCGCTCTCGCTTTCGATGCTTATCCTGGTCCTGTTTCGATTCTGCTTCCTGTCCCACTTTCAATTCCGATTCCTCTACCAGCCACAGTTCCGATTTATACGAAACCGGCGCAATGGCTAGTATCAAAATAAAATGTAACCTGTATTACTCGGGGATGGTGTAGCTTTCTATAAATTAAATCATTATTGAAATTGTCTTAGGAATATAAATTCATGGATAAAGCTGGCGGTAAATGTTGCAGTCTAAGGAATAGTGTAGCAACTTATTAGTGAAAGAATTTTTAGTATTATTTCAGTAGTTTGGTTTAGCAGTTCAAACACGCGGATGAAACCGGGGACAAATGCTAGTTATTTTTAGAAACCTTCCTGGGCAGTATACAACGCATCACCAAAGTTTCACCATAATCTAATCAATGCCAAAAGCACTTTCAATTTTTCCAGAATTTTCGAATTTTACAGGTATTTTTGTAATTTTTCTCTACATAAAAACCTTCCTCTTGTTAATGTTAATATCTGAAGAAAAATAAGCAGAATTGGTTCAGTCATTGTATTATGCGCTTAGCAATACATTTAGCGATTTGTATATACTTATATAGATTTTTGGCCTTACTGGTTTCGTTAATGTTAAAATACGCAGATGATGCCCGCGTATATGGCCGTAGCGGCTGCGGCGGCGCAGCAGCCGCCGGCCTACCTGCCACATCCACATCCTGTAAGTATTATTTTTCGTAAACATTATGTCTTCCATGAGCAACAATTATTATTTAAATTAAAGAAATAACCAAAAAGACAGATGTAAGCCAGTGACTGTTCACTTCATTTGGATTTTTCAGTTTTTGATGGACGGATTCTGAAATTGCCTAAAAAAGTGTCATCAGATGATAAATTAAGTATTTATATTAATAATAGGCAGGTGTTAGCTGGTTATATTAAAAAAAATATGACTGTAATATTCCTTACATAAGATCTTAAGTAAATCTACCCGGTTATTAATAGTACAAATGCTTTTGTATTCTAAAATAAATTTTGACTTGTGTTTATAGTTGCCATGAATAAATACGTAATGGTAAATATGATCTCTCTGATTGAGAGGGGGTTGATGGTAACGAGAGCCGATGAGGAATTATCGGAGGAACAAGTTTTGGGTAATTGTATTGCGTTGTGTGAGCAGATGGAGCTCGCGTGCGAGTGCCGGCAGTACGGCTCGCCGATACTAGTCATGCCCGATAAGCACGAGCGGCCGGATGCGGTGAGACTCGTTCGTTCTGGCCTCTCGTGGAACGAAAATGCGATCTTTTATTTTTTAAACCTTACTCTGTAATACGAAAGATGTCGTGACTCAATCGCATGCGTCATTGTCACATGCTGCTTTTGTATGATTATTGTATTTGAAAGAACACGTCAAAAAACCGTCTTATAAATATGTGAATTATACACTTCACAAAACTGTTAGAAATCTTGAAATCTTCTACATAATTCAGAGAAAGTGCGCGTTTTCGGTCCACACGACGGCCAAAAAAGTTGAATGAATCCGCCTACCCCGCACTGTCCGTGGTTTTCGCGTAGTTGCATCATGGGTGAGCTTGACGCTAAGTTTAACAGCCTGCTAGCATAAGCAAGCCGCATATACTATATATGATACAAGATTCTTTGTTCTCTCCCTCACAATATGGATCTACTGATATCTTCAACTGTCTTTTTATAAACGCCTAATTTCATGGATTCATTGTCCCATTTAGTCAAGGTTCCATTCACTTTAATAATTAAGATATTCAATATTAAAGAATTCAGTAGCTTTCTAGTCCAAGAAAATAGACCTTTAAATTCGAATTTCGAGTAAAATTCCAGAATATTTGATATAAGTTATTCATTAGTATCTAAAAATGAATTGTGAACAAATAAAAAAAATCATTTTCCAAAAAAAATCTGAAGTGACTGTTCAGTTTGTTTATAAGTCCTTTCACTTGAAAATTAAAAATTTTAATTGTTATAACATTGTTATATACTATTTAAAAAAGTAATCAAAAATTAAAGTTTATAATTTTCTAAATAGATACAAAAAAAAATTAAAGCAAAGAACCCCTCCTCTAACCTCCTTTGATGCTTGGTGTAATACTTTAGCAACCCCCAACAAAAAAAAACAATATATCAAAAGCTAATTATGATTTTTCAAAGTTCATCTCCTAGCTGCCTTAATTTTATTAATTTTAATGATAGCAAAAATAAATCAATGGACCATTTTCATTTAAAATTTTGTGTTCTACAACTTTTATTTGATAATTTTTTTGCTAGCTTTTACCTCTTTTTTACAAAAACTTAAAAAAAACACCTTTTTATACCTCCCCAATGATTGAAAAAAAATACAATTCATTTATAGATACTTCAGAGGAAATTATCTCAAAACTCACATTTATAGCTTTATTTTCTTGAGCTATTAATATTTATAATAAATATTTGAGCTCTGCATTAAATCAATTATTTTTTTATGTGTTTCTCAACAATGAGAATATATGACAGTAATACAAATTTAAAAAATCTAAACATCATCATAATTGTATACTTTGGCTAGATTTATTATGTCTTACTATAATCATATAAATGTTTTATAAAATGGGAAGGTAGACAAACATTAATTAAACCCTATTAATTATAAATGAATAAAAGATAGTGAATGGATTGTTTTTTTTATAACCATTAAGTTTTCAAATGCAGATTTTATGATACAGTAGAAATATTGAAAATATTTAAGGATTATTATATATTGTTGCAATTAAATGTAATATACATAGGGAGCTTATTACAGGCTGATATGACCTTGTTACTAATAAGTTTTCGTTTGAAGTGTTTTTTGCTAATATTTGTTGTTTTCAATGTTTATTCTATTTATACATAATGTATTACGTTTTTTATTTTACATCCAACTAACAATCTATTATGTTAGGGAAATTTTGTTTTTATTCATGAATGGTTATTTTTTCTAAGTGCAATATTAGATGTATTTAAAAAAATATATTGTTTTTCTCTTATTTTATTATTTAATACCATCATCATCGCGAATATTGTCAAATAAAAATAAGGTTATCTAAATATTTTTCTTCAAAACTATAGAATCAGGTAAACTATGATATAATGCACAAGACTATTTACAACAACACAGAGTGAAATTGAGTTTTTGATTCTTAGCACATATATTTTGTTACACATGTATAGATAGAAATGGTAATGACGGCATATTCTCATTTAGAGTTGCTGCAATGTGCTGCAATTTTTCATAGACAACAAAGTTGATATTAATAAGTTCTATTTGCGTGGTTTGTGGTACTTAAACATTATTTACAAAGAAAACTACTAAATTGTCAAAGGACTTTTTTATTAATCATATTTGTACGTAACAATACAATTTATGATTTAAACTAAGCTATTATGGAATAAATTTGTGATACTATATTTATGGTACACTTTCAGATATAGCTCGAAAACTAATGCAAATATAAATAAGAAATTTGTGAAGCAAGCTGTTTGAAGTGATACATATGTACATAAACAATATTGTTTTTTTAAATGTCTTATTTATTTATTCAAAATTCACAATATATATCTGTAAATTTATTATCTAAAGAGAAAAGTCAACTGTACTATATATTTTTACATTTATAAAATTATTCAAGTTCTATAATGCGGTATACTTACCAAATACTCTGACCATTTGTAATCATTACTAATTTAAATTAACATGTAATGTGTACATAACAAATTACAAAAAGCAGCTCTATTTAATCATTCTGATTTTTAGAAGTTTGTTACTACCACCTAGACTTTTAAAATCTTTTGGTAGTTTATTATAGTATTATATATATGTTTATTAACATACCAATTTCATTTTTACCATGAAAAGGCACTCTTTACAAACTGTGTTGATAACTATAGTGAATTTCAAGTCCCTGACAATAGTAACCACTAAAATGGAAGTGACATACAGACAAATTCTGAAATCTCCAGATAAGAATTTTATTCTCACTTTTTCAATACCAACATTTAAATAGTGAGCTCTTTCACTGGTCATATTCATAAATTTAGCATGTGCAGTGGGAATTAATCATTTCTTTAAACTTCGGATCTTTTCTGCCATCCTCTTTTAAACTGATATTTATCAAAAAGTCACCTTAAAAAAAATTGCATTCCACATCCTCCTTTAATTAATGGTTGTTCGGCTACAACTCGTTAAAAGGAAGACATGAAACCCAGACTTGGTTTTAAATATGACTTTTAGTTAAAAGTCAGTTTAAAAGAAGATGGTGGAAGAGACCCTTAGGGTTTCAACAATTTAATCATAATTTGAGGGAAAAGTGATACAACGATAACACTGTCGCATTACTTGTTAGAATTCCAGGCCATTGACAGTTGATGTGGTTCATACATTATGATATGTGTTTGCAATAATTATTTCTTTGATAATTTTACAGAATAATCAAATAAATGCCTTAGATTTATGAGATAAGACAACTATTAGATAAAGTATACATAAAATATCTATTGTGACTTTGATGATAACAACTAGTGTAGATTGTATTTGACTTTGATTTATATACAACTTGAAATTTGACCAAAAAAATAATTACATTATTGTTTCTTCACATTTTAATCTAACAGTTTCCTCAGAAAACTTCCACAATTTAGAAGCCATCTCTCCATATTCAGCCTTATCAGAAATTGTCGTTTCTCGGCAACCAGAAAAATGTTTACCATTTACCATCTCACATTCATCAGAAAGGGCCAAGTACAATAAAGTTTGTGCGCCTTCAGAACTACTCTTTAAGAATAATTTTTGTACTAAATAACTTAGGTTTTCTAATAGACTAGCATTTTTTGAATAGGTTTTGGTCCTAATAAAACCCGGTTCCACACTGTTGACTATGACACCTGTTCCTGATAGTCTTTTGGCTAGTTCCTTAGTGAATAATATGTTGCAAAATTTACTATTACAGTACATTTGAAAACTGTTGTATACATTTTCACAATTAATTTTTTCTAAATCCATTTTACCCAAACGGTGAAGAATCGACGATACGTTCACGATTCTACCATTCCCCGATTGTTTTAGTATTGGAACTAAAAGCACTGTTAGCAGAAACCCACCGAGATAATTAACCTGCAAACTCTCGACTATGTCATCATTCGTATGGACCGTACCCGTTTTGACGGCGCCGGCGTTGTTGATCAGGATGTCCAGCCTCGTGCCGCTGTCTTTGAAATCCTTAACGAACCGCCTAACTGACTCCAAACTAGCCAAATCGAGTTTCCTGTACGCGACGTTCTTGTTGCCCGTAACTTTTATGATGGCTTCCTGGGCGTTTCTACCTTTGTCTAGGTCGCGACACCCGAGTATGACTTTCGCACCTCTCGCGGCTAGATCTTTAGCGGCCTTGTATCCGACGCCGAAACTGCCGCCTGTGATTATGACGACCTTGCCTGTCAGCACGGCGTCGTGGTGACTGTGACAGTTTAGAATTTTCACGTAAATTTTGTACGTTACGAACAGCGCTACCGCTGTTATTATGTGCCACATCGTCGCGGTACGTCGCCAACGACGCGCCGGCCGCAACTGCTGATCTATCGCCGTTATCTAGTCGGTTTATCTTTTAAGACCTTTCGAAGTTCGACTTTTGAACATTTGACATCGGCCAATGCATCCATCATTATTCTTATCGAATGCTATCGTTTTGCGTATGTGTGTACGATTGTGGTGTGTATGTGTATATTCCATGCGTTTGAAGTGACTGAGTGTGTATGCAGTGTAGAGATATTTTCCATAAGGCAATGGATTATTAACACCATGTTGGAAAAAATAATTTTTCAATATAGTTTTAAATTAATATCAGTGGAATTATTTAATACATGAATAATACCATATTTGTAATGTCAAATGAATGAAAACCAGATTTATTTTTCATTTAAAAGTTCCAGGTGAAACACTCAAAACGATATCTCTGAAAGGTGAATAAATAAAAAAGAGATGCTTTCCAGGCTATGTTGCCGCTTCGATCATAGGATGCCTCTTGTCTTCGTCTAGCTCGTACGATTGATAAAGCCCAAAGTGGCAACCGTAGTGGCTGCCAAATAATGCGGAAGCTGTTGTAATTGCGGACGTCTCTTTCACATCTGTATAATTATTATGTTCTTAGTCATTTCTTTCACTCCGTGTTTGTAAATATGTCGAAGAAATATATACTCTATGGTAATATGGCAGCTTTCAATTTTGATAAATAAATTATAATATCCAGTTGCATATGTGTTAATATTAACACAAGAGAATTATTGCTGTATGCACTCACACGGATGTAAAAACTGCCGGTTTTTCATGAATTTCAAAATTAAATATCAAAATAACTAAATGGTCTTATTTCTCCGAAATCGCGTAACGAAATTCACATTGTTTGAACTTTTTTTTAATTTTATTTGTGAATTTATTTCTATTATAGAGTCAAAACGCACGACGAAATAAATTTGTATGAAATCGACGTGTTCCGTTTATCTTTAAATATATTGGAAAAAATCTTTTATATTCATTCGCCTTCCATTTAAATTTTTTCTGAAAAATTTTGATAGCAACTATTTTTTTTTGTAGGATAATGAATAATATAGTAAAAAAAATATTCCATTGAAGGAAGTCATTTAAATTGAAAATTAAGTAATTGTAATAATTACAACTACAATTATTCCTCCTAAACAATTAAGAAAATGTATCTAAAATCAAAATTTATAATTTTCTAATTGAATACAAAAAAAGTTTTAAGTTAGGCCTGATTTTTAAAGTTGTAAATGTCATCACTTAACTTCTAGCCACTCAAACTCTGTTTAAAAAAAAAATATGTAAAATTCTATGTTCTACAATTTTTATTCAAATTTTTTTCAAGTCTTCTTTAATTTTTTCGAAAATAAAAAAAAATTGTGCGTGGAGTCCCTCCGCGCGGAAGTAGTGAAACTTCGTAATGTGGAAATGAAAATAGGAAGGGGTAGAAATTGCGTTTTTCGTCGCACGTTACGATTGCGAAAAACAATTGTACGAAATCTATCGACTCACTCTCTTTCTCTCTCCTACTTTCTATCTTTGTGTATCTTTCTTTCTCTCTCCCTTTTGCGTTTGAATATTAGACGCTACTCGTTGCTAACGCTCGCGCTGGTCTATAATAGGTATACTACGCGCATGCGTTCGAGTGCCACGCATTCACCCTCGCTCTGTCTCTTTCTATTCCCTCTCCTCAAGAGCGTTAAACGTTTAACGCAACCTTCTTGGAAGTCGCATTAGAAGTATCACTTCAAAAACCTTCCTTTTTTGTCTCTGCTCTGGGGTTAAAAAAAGAAAGACTTTTACAAATCCTTTTTAGATACTTCAGAGTAACTTGTATCGTAAATTCTGGAACTTATCTTAAAATTTGCATTTATAATTCTATTTTCTTGAATTACATCTATATAATTATCTCTTGTAAACATTTATTATATTAAATGTGAAATAATATCATAAGGTAATTATGCATTTTGATATCGAAAGTGTAATTTGTAAAACATTTTTTTTTAATTTAAACTTAATCTAAATTAAAATTATGATTTATCTTTTAATATAATGTTAATCCTCTTTTTTATCAAATATTTTGTTCACTCATTTGTTTTTGCTTTTTATGTATTAAAAAAAACTACATATAAAATATAAGCATATGCTCATACCTATTTCCAAGAGAGATAGGCAGAAATCATAGATTTGTTTTCGGTGTTATAAATAAATCTTTTTCACTTACACCATTCAACATTGTTCTTGTTCACTCATTTCTTTTTGCTTTTTATGTATTTAAAAAAAAACTACATATGAAATATAAGCATGTGCTCATACCTATTTCCAAGAGAGATAGGCAGAAATCATAGATTTGTTTTTAGGTGTTATAAATAAATCTTTTCCTTACACCATTCAACATTGTTCTTGTTCACTCATTTCTTTTGCTTTTATGTATTTAAAAAAACTACATATGAAATATAAGCATATGCTCATACCTATTTCCAAGAGAGATAGGCAGAAATCATAGATTTGTTTTCGGTGTTATAAATAAATCTTTTTCACTTACACCATTCAACATTGTTCTTGTTCACTCATTTCTTTTTGCTTTTTATGTATTTAAAAAAAAACTACATATGAAATATAAGCATATGCTCATACCTATTTCCAAGAGAGATAGGCAGAAATCATAGATTTGTTTTCGGTGTTATAAATAAATCTTTTTCACTTACACCATTCAACATTGTTCTTGTTCACTCATTTCTTTTTGCTTTTTATGTATTTAAAAAAAAACTACATATGAAATATAAGCATATGCTCATACCTATTTCCAAGAGAGATAGGCAGAAATCATAGATTTGTTTTCGATTATTATAAATAAATCTTTCACCCCACACCATTCAACATTGTTCTTGTTCACTCATTTCTTTTTGCTTTTATGTATTTAAAAACTACATATGAAATATAAGCATATGCTCATACCTATTTCCAAGAGAGATAGGCAGAAATCATAGATTTGTTTTCGGTGTTATAAATAAATCTTTTTCACTTACACCATTCAACATTGTTCTTGTTCACTCATTTCTTTTTGCTTTTTATGTATTTAAAAAAAAACTACATATGAAATATAAGCATATGCTCATACCTATTTCAAAGAGAGATAGGCAGAAATCATAGATTTGTTTTCGGTGTTATAAATAAATCTTTTTCACTTACACCATTCAACATTGTTCTTGTTCACTCATTTCTTTTTGCTTTTTATGTATTTAAAAAAAAACTACATATGAAATATAAGCATATGCTCATACCTATTTCCAAGAGAGATAGGCAGAAATCATAGATTTGTTTTCGGTGTTATAAATAAATCTTTTTCACTTACACCATTCAACATTGTTCTTGTTCACTCATTTCTTTTTGCTTTTTATGTATTTAAAAAAAACTACATATGAAATATATACTCCTTACCTATCCAAGAGATAGGTGAAATCATAGATTTGTTTCGTTGTTATAAATAAATCTTTTTCCTTACACCATTCATTGTTCTTGTTCCTCATTTCTTTTGCTTTTATGTATTTAAAAAAAAAACTACATATGAAATATAAGATATGCTCATACCTATTTCAAGAGATAGGCAGAAATCATAGATTTGTTTTCGTGTTATAAATAAATCTTTTTCACTTACACCATTCAACATTGTTCTTGTTCACTCATTTCTTTTTGCTTTTTATGTATTTAAAAAAAAAACTACATATGAAATATAAGCATGTGCTCATACCTATTTCCGAGAGAGACAGGCAGAAATCATAGATTTCTACTTGGTGTTATAAATAAATCTTTATTCACTTCACCATTCAACATTGTTTTTGTTCACTCATTTCTTTTTGCTTTTTATGTATTTAAAAAAAAATCACATATGAAATATAAGTATATGCTCATACCTATTTCCAAGAGGGATAGGCAGAAACCATAAATCTCTACTTGGTATTATAAGTAAA